>JAABKJ010007545.1:244880383-245237986 GCA_011634705.1 Andricus grossulariae | reverse complement strand
AATAATTTTTTCAACTAAAAGAGATAAATTCTGAACTAAAAATATAATAGTTGACTTTTCAATTGAAATAATTAATTTTTAACCAAAAAATGTGACTTTTCTACCAAAAGATGAATCTTCAATCCAAAAGATGAATCTTCAATCCAAAAGAATGAGTTTTCTATAAAAAAAAAAACGATTTTTTTTTCAAAAACTTTAAAAAAATCATGAATTTGTAAACCTTCTAAATATTTTGAAAAGTGATTCGAATTTTTCCTACAATTAAAAAAAAATGAGTTAGTATAAAAATTGAGTTTAAATATTTTAGATTTTTGTTCGATATTTTTAGAAATCGTTTTAAATTTTTATTCAAAATTATTTTTCAACCAAAAAAATCACTTAAGCTTTTATTTGGAATCATAAGAAAATATTTTTATTTTGTTGAAACCACTGAATATTCTTGAAAAGCTTCTAATGATTTTTTCAAAATCTTCAAGAATCTATATTAATTTTTTTTTAAATCTTCACAAGTTAAAAATTTTTTTTTTTGAATTTTTTGTGAACTTTTAATTTATCTCTTACACTTACGCGAATTTGTCCTATAATTTCATTATTTTACGAAATCGAAAATTGTTTCGATTTTTTCGGAAATAATTTGAAATTCTTGGAAATCTTTTTCAATGTTTTCTAAAATTAATTTTTCAAAATGAAAAAAAATTGATATTCTTTTTAATCTTTTAAAAACTTCTAAGCCTTCTGAATATTTTTTTAGTTTATTATTCAAATTTTTGCTAACATTTAAAAATCTTGCAAAATTAAATTTTTTTTTGAAAATCTTTATCATTCTTTTTAAAAATTTGAGAAAATTATTTTGAATATTTTGAAATCTTTTTCAATTTTCTCTGAAATGTATGTTTCAAAATAATTTTTTTTTTTTAATTTTTCCAAGAAGAAATTAACATGGGGTTTCAAATGGGAAAGCTCGTACAAAGTTGATGAATGTCAAGAGTAGTAGTTCTTGTTCAACTTATTTTGTAATTATTTAAACAATTTTCATTTGTTTAAACAATTTTTTCTCCCTAAATCGTAAAAAGGTATTATTTTTTGGACATAATGACACAACTAAAGAATGTTGAAAGCAATATATTTTTGAAAGATGTTTGGTAATTATTTAAACAATCTGAATTTGTTTGAACATTTTAGTCTTTGTTAATTGTGAAAAATTTTTTTTCAGCAATGAATTACACAATTAACGAATTTTAAGAATAATATTTTTTTTGCTTAAGATATTTTGGAATTATTTAAACAATTGATAATCACTAATATAAACCATTTTTTCAGATTGTATTCGTTATAATGAAAACAATATTTAAACTAATGAAAATTGTTTGAACAAATTAAAATTATTTGAACAAATTAAAATTGTTTGAACAAATGAAAATTGTTTGAACAAATGAAAATTGTTTGAACAAATTAAAATTGTTTGAACAAACTAAAATTGTTTGAACAAATTAAAATTGTTCGAACAAATTAAAATTGTTTAAAAAAATGCTGAATATCCTTTAGAAAAAATATTACTCTCAACATCTTTTAATTGTGTCATTAATTCCAGAAAATGATAACTTTTTTCGTATTACAGAGGGAAAAATTATTTAAACAAAGAAAAATAGTTAAAATAATCACCAAATATCATTTAAAAATATATTGTTCTCAAAATTGTTTAATTGTATAATTAATTCCAGAAAATAATAACTTTCTAGGATTTTTGGAAGGAAAATTTGTTTAAACAAATTAAAATTGTTTAAATAATTACCGAATATGTTAAACAAGAACTACTACTCTTGACATTCATCAACGTTGTATAATTTATCCCAAATTTGTTGCGATCCACAGGGGGAAAAGATGGTTTAAACAAATGAGAATTGTTTAAACAATTGAAATTATTTCAAATACACTTCAAAATGCGACACTTTCGATAAAAATTATTCATGTTGAAAAAATTTCAAAAATACCGACTTTAGCATGAATTTTATAGAAAACTATTTTGCATTTTTCAGGGCATTTTCCGGGCACAATAAAAGAGGATTCGAAGTCTCAAAAATAAAATATTTTGGGTGGAAATTATTCCTTGAATACTCCTTAAGAGGCAACAATACTTTATTTCACCAAAAGTTTATAATAAGTACTTCTTTTTTCCAAATTGATAATTTTTAATTTTTCAAAAAAAAGATCTTTCTACTCCGCTTCGGTGGGAATCGAACCTCACATCTTCCGATTGCCAGCCGGGTGCTTTAACCACTAAGCTACTAGAGACCCATTTTTTTTAAATCGAGATTTTCATTTAAACCTCCATGTTAATTTCAAAAGCCCGAGAGCACGGATTAACCAACAAATTTGGTTGGGGGGGGGGGGAATCTAAAAAAATCGAATTTTCATAATTTATAATTTGGACCACCCTATTGTCCCTATTACCATATACTTACATGTTTTATGTAAATTTTGAGAAAATAGAGAAGAAACGTGAATTGCGTTCGTAAACTGGGTTTGGAAGTACGCGAGCTGGGGTTTGGGGTAGTATTGATCGGTGGCATTGCGTGGGGTAGTGACTGAAACAGTAGGCACCTTGTCACTGAAGTACCACCGAAATTCGGGCAAGCCTGGCCTTGACCAACGAACAATTAAAAAATTTTGATGACTTTGTGAAGCTCTTCCCCTGGGTTGATTACCAGAGAGATTGATCTGCGACTCTTTTGGTTCAAAATAACGTACAGCCCAAAAATATTGACCGATTTGGACCAAAAAAATTGGAAAAGAAAGCTGATGAGATTTCTGATAGAGCTTTTATGCCTGATTTTCAAATGAAGCTTTTATTTTTTTTAAAATAAACAAATATGACGAAAAAGATGGCTATTTTTTCTATGTGAGGTTCCCGGTGCTCATCAATAAGAGAAAAATGGTTTGAATCGCCTAAGTTTTATAGAGTAACATTAGTTGAAGATATTTCTATATTATATAATAAACCGGAAAAATTGTTATAAACAAATTATTTCTTGAAAGTATGTTTTCTACGATTTTCCATAATTTTACGTTTTTTTAACTTATATTGCAAGAAATTTGGATAAAAACAACATAATTATGAAGAAAATTTATCTTGAGATTATTATTGTTAATATTATAAACTAATTTAATAAACAAATGTAATAATCAGGTATTTTTCGATAGAAAAATTCGTTTTTTCGATGCCAATTTTTTCATTTAGGAACTTTATGATAATTTTAGCAAAATTCATAATTTGTTGATCAATCTTATGATTTTTTAAACAAATTTAATAAGCAAATGCATTATTCGAGCATTTGTCGGCAGGAAAATTCGTTTTTTTCCCATGCCAGTTTTTTCAGCTGGGAACTTCATGTCAATTTCAGCAAAATTAATAATTAGTTGATAATTTTTTTTAGCAAATTCAATAAATAAATGCGCTCATCAAGCATTTGCTGACAGAAAAATGCCTTTTTTTCGATGTCAACTTTTTTAATTAGGAAGTTCATGATAATTTCAGCAAAATTCATAATTTTTTGAATAATTTTATGATTTTTTTAAACAAATTTAATAAACAAATACAAATCGCAAATTGGGTTATGCTAAAGAAATTTTAGATGATTTAACCAAATATTTCGTGCCTAATAGAATATTTATAAATTTGAATGATTTTGAAAATTAAAGGTCATGTTTTCAATTCAAAAAATTTTTAATTGAATAAATCTAGAATGAAAATCATAAAACTTACAGAAATTGTTAATCTTCAATTTTAGAGATGGAGGATTGAAAAAAATTAAATTTGGATGATTTTGAAGATTAAGAGTCAATTTATAAGAATTTATAAATATTATCAATTATTTAGACAATTCCGATTGAAAAATATAGAATTTGGCTATTTTTCAATGAATAGGTTAAATTTTTTACAAAAATAACTAAGAATATCTTTCCGATGACTTTTTTTTATAATTCTCTGCAAATTTCTAGTAATGAATTATTTGTTTACGGAATCAATGAAAAATGTATTTTCGATTACTCTTTTCTATGTTTCTTTGCAAATTTACAATAATTATTAATTATTTCAACAATTTTCATAAATATATTCAAAGTTTGGTTATTTTTTAACAAATAGGCACAATTTGTTTACGAAATCAAGGTTTTTCGAATAACTTTCCTATGATCCTTTGGAAATTTACAATAACTCTAATTTATTTAAACTATTTTTATAAACATATATCCAGAGTTTCGCAGTTTTTCAACGAATAAGCTCAATTTGTTTACGAAGTCGACCAAGAATATCTTTTCGATGACTGTTTTCTACGTTTCTTTGTAAATTTATAAGAATTTTCAATTGTTTAAACAATTTCCATTAAGAAATTTAGAGTTTGGCTATTTTTCAACGAATAGGCTCCTTTTTTTATAGAGTTAGATAATAATATCTTTCCGGTGACTTTTTGCTATAATGCTCTGCAAATTTCCGAGAAACAATTATTACTAAAACAATTTTGATAAACAAATTAAGAGTTTTGATATATTTTAAAGAATAGGCTCAATTTGTTTACAGAGTCAATGAAGAATATTTTTCAAATAACTCTTTCCTATAATGCTTCAAAAATTCACAATAATTATTAATTATTCAAATCATTTCCATAAAAAATTCAGAATTTGGCTATTTTCAACGAATGGACTTGATTTGTTTAGCAAGTCGACCAAGACTATCTTTCCGATGACTTTTTTCTATCTTGCTTTCTAAATTCAGAAAAAATTCAATTATTTAAACAATTTTAATTAAAAAATTAAGAGTTTGGCTATTTTTCAACTAATAAGCTCCATTCCATACAGAATTAGGTAAGAATATCGTTCCGGTGACTTTTTGCTATAATGATCTGCAAATTTCCGAGAACGAATTATTATTTCAACAATTTTGATAAACAAATTAAGAGATTGGTTATTTTTCAAAAAATAGGCTCAATTTGTTTACGGAATTAAAAAATAATGTAGTCACAACAACTTTTTCTTACGGAAATGAGGGGAGGGGAATGAGGAGAACTAGAGAAAATGAGGGGAAATGAGAGGAGGGGAAGTAAAGAAAAATTAGGAAAGGGGAAGTAGGAGAAATGGAGGGAGATAAGTGGAGGGGAACTAGCGAAAATGAGGGAAAATGAGGGAAAATGACAGGAGGGGAAGTAAAGAAAAATTAGGAAAGGGAAAGTAGGAGAAATGGAGGGAGATGAGTGGAGAAGAACTAGAGAAAATGAGGGAAAATGAGAGGAGGGAAAGTAAAGAAAAATTAGGAAAGGGGAAGCAGGAGAAATGGAGGGAGATAAGTGGAGGGGAACTAGAGAAAATGAGGGAAAATGAGAAAAGGGGAAGTAGAGAAAAATTAGGAAAGGGGAAGTAGGAGAAATGGAGGGAGATAAGTGGAGAAGAACAAGAGAAAATGAGGGAAAATGAGAGAAGGGGAAGTAAAGAAAAATTAGGAAAGGGGAAGTAGGAGAAATGGAGAGAGATAAGTGGAGGGGAACTAGAGAAAATGAGGGGAAGCAAAAAAAATTAGGAAATGGGAAGTAGGAGAAATGAAGGGAGATAAGTGGAGGAGAACTAGAGAAAATGAGGGAAAATTTGAGCAAGAATTTGGGAAAGTGAGGGGAAGCGAAGTTTGAAGTTTAGGGCTGGGAAGTGTGTGTGGAGATGAAAATATAGGTAGCAGGAGGGAAAATGTGGAAGGGTTTGAACAACCTAGTTTGCAGGGAAGTGAGTGGCAATGAGAGGAGAGGAAGAAGAAAAAAATGAAGGGAAATGAGGTAAAGGGAAAGTAAGGTAAGTACGCAAAGAAGGGGAGGAAAAAGTAAGGATAATTGAAGGAAAATAAGAAGAGAGAAAGAGAAGAAATAGGGAAAGTAAGTGTAGGGAAGGTATAAGAAGTAGGTAAAGTGCAGAAAAATGAGTGGTTGCGAAGTGAGGAGAATTGTGGGGTGGGATAGTAGGGGAATAGGAGTGTTGGCTGGAAAAGTGAGGAGAGGGGGAGTGATAAACAAGAAGTTGGGGTAGGGAAGGGAAGCCAATGTTGAGGTTGTGGCAGGGGAGGGTAAGTAGGGGTGCAGAGGGAAATGTAGGTAAAAGGGGAGGGAAAACGTGGAAGGGGTTGAGCGACTTAGTTGGCAGGGAAGTGAGTAGAAATGAGAGAAAAGAAAGACGGAAAATTGAAGAAAAATTATGTGAAGGGAAAGTAAGGTAAGTACAGAGAGAAGGGGAGGGAATAAAGAAGTAAGGAAAATTGAAGGAGAATAAGAAGAATAGCAGGGAAAATGGGGATAGGGAAAGTATAAGAAGTAGGTGACGTGAGGAAAAATAAGTCGTCGGGAAGTGAGGAGAAATGATATGCTGGATAGCAAGGGAATGGGAGCGGTGACTGGAGAATTGAAGAGAGGAGAAAGTAGTTGAGAAAGAAGTTGGGCAAGTGAATGGAAGCAAAGGTTCAAGTTGAAGGCTGGGAAATATGTGTGGAGATGAAAATACAGGTAGCAGGAGGAAAAATGTGGAAAGGGGAGGTTGAAGCGACCTAGTTGGCAGAGAGGTGAGTGAAAATGAGAGAAAAGAAATCAGGAAAAATGAAGGGAAATGAGGTGAAGGAAAAGTAAGGTAAGTATAGAGAGAAGGGGAGGTAATAAAGAAGTGAGAAAAATTGAAAACAAATAAGAAGAGAAGTAGGGAAAATAAGGGTAGGAAAGGTATAAGAAGTAGGTGAAGTGAGGAAAAATGATAGGTGGGATAGCAGAGAAACAGGAGCGTTGGCTGGAGAAGTGAGGAGAGGAGGAAGTAGTTGAGGAAGAAGTTAAGAAAGTGAGGGGAGGCGATGGTTACAGTTTAAGACGAACAAGTAAGTGTGGAAAAGAAAATGTTGGTAGCAGGAGAGAACATGTGAAAGGGTTTGAACAAGCTAGTTGGCTGGGAAGTGAGTGGAAATGAGAGAAAAGAAAATAGTAAAAATGAAGGGAAATTAGGTAAAGGGAAAGTAAGTTAGGTATGGAAATAAGGGGAGGATACAAAGAAGTAAGGAAAATTGAATAAAAATAAGAAGAGGAGTAGGGAAAACTAGGGTAGGAAAGGTATAAGAAGTAGGAGCAGTGAGAAAAAATTAGTGGCTGGGAAGTGAGGAGAAATGATAGGTGGGACAGCAGGGGGGCATGGGGAATGTGTATGTGTATGTGTATGGGGTATGGGGTATGTGCGGAAACGAAAATGTAGGTAGCAGGAGGAAAACTGTGGAAGGGTTTGAACAACCTAGTTATCAGGGAAGTGGTTGGAAATAAGAGGAAAGAAAGAAGGGAAAATGAGAGGACATGAGGTAAAGGGAAAGTAAGGTAAGTACAGAAAGAAGGGGAGGAAGAAGTAAGTATAAATGAAGGAAAATAAGAAGGGTGGAAGTGGAAAAAATGAAGATAGGGAAGGTAAAAGAAGTAGGTTAAGTGAGGACAAATTAGTGGTTGGGAAGTGAGGAGAGATGTGGGGTGGGATAGTAGGGGAAGGGGAGCCTTGGCTGGAGAAGTAAGAAGAGAGGGAAGTAAATGAGCAAGAAGTTGGGAAAGGGAAGGAAAGCTAAGGTTGAAGTTGCGGGAGGGGTGGGAAAGTAAGGGAGGAGAGGGGAAGTAGGTAAATTTTACTGCTCTGAGTCAGATAGCCTCTAGCTTCTATAATGGAGGATACTAGCCAGCAGAAGGATCGTAATTGCTCCTGAAATTACGCAATATTAGCGCGATTATCTCGTAAACTGTGTCGTGAAAAGCTTGCGCGTTGACAAATGTCGTAGGAAACTGCTGTAGTCATGTTTACCCAGGGGAAAAGCTGGAACTCTTATCTGCACTGCAGAGCGCACACCAAGACCGCAGTTTGTCAGGTCAGCTTTATCCAACCTCTCATTTTTTAAAGATCATTTCAAAAGAACGATCCCTATGCCAAATCTCTTTCTCTCTCTCGCTTATTCCACAGTAATAAATAACTTGGATTAAAAGCATCGATTCTCGGATAATCGTGAAATATATTTCAATCTTCACACAGTTCATCCCCGAGATAACTTTTATCTGAAGCTGGATAGAAACGTTGCAAATAATTTTTGTCGGATAATTGTAGTTTTCAATTGTTTACAGTGTTCCTATCCAACTTCAGATAAAAGGTATCTCGGGGATAAATACCTTGACAATCATCTCGAGATGATCACACAGTAAATCGCAGAGATACCTTTTATCTGAAGCGGGATAGGTACGTTGAAAATAATTCTTGTCGGATAATTGTAGTTTTTATTTCTTTGCAGCATTCTTATCCATTTTTAAATAAAAGGTATCTCGGTGACGAACACCTTTGAAACTATCTAGAGATGATCACACAGTGAATCCCCGAGATACCTGATATCCAAAGCTAGGTAGGAACGTTGCAAATAATTTTTGTCGGATAATTGTAGTTTTTAATTTTTGCAGCGTTCTTATGCAACTTTAGATGAAAGGTATCTTGGGGAAGAACACCTTTTTACCATCTAGAGATGATCACTCAGTGAATTCCCGAGATACCTTTTATCCGAAGCTGGATAGAAACGTTGCAAATAATTTTTGTCGAATAATTGTAGTTTTCAATTGTTTACAGTGTTCTTATCCAACTTCAGATAAAAGGTATCTCGGGGATGAAAAACTTTTCACCATCTCGAGATAATCACACAGTAAATTTCCTAGATATCTCTTATCTTAAGCTGGATAGAAACGTTGCAAATAATTTTTGTCGGATAATTGTAGTTTTCAATTGTTTACAGTGTTCTTATCCAACTTTAGATCAAAGGTATCTCGGGGACGAACACCTGTAAACCGTCTAGAGATGATCACACAGTAAATCCCCGAGATACCTTATATCCAAAGCTGGATAGGAACGTTGCAAATAATTTTGATCGGATAATTGTAGTTTTTAATTGTTTGTAGCGTTCCAATGCGACTTTGGATGAAAGGTGTCTCGGTGACGAACACCTTTTTACCATCCAGAGATGATCACACAGTTCATCCCCGAGATACCTATTATCTGAACCTGGATATAAACCTTGAAAACAACTGCCGTCGGATAATTGTAAAATTTAATTGTTTGCAGCGTTCTTATTCAACATTAGATAAGAGGTATTTCGAGGACCAACACCTTCTTACCATCCAGAGATGATCACACCGCTCATCACTGAGATATCTTTTATCTGAACCTGGATATAAACCTTGAAAACAACTGCCGTCGGATAATCGTAGTTTTTAATTGTTTACAGTGTTCTTATCCATTTAAAGATAAAAGGTATCTCGGGGAAAAACAATTTTTCACCATCTCGAGATGATCACACAGTAAATCCCCGAGATACCTTATATCCAAAGCTGGATAGGAACGTTGCGAATAATTTTGATGGGATAATTGTAGTTTTTAATTGTTTGTAGCGTTCTTATGCGACTTTAGATGAAAGGTGTCTGGGTGACGAACACCTTTTTACCATCCAGAGATGATCACACAGTTCATCCCCGAGATACGTATTATCTGAACCTGGACATAAACCTTGAAAACAACTGCCGTCGGATAATTGTAGTTTTTAATTGTTTGCAGCGTTCTTATTCAACTTTAGATAAAAGGTATCTCGAGGACGAACACCTTTTTACCATCCAGAGATGATCGCACAGTTCATCCCCGAGATACGTATTATCTGAACCTGGACATAAACCTTGAAAACAACTGCCGTCGGATAATTGTAGGTTACAGTAACTACGTAAAATAAGCTAGTTATGTCTCATATTTTCTGGGATCCCACCAATGGTCCCATTTCATTCCCACACGAGACTGTTTTTTTCTGAGTCTTATTTTAATACCAGAAATGAGCCCTAAAATAATATTTTTTGTTACAGAAAGACTGGGTATATAAAAGTGCTTATCTTATCTGTGCTCATTTATTGGAGATAACTCGAAGTACCAAACGTTTTAAGAATGCACTGAAACGTCTCGCACGACAAACGAAGAAAGCAAAACTTCTCGCCCAAATTAGTGAGGCAGAACAAGTACTCACCTCTCACGGGTATACTCCCGCAATGATTAAGAATGCAGTTGAGCAAATAAAAAAGGGGACTTATGTGGGCCCTTCGTTTGGACCTCCTCAGGGCCCTATGTATAGACCTCCCCATGGCCCCATGTTGAGACCTCCTCCGCGTCCTATTTATGGACCTCCTCCAAGTACTTCTTACGGAAATCCTCAGAACATGCCTTACGGGAATTCACAGCACATGCCTTACGGAAATTATCAGGGCATGCCTTACGGAAATAATCAGGGCATGCCATACGGGTATTCTCCTAGCCCTTATGCTGGACCTTCTAATGTGCCCGCTTACCAGCAGAATATGCCTGACATGTCTGGAAATTATTGGAATGTCGCACCCTCTCCTAGTTCTACTTCTATTCAACAACCGTCCACATCCCGGGCTAGTACTAGCATGATGAAAAAAATCTTTCCTAAATTCAATAAGGAAGTATAATATTAAAGTAGACTATTAAACGCGTCCGAAGTGTGTATGTGTGGCCACCCATCTCACAATCGTCAGACGCGGCCATGGGTTTGATTTGCCGCTGTTCTGCTAGGAGGGAGTGTCATTTTCATGGATGGCAGTTGCTCCTAGTGGGATTCTGCGGTGGTTGTTGGACTCTTTTTAAAATTATATATGTGTGCCTTTTTTTAAATATTATCACTTAAATTTTTTAAAAATACATTGTATCTCGTGTAATATGTGACATAATTTAATAAATATCTTGTATTTTCCTGAATAATATCCTACTTTAATTATTATTTAATTATAATTCCTAATCATAATCCTATATTATAAAAATTGTATTTGGACTTCAGAAGTATTTCTTTTGAACACCTTTTTTCATTTGTAAGACAACTTTTATAATTCAATTGAATAACATTTTTTTGAATAAAATAATATTGTATTGGAATTAAAATTTAGAAAAATATATATTTGCTGTACCTCATATCCATGATTTAATTGAAATTCGATCAATCATTTACTTTATTGAAATATAATTTTTTCTGATAGAACCAATATTATTTTAATAAAACAATGAGAGGTCTTATTTCTTTGTTGAGGTCTTATAACCGTATTGTCAGTTTATTGTATTCATTTCATATTATCCTTATGTTAAGCATCAGTCTTATGAATGCCACCATTGTTTATATTGTACCGTATGATAATATTACGTTAATAAATAAAATCTATATTTTAACGCATACATACAATTTTTCTTTACGGAATTGACTAAAAATTTCTTTGATATAAAACCTAATTTTCTTTTACATTTATCAGCTCGAAAAACTAAAACAATAAGTGTCATCATCTGCAAGTGGAAGTTTGATTTCAATCAAACTTAGTTGAGTTTAATATTTATGATTTATATTTATATTTTTGAATTCCTTTTTAGTATAATTGAAATTTTAAACATTTAAAAGTTCGATTATTATTATTGTTGTCAAAATTAGTCACTTACAATGTCGATCTTGCTAATATTGTGCCTTACCATTCATGTCCTTAGTTTAGGTTTTTGGTTGAGTTAAATAAAGTTTCCAGATTATGGTTAATAAGAAATGATAAATAAAAAAGTATTTAACATAGCATAATATTTTAAACCTATAATAAGGATACTAGTTGTAAACCTCGATATTGGCATTGAAAAGTTCGACTTTATAAGCTATTAATTGGCAAATAATAATCTCAATTTAAATTTTCAAGTTTCGAAAATTTGAATTATGTTAAAAAAGGAATTAAAAAATACAAAATTAAACTCTTCTGAATTCTCAACTTTCCAAATCTTCGAAATTGAAGCTTAAAAAATGTGCAATCATTAATCTAGGATTATACAATATTTATTTTATCAGGACAATATAATTCCAGTTACAATTTTGGTTATTATGATAATAATTCCAGGGAAGAAACAATTTATTTGAGGGGACGACAAAATTTATACAAAATGGAGGAATTAACTAGTTTTCTGAAATAAAATTCAAACTTTCGTCCAGTTTTCCAAGACCGCACAAAATAGGATTATTTAGCAAAAGGTGTAAGGAAGGTTAACAAAAATAATAATAATAATAGTAACAAATAAAAATAATGGGCGAGATGCAATCAAAAAACAAATTATCATTCAGCCAAGAAAGTTTCGTTATTTTGTGTGATTCCTTTCACAAAATGACGCGAAGAAAGATGCCTCAATCTCGCACATTGTTTCTTCATCTGACTAGTAGATGAATCCTGATTCGCCGGAAAACAATCCTTTGATTGGTGTTGCTATGGAGTTTGTTAATGGGCAACAAGGATCAGGGTCCAAGACGTCCTCTCCGAATTATCTGCAAATCAAGCCAGCTAGTAAGACTTTAGCGAACCATCAAAATAAAGTCCCTAGTACCGAGAACATGGAGAGGCATGCTCCGAGCCTGAACTATAGAGGTCCCACTCGCGTTGCCAGGGATCGACAATGAACCTTCTCAAAATAATAACTTTTGAATTTCACTTCAAGGTAGATAAGTTGAAGCGGGTTTCAAAAATAATCAGCAGTAAAAATCCCAACAGCATTCCAAAAATATTCAATTGGTTTTGAGGTACGACTAGAAGGATAAGAACAGGATGGCACACAGCAGTAGGTTGGGCAGGAAATTGAAAAGGATTTGAGTAACTCCGATCATCAAAAGGCGTCTCAAATGCTTTTTGAAGTTTCTCGTTAGGTCAGGATGGATGAGGATTCTTCAAGATGGTCAGATAACTCAGGAAATACATAAATAAAAGGGAAAACAGGAAAAATCAATTCTTAATATTAAGGAACTGAACTAAATAAACCCAAGGCGTGGAAAATCTTGCAGTTTGCGGGTTCTGATTAGTAAAATTATATCTTTAAATTGAAAATCTATTAAATCAAATATTAATAAATTATTGAACTACAGATAATTAATAGCTTGTGACTTTCAATCAAATTGCAACGTCACACCAAAAATCCAACCCCTGTGCGGCGAACGACATAGCAGGGCCTTAATTGGTTCAAATTCGTGGAACGAACTGCAACCCTTAAAAACTACCAGTCACCTTTAGAAGAGTCGAGGTGGGGACCGATTATGTTAATTGTTTAAATAAGTTTCTTCAAGAGTGATACATTATATATGGAAAAAATATTCTGTAAAATATTTTTCAGAATGTTTCAAACAAGACAAGCAATTTTTCGGTTCATAATGTTTGTTTGAATTAAACGTTTTAAAGTTGAAGCGTTGTAAACAATTAAAGTCGCACTATAATTGACATATTTGCAGATAGATATCGTAGCACCTACTGAACCGAAAAATTGCGGAGAAAAAACAAATAACTTCCCAAAACACGTACTCCACACAGGGAAAAGAAATGTTCTGATCAGAATAAATATTATATTATTATTATATAATAAATATTCATACAAGTAAGTTACAGATTATGATAATAACAATTATCATTACACAAATTCCAACTGTTGTTATTTACACACCTTCAATGATCTTAATTATAAATATGTTTGCCTCTCCAATATCGCTAGCTTTCGGATTATTAAAAATTGTATACGGAGCATTTCTCAGTTCTTGCACAGCTGTATATTTGCTTATGTATAATTTTCTTTTGGTATTAGAAGCATGGCATTCTACTAATAAGTGGTATACGTATTCGGAGTTACAAATATCTGTCAATTAGACGCAATTGGGCAATTACTCTTATAAATTTGAGCGAAAATCTTATAGTCAAATACTTTTGGAGGCCATCCTGCAAAGTTGGGTGTGGATAAAGTATAAGAGCCGAGGACGAATGGGCCCTCTGAAGATCTATCTGGTGAAGCTTTTCATCATACTTTCTTATCCAAGCCATTTTATGATCTTGTAAGGAGGAGAGAGAAAGAGAGTCCAAATTATATTTTTATTCATTGATTTCGGTTGATTTCAATTGATCTAGTTCCCTTAACCTTATGTGACATTTTCACGGGTATCGATCATCAGGCGTCTTGAAGATTTTTTCGATACAATTAAAAATTAAATTCGAAACTCGAACCGCCAGCTGAGAGACACTAGCCTCTATTCTAATTGCATATCCTCCAGTACGTTTTGGTGCATTACAGATTTTCTTCAAAAATGTTGCCTGCATTTTTTCAATTCTCTCAAAATATCGTAGACTCCATATTTGCGCACCGTACATTAAAATATTAGTTACAAGGCTTTGCAAAAGTCTAACAATAGGATTCCAGGAGTCCAGTTTCAATCTCAACAATTTCCACTTGGCAGTGACCGTAGATAAAAGGCGAATGTTTTTTATTATGCCAATGGCCTCCCTTCCTGAGGATTACAATTTTCGTTTTCTTCAGATTGACCTCCAAATCATTTATCTTACAATATTCATATCGAGGGGCTATGCACACAAAAATCTGTTAATTTGATTTCTAGAGATGACGGGTACTGCGAGGATAGCATGAAAGACTGCGTTAGATTCCAAAGCATTGCGCCTACTTTCAGGTCCACGTAGAATCCCTCGTAATCGCTGGCAGTCGGTAGTACTCGGCCGCATTCGGATATGGATAGTAAAACAAAATTTTGAATCAATTCATGCATGAATTAATTGTGAAATTGCTAAAAACGGCATTAAAATAACGATAATAATATGATTAATATAATTTAAGCATATGTTACGTCCTGAATGCAAAAAAACTTACCTGGTTAAAAAAAATTAATTAAAAAGGTTTTCTCGGTTTTGAACGAAATCTAGAACTTCGAAACAGGGATGATAATAACTTCCGAAGGTTGAGACCACCACATTTATACAATATATACAATTGTATATATGATATCTGAGTTCATTATATATAGGAAATTACAAAGTTAAAGTAAGTTAGTTAGTTATTCTGATTCTGAGTTTATATATACGTCGTTTAGATATATGTCGGATTCCATTGTGATCAAGACTAAAAACTGGACGATGAGGGAACATAACAATCAAACTCAATTTATATCCAGGTGTTTGATCTAAAGGTATAATACATAGAGTGCCGTTCCTTGAGTCCAAGGAACTGGTCATTGTGCCACCCTCTTTAATGTTTCGTAGCTGATTTTTATGAGCTGCGTTCGGAGATTTGTAGGTGAGAAGTGATTGTAGTGGGGAAGTTAGAGGGTATTAGTATAATTTTTCGAAAATCCAAAGATTTCTCACAGAAAATTCCTCTAAATCAGCGATTAAAAAGGTAAAGACCGTAGGACTTAGGACTTCTTCCTGCATCACTCGCTTCGTAACGTCTACTACTCGGGACACACCCTTACTCTCTTTAACTGCTACATTAGCCTTGGAGTAAAAATCCATTATTGTTCTGGCGAATTTCGATCCACATACTTTTGACAGAATTTTATTCCATAAGATTTTATGATTTAAAGACAGAAAAGCTCCCTTAAAATCAACAAATAGTACATGTACTTTTCCTCTGATTAACTTCAGGCGGTTTTTAATTAATGAGTTGAGAGTAAACACGTGGTCCATACGCCCCCGGGCCCTCCTGAAATCCGCCTGCCACTCAGGTAAAAGATGTATCTCTTTGGCCTGATCTATTAGTCTCTTTACAAGAATTTGTGTAAAGATTTTTGTGACACAATTAACTAAAGCAATGGGACGGTAGTTGGAAGGATCAGTAATTTCCCCTTTCTTAAACCACATTTCAACATTATTTTTTGACCATGATTTTAGAACTTTCTCTTCATCTGTGACTTTTTTAAACAAATAATTCAGATATAGTATCAGATTCCTAGAAAATATTTTATAACATTCATAACTAATCCCGCCCGGCTCTGGAGCCCCATTATACTTACAATTATTTAAATTTGAAATATTCATTTGGTATGTCAATATTAGCCTTCTCAAAAATGGTATTAATAGAATCAGATAGACCGTTGTTGCTGGTAAGATAGTCCTTTACGTTATAAAATACGATGTTTCTGGCTCTTTCATTCGCTTCTATAGACCCAATTTTTTTCTCCATGGTGCTCACTTGATTTTCCAAAAAAATATTATTTTCTGCTAGGAGAATACATTTCTCGTTGTAAGCCTGCAGTTCCTCAAAAAAATTGTTGCCTTGGTGTCTCAGAAGATGGATATTTTTCTATGTGTTTCTACCGGGGCTCCAGTGGTTCGGAAACCACCTTAAACTGTAGGTCCCCTCAGAAAAAACTGGTGTCGTACCAAGGATAAATGGGCCTTTTGAGAGCCTAACCTTGGAGGTCGAAACTGATTTGAGAAGACTCGAAAATGAGTCAGCGATCTTCTCGCGCTTGAGGCTCCTACGGGGGTAACACGTTCGATCGTCGCTGGACGTCTTCGAGTAATGAACACACACGCACATACACTTACATAACACACCTTGGCAGTGCTTCGAATCTGTGCATCTAACTGATAACCTCAGAGGGATCGCTCCGTTTAACCTAATCTGGCCGTATTGTCTTTCTACCGCCTGCTAAAGAGGCTGCCGAATGGCAGAGTACGTGAAAAATACTTTGCCGGATCCACAAAGGAGGACGTCATTTACTGTGCGATAGATACGCCTGACGCCTGCGAGGTATATTCTTAGAACGTTGGTAACAACTAAAACCCGCCCAGATCCAAAAACGCTCGTCGAAGATATCCGGATTCGGAGTACTGCCTTGGGAATAAACACAGGTGTGGCACAATAGGCTTCATAGCTTGAGCGCCAGGGTGGCACCTCACGGGGCACCCCGCCCACATGACAAACTAACGAACTATCTTCGATACCAAGCTTACTTTCACATTTGTTGTCTTAACAATCAACTAGCCCCCTGTCGTGCACGAGAAGAGGGATGGGATCGATAGAGTATATTGTTCTAAAAATGGACGCCCGAGACGCCCGCGCTTACACCATGTCCCTTGACGTGTACAACGTGTGCCTACACCACGGCTTCCTGGCGGAACGCCTGCCTCAAATAACTATAGTCGGGCTTTGAGTCGGGCGTGCCCCACTTCTGGGTGTCGCAGGAGTCTCGGTCGACACTGATACACTCTTTTATGGCACACGCGGTCTCGGAAGTCACACCGCGTGGGGACCGAGAAACGAAACTGATTCACTGATAGCACTAGAGAAGAGGCCACTCACCTAGTAGCCATTTGGCGTATCCCTGCTTACTGTTCTCCATTTTGGTTCTTATTTTTCTATTGGAATTTAAGCACTTATGCTCCGGTAACTCCGGTGTGGTTACGCCGGACGAACCGCCGCCAAGTCAAGAAAGGTAAGAAACAGGTCCCGCGTTTTTCTCCGCTTCCTTCATTCTCGAATCTTCGCGTCGCCTCTGTCGATTGGTCCGTTTGAGTGAAGATAACTGGCCTGTCGATCTTGGCCAATGGGTGCCTTCGTACTTCTCCTGCGTGCTGCTTATTGGTTCTCACGCGTTGACTCGAACATGGCCGTTGACTAAATCTTAGCAGCGTGGGGTTGTCCAGCCATGCTGTGGTGCAGGGATGGTCGACTCTGTTACGTACTGCCTTCAACACTGCTAGTGGAGCTTAATGGTGTGTAGTTGCAAGGCTGGCTCGTCCTGCCTCGTTGATCGATTCAGTACCGCTACTCGCCGTTGGTCGTGGCGCTGGGATATGATGTCGACGGCAAAAGATGGTTGCTAATTGTGGCATCTTCCCACTTTGTGGTGAAACGTGATCGTCTGGTAATGATGTTGCGTTATGGTGTCGGCGATAGAAAATGGCAGCTATTTGTGGCACCTACCCACTTCGCCGGTGAAACATGGTCGTCGGGTAGTGACGGCATGTCATGCTGTCGATGATGAAAGATGGCTGCTGCTTGTGTCACCTCACCGCTTCTTCGGTGAGACATGGCCGTCCGGTAGTGACGTCATGTCATGCGCGGGACTAGTCCGCCGTGCTGGTTTCGCTCTATCCTCCCGTCCTGCTTCTTTAGTGCTGGCTTTCTGCGCTGTCTGCTCAGTGTTTACGAACTGTCTGTTTAATACCCAGTTTCGATCTCGACCCCACTGACGCAAAACTATGAAGCGCTACACTATTATTAAAATGAAGGGTACTCTGGCTTGGATCCTAAAGTATATTATCTAATGTGTTTGCTTATTCTATACTTATTTTTTCTGACTGGACGGTAAGAGTGCTTTTATTAATTTTTGCTGGCCGACCGTTCCTCGGGTTGAAGAAATTGATTTTCAACAAAAAAATAAAATAATTTTCAACAGAATAGTTTAATTTTAAAAAAAGAGATGGATTTTCAGCTAATGAAATTATATTATTACAAAGAAACTCAACCTTTAGCCAAGTAGTCGAGTTTTCAATCAAAACGATAAATTTTCTACCAAAAAAAGACGAATTCACAATGATATACATTATTTTCCAAACAAATTGTTCAATTTTTCGCTAGCAGCAATCAATTTTCAAACAATAATTGATCACTTAAATTTTCAGTTAAAAATGTCAAATTTCTCCAAAAACGAATTTCGAACAAAATAGTTAATTTTTCAACCAAAGAGATGGATCTTCAACTAACAAACCGAATTGTTAACAAAGTATTTCAACTTTCAATCCAGGAAAAAAAATTTCTACCATAAAAAACGGATTTACGACAATATACTTAAATTTGCAATCAAATTGTTGAATTTTCATCTGAAAGCCATCAATTTTGAACCAAGAAGAGAATATTTAAATTTTCAGACAACAAAATTATTTTTGACTAAAACAAAAACGATTTTTTAACAAAATAGATTGATCTTCAACCAAATAGTAGAAATTCTAATCATTCTCTGGTTTACGAAGTACCTTTTCATTGGGATGAAATTCGTGAAAGTAAGTATTTTTTTCGCATCTACTTGATATCTTCGTTATTGAATACATTTTCATGTTCCTTGACTCGTACTTAAATTTCTTGACTTTTCTATATTTTTCAAATGCTCTGACTTCTCTCGGTTTTCCCGTTCGAAATTCATATGAGCAAGCTAGCAGAATACTACAGAAATTCTCCTTCAAAATGAGTTAAGGATCTCATGAGTTCGAAAATTTATGAGCTAACTATTTTTAAACGTATTCTGGAGATCAAAATTGCCGAATGGCCCCCAACTTAGATTTGTTAAATACAACATTTTATAACTTTTCCTGATATTTTGTTTGAAAAAATGTTTAATTACTAATTTATTATTAACACCGTAAGGTGCATGCTTTTGACCCCTTGCAACCAGCAACCCCATATACTTTGCCACAAAACGGGCCTTAGCGCCAGGCGCCACTGAAGGCCGCAGCCGCGAGACTCCCACCAAAGAAATTTTATCGCGAGCGGGGAGGCGTGATCTTTAAAAACTGGATGCTGCGATTCGAAAAGGCAATAGGGAGCTCGCAGGGCAAGTGAGAAGAATCAGGGAAGATGTTGATGCAGGCCAAGGAATTTATTCCTGTAACCGAGTTTTGGTCAAACCTGAGATTACAGCACAGGCGAACAGAATGGAAGGTCTACCTTCGACCTCGAGTACGACTGTTGTAATCGACAAAAGCCTCTCGTTCATATTTGAGAAATTAAGATAGAAAGAATCTTTTTTTTTTTGCGAAGTAGATAGAAAGCATAGAGGTTCAGAAGATAAAAAAAAGATAGGAGTTAGGGAAGATAGAAAATATAAAAAAGAAGTTTTTAAGAAGGTAGAAAACGTGAAAGAGAGAAGAAAGAAAAATATCGATGAGAGTTTAAAATAGAAAATGTATACGAGATTTCAGAAAAGAAGACTGTGAAGTTTACATAGAGTATTTTTATGATACACAAAATAAAGAGGTCAAATTTTAAGTCAGAGATTCGCATCTGCACTTTGTCTTGAAGGCTGCCTATCATAAAACTGGGCTGCGGAGGCGAACAGACTAGAAGGTTTACCTTCGACATCGAGTACGTAATCGCACTCAGAAAATTTATATCTTAAAACATCTTTCATGTACAAATAGCTATCATGTAAAATTAAATAAAGAAATAGAGAGAAACTTTAAGGCGAGACTTGCATGTGCAAAACTAGTTATTTGTCTTGCAAGGTGCACTACAATTGGTGGAATCAATTGACGATGATTATGACATCCAGGCTCTAGAATAGTACGAAAGTCCATTCGTTAAGTGGGCGCTAGATATACAGAAAGAATGAGAAAAACTTTTTATTGAAGGAACAGGACCCAATGCTTTCTACTCTCCAGACATAATCAAAACCATTGTTCGCATCATGAATATGGTGACTGAATAATCTGCTCCTATGGTCCCTATATGCGATTACGGTGAAGTAATAGAATGTAGCGCAACATGCAAAAGCAACTTCAAACAAATTATGCGTGTTACATTTAAACCCGGTGAACTTCCTGTCAGTGCATACGTTTTGATTGAGCATCGCATTGCATATAATGAAGGGTGGTCAATTTTTCATAGTGCAGCGCAACAAAAATCTTCGTTGGAAGTACGATCTGACACGTCACCACAAAAGGAAGAAATTGAGCAGAATTTTTTGTCACACTTTCTATCAGGCAGCGAAGTATAAGAATTAATTTTTCCTGATGGAACAGGCAATCGTTCACTTCCATTAGATGGGACGCTTGATCGGGATGCATACGAGTGTACACAACGAACACAGGCTCAAGAATGTGGATCTGAGAAAGGACAATCGCAGATATGCAAAAGTTCTCACGAGAAGCAAATTCATTAACTATGTTTGCAGGGAACCGAATCGAAAAAAACGGCGTGAATTTCCTAGGCAACAAAATGGATAAAGAAAGTCTACGTGCAAATTTAATGCAGGTAACATGGGTACCAAGACGTAGAAACAGCACTTAATTTACTTGTGAGAAGTAGTCACATAGAATCTAAAACAAAAGAGCAATATCTCAGGAAGGACAGTCTGCGTGCAAATCAAATACGAATACCAGTAATTACACAAATAACTGTCGTAAAGAAGAAAGTCTCGCAGTCTCAAGTTTTAAACGGAACATTTGCAGTTGAAACTGAGTGCCCTTATTTTCACTTGGTGAGCCATCTGTCACCCGGACCTGAGGAAGGATACGGGCAGTAACGCATATGCAGAAAATGTTCGAAACAAAAGACATTTCACTGATCAATTCAGTAATCAGTCCACTGAAGTCCATCAGTAAGCTCTTACTAATTTAATTAGTGAAGCGACATAAACTGTATGCATTACAATAAAGTGTACTTATTATTTTTTTAATCATGTGCAAAGGTTACCAAATGTCCTTTTTCGGGAGGACGTGTCCTCCTTTACCTCCTTGCTCCCCGAGTCCTCCCTTCGTTGAAAATGTCCTCCTTTCTGACCAAAATAGAATATTTTTCTTTTTTTATCTTTCACGATGTTATGGTGAGAGATAGAGCTACTGGAGTCGTGTTATTGGTCCTACCCGGTATGTATCGAGGGTATCGGGTAGCTACCCGGTACCTACCGCTCTAGCGAAAAGTTCGAAAATAGGTAAGATTTAAAATTTACCTCCCGCTTTCCGCCCAGTGGTAGATAATGCCGAGTATAGCTACGGGGAACCTACGCGGTAGGCCCAAATTGAATAAAATCATTCTATTGAACATTCGTGGTTTGCATTATTTGAAATTAAAAAAACCGGCCCTTACTATGCTAGTAAGTTAAGGTTAGGTTAGGAAATTTCCAGGTGTCCTTTTGCATTGTTAACAAATGGTAACCCTATCAAGTGCCTAACACTATTTCGCATTGCAGTAAGTCCTTATTAATTTTGGACAATTTCGGCCTGTAAATTCAATAATTTCGGAAATGCCGAACTCCTGAAAGGTTCAAAACGCAAATGTGAAGATTCGATCGGATGGATCGTATCGATGTGGAGCCAATGTGACGTCATTTGGTTCATGAAGCCTTTCGAAGCGTCTTTTGCACCTACCTACGCTTTTATACATGTGTTGACTGATTTCAGTGCTTAAAGTGCTCAGTGAATGAAGTAATATTTAATTACAGACCAATTCTACGTTTTCTTGTATCAAAGGTATGTATAAACAAAATATAATTCAGAAAAACTTATTTTCTGTTTAGAACATAACCTCAAATTTTATTTCGCCATTAAAATCTTTGGATTTTCCCCACATTTTGCCGCAGACCTTTTAAAATTTGGTGCACATACTCGATTTTGTCCAAAATGTGAACTTTTATACAATGTATTCAACACTATTATATCAAATGTATATTATATTTATTTCTGTACCTCGGCCTAAGAGTATACCAAATTTGTAGATATTTTTCGGCTGAACGACTTTTGTACTTACATTTTTTTTCATCTTTTGTGTTGTTTTTCCACAAATTTAATTTACGTGGATGGTGGTGTTAATGGACTTACTCATCATCTTCAATATATTCATGGCTGAACAGTAAATCGAGGATATGGTCACAGAGGGTTTCAGTGTGCTCAAAAAGACTGTTAAAGGCGATTTTCACTGTTCGATTCATTGCGAAAGCACATTCAGAGGGTCATTTACGAACTATACCTGATAATGCTGAAGAAATTGATGGGGAATTGGAAGAGAATGTTGAACCTGGAGGCGAATTTCAGGATCCAAACCATATTCAGGATCAACAACAGAGGCAGGAGCTCGATGCTGCTGATAACAATACTCATGATCATGAACAGAACAAAGAGACTGATGCTGATGATATTAATAAAAAAATTAAATTTGCTGTTTTTTTACGTTCGTCGATTGCGCGTATGATCTGCAGATTCCAATCAAAACCTTTGATGACAGGGTTGGACAACTCGCCTTTTTTCGGTAGGAGTATAGTGCGTCCTAACACCAGCCACTGCGGAATGGGCGTCTCCGATTTTATATATGAGGTGAATATGCGGGCCAAAGGTTGGTGTGTAGGAGTAAACTTCTTCCACCAGAAGTTCTTGATACAATCTGGTCCAGCACCAAAAAAGTTCTTTGTGCTTCTATGTGCTTTTTTCATCTCTTCGGCAATGATTGATGGACATTTCTCCTCAGATTTTATGAGGTTGTCGCAAAATGCCTTCAAGCGAATGATATTGTCAGTATCTTCTTTCAACTTTAGTGTTGTCGGGATCGTGTATACCTCTTTCCGAAACCTCTCTACCACGGTGGACTTGGGTGGATTTCGACAGAAACAGGGTGATCACGGAAGAGGCGAGATGGGTCAGCGAGAAACTTTTGATTCACCCTGATCCATCTCTCCCTCTTCTGTATTCTCCTCCTTGTGTCAGATAACAACCATATTTTGTCAGCAATATGCTGCTTGATTGTCAGCAGCTTTGACTTGTTCAGCGTGTGATTCAAGGTCCTCAGTTCTTGGGGAACTTTCGAAACCTTTCCATGAACTGTCCACTAGATGTTATATAGTCAATCACACATTGAACACGGGAGGCATTCTGTCACGCTCATCCAATCTTCGCGTTCAGTTTATGCAGGCGTCTTTTGGTCTTTTGATCCATCGTCGGTTTGAGCTTTCGATTTGGATCAGCCAAAGCTCTCGCAGCACCATCAACTGAACAATTGTTGATCCAGAGGTCGCACTCTTGTGAGATTTCTTTGCGAAGGGAGGCATTCATTTGAGCCAGATCTCGGGGCTTAGAATAAACTTGCATGTTAATGTTTCTTCTTCCAGGGGCAGGTGCGTTGATTTCGTAACGATTGAAGCGAAGCGTGCTGAAGCTCTGGGTATTTCTGGCACCACAGAGTATGCATACGCGCCATAAAGCCTCAGTGAACAGGGATAATGCTGGCATCGTAGCAGTCTAGCGAATCATCCTTGACGTGATTCTTCCACTCAATGTGAGCGTTTTGGCGGTTCGTCGTCGTGTTTCCATCTAAATTATTTTCAGCACCCCAAACTCTAGGATGATCGGCAATGCTTGCCGACCCATTGTCGGGTGCTCTGCGCGTTCGATCGTCTTAAACCGCATTTACAACTTCTTTTTGTTTTCGTGGTGTCATTGTTGTTCCCACGAGCAGCTAGGGGAAGCGTTCGTCCATCCTTGTAGATCCTCGCGTGCAAGGATGAGGCTGCATACTCTAAGAGGTCACCTGGTATCCCGGAGTCACCGTTTAAGACACCTCACCTAGGTGCCATTCAGCTTTTGGCACGGTTGTTACGCCTCCGCTTAGGGGTTATTCCTTCAGGACCATCCCTTGACAATTGTCCGCGACTGCTTATTAATTATTCTAACCATATTCACCAGAAACCCTTGGTACAGGGACCCTCTATCCGCAACCCGAGGACGCGTTCGGTGGCTTTGTCACAGGCCCTTCAGTCATATATATTTAGTAATATATATATATTATAACCTAGGCTTCCTCTTATGTTATATTATAAAGATTACTGGCTTAGACCTAGGTCAGTCAGAAATCCCTACTTTTATTTCATTTTCTATTGACCATGCGTAAGCCATTACTGAGTCAGACTTTAATTCAATTAACAACTTTTAATTTAATTTTCTATTTTTCATAGAAGAGATTTTGACGATATTGACTCAATAGTTTACTGGCCGCTGGATTTCCAATACAACTCTGACTTATTGGTTTATTGGCAAATTAATCCCAGTAAGTTGATTGTTTATTATGCCTGACGGTCACCAGATCGTTTATCCCGTTAAACCCCCAAACGAACAATAAGGTCCGGAATTTAATTGTTCAAAATGTTACCTATTATGGGATTGATAGGTTCCTACCTGAGGAATTAACTTCGAACCACTTTATCTTATCTCACTTCCCCACTAGCTGAACACCGAGAGGGGTAGGGTTAGAAAGAATCTGAACAAGGATCAGAAAATGACATGTTAAAGAAAATCATAACCAAGTCATGAAATACAAGTAACAAAAAAAATCAATTTATTCATTACGGCCATTACTGCCTCACATATCCATTTAAAACCCCGCAAGAAAAAAATCAGTTTAAGATAAATCACCATGGCTGAGAGTCACCGACCCTACACCATGGCGGTCCACTGATGACATGAACAATCATGTGAGGTTGCCACCATCTTGGACGATCGCTGAAGACATAGAATAAAATGAAATTGTCGAGATCCAGTGAACCTTCAATCTGATGGTCCACTAATGACCTAAAAGGTCATGTGGGGGCTACCGCCATGTTGGCTGATCACTGCGGAAGAACAATATTACACCCCAACAGAATTAAACATGTTTATCCTAAGTCCTACTTCAATCACGTGACTAACTATGTGAAGTCTCTATGAACGACCATTCAGCATGGCGGCCCAATGCTGACACAAAAGGTCCCTGAAGGTCACCACCATCTTGGATGATTGAAGGTTTCAGGCTCCCGAACACACAGACTCTAATTATAACATTAAGGTTACGAACTTATCCAGTAAACTCTTCGAATTGTTCAAATTTCTCCATCACGACCCTCCAGCATGGCGGCCTAATACCGACACAAGAGGTCTATAAAGGTGACCGCTATCCTGGATGATCGGATATCTAAGTCTTTTCCCCACTGATTTGACATTTATCATTTTATTATGTTAAAGTTTTCCTCATGTATTCTAAGCCTTACGCGCTTCCCCACCACACTGAATCCACGGCTACACTTTTATTTCAATGTAAAGGCGAGAATGAGGGCACATACCCTTGATTTTTCCGTTCGCACAAAGATCAGTTATAAGAGAGTCGTCACGACCAAACAAAGTATTTGTGGCATTATTTAAAAGGCCTCACGCCCAAACAAATCCTTCACGATTCCTCCAATTTTCCAACTTTTAATTATTTTCTTGACTTCAGCTAAGCGTGAGACAAATGCGTCAAATCTGTACTATAGTCGAACACAGAGTGAATGAGAGCGACGCGGTCTACAGTTTTGGCGCGTAACACCAAGGTTCGTGTACACGAAACGGTATCTTGCAGCAGTAGACGCCTGTGAAGGCGCGTTCATAATAGCATCCTCCAGTAACTCGCCATTTTCCCTAGTCCTTCTATCGCATAGTTTGTAATCTATGGCGAGTTACTTCCTCACGGTGCGCCGCAGGCGCGACGCAAACACTCACAAGGCACACTTTGCTGTATATGATGTACGCTTGAATAGCGGCTGCTATCGTGTTGATGTTTTCACATGCCAAGAGTGCGTGGCACCGCTCCACTGATATCACATTTTAACTAAGTATCCTCCTTCCCCTTAGTGTATGTGAGAGAGAGAAGGCGAGAGTGATGTGTTCGTGAAGTGTATATCAGTGGGTCACTACTGCCTAGTCGTGGTTGAATGGTAGTGTGGGTGGTACAGAGCCAAGTGACGACCACCTGGTTGTGCTGTGTGTTGTTGTGGGTGGTGACATGTGACAGCCGGCTATTAAATGGCAGCTCTTAATTGGATTCTGTGCTCGACCAGGTATAGTCTCTTCATGAATTTAAAATCGTTCCACACTGTTCCTTGGAGTCAGGTCTCTAGCCGCGGAGGACCTTACGTGGCAGACGGGACAGTTTTAGATGAAAATTTCATCTCTGCATACTTTTCCAGAGCTATCGATCTGTGTATAATGTTATGTGGAACAGTGCTGTCGGACCAGAGAAAGTGATCTCAGAAGAACAGCCTTTTGCATCCATTTCGCGATGGAATGAGCCTGACGCTGGCAAGCCGGACTCTGGTTGAGTTGACCAAGAAATGAAGCTTTCATACCTTCAAGACAGCCTATTATGAGAACTACAAGATGGACTTTGTAGCCTTGATATAGCTTGCTCAGCTCGAAAAGAAGTGCTTGATATTTTGCCTGCTTTTCCTCCTCCTTTGCCGTGATATTTCCATCGGCTGGTGCCGAGAATTCAATCACGTAAATGACCTTCGTTTTCAGACCCTGCAGGACAATATCAGACTTCGTAACACTGATACGTTGAGTGATGGAGTATGAGAAATTCCAGTATATCTTACACTGATCATTCTTCACAATGCACTCGAGTTTCCTCTGTGCGTATATCAAGATGGGCAATAGATCAACGCCATAGAAGTGCCTAAGATGGTAATATAACACTTTTAGAACCGAATTGTGTCTCTATGTACCCGTAGCGTGCATACTACGACCATCCACTGAGAACATGTCCAAGTGTTTCTGGCACTTGCTCGCACACTCGGCAGTTAGTATCGCTTACAGGTATATTCATTATGCGCTCGCGGTAAACTAAGGTGTCTATAACGCCGTCTTGATAGGCAATAGAAATCCCTCAATATCCGATCTCAATCCAGCAGACTAAGTATCGGACTTAGAGAGTCTCATTGGAAGCCCCCCTCTTATATTTGATATAGCTGGTAGACACTTGTCTTCTTTCAGATGTTATGACATATCTTGTCCGCCACAAGAGCATAAGCTCTTTCATGCATCCCAATATATCTGGATGCACCTTCAGGCACTCAAGGAGCTTAATAAGTAGCTCATGGTTCGTGTTATCGATTGCCTCACGGTAGTCAATCCAAGGTACGGACAGATTGCGTCGATACCTGATTGTGTCTTGGGTAATACACCTGTCTATTAACAGGTCCTCCCTGCAACCTGCCAGCCCTCTCTTGCATCCACGTTGTTCAACTATTGCACTACAAACCGCCTCGATAGATGTTAATATCCTCTCTTTGAGGAAGCCAGTGAATAGCTTGTAGCTGGTGTTTAAACAAGCCATTGGCCTGTAGTTCTGTGGACATGACGAATCTCCGTTCTTAAGGATCAATACCGTGCGTCCTTCCACTAGCCACCGCGGGATGGGTTGTTCTCCGATTACAAAAGTAGTAAATATACGAGCTAGATGTGGCTGCGTAGAAGTGAACTTCTTCCACCAAAAGTTGTTGATTTTATCTGGCCCTGGCGCTGAAGAGTTCTTAGTTCTAGCGATAACCTTTCTCACTTCTTCAGCAGTAATTAGTGGACACTCATTCTCTGGGACTTGCAACATTTTCCTTTGGCAAAAGTTACGAAAGAGTGATATATCTGAAGCGTCTACATTTAGCTGATAAGTATCTCCATTATTATAGCTGTCTGTTTGATAGTAAATAATATACATATATAATCTGCTGGTTTGGGTGTACAGCTCATTTTTTTCGTGATACACATGTTGTTGTCTTTAATAATTCTGGAGAACCTATAGTTAATCAATTAAGCAAATATAGAAATCATAAAAGTTAGTATATTTGACAGATATTGTCGAGTCGCTTCTCATAAGAAGTTTAAAAAATGATAGTTTCCAGTTATGTGTCTTTAGAGAAAATGAGGGTTATTAGCAGAATTTTTCTTCTTACTTTCGCGGCTCTGCTGCTTTCAATGAAATCAACTTCGGGTAAGTGTATGAAGAATTCAGTTTTCCTGCATATGGAATTAACTTCATTTTTTGACCTAAAAAATTCGCTATATATTGCAGATAGTTTTATATGATTTTAGTAAGTGCTGCAGGACGGTCTGCTTTTATTTAGTTTATTCCCGAAAGTCAAAATTTCAAAGTAGATTAAAATATACTTGGTTCCATATGGTATAGAGCAGTCGAAATATTGCCACGTCTAAAAATTCAACACGTGTCATTTGAAGTTCGTAGCATTGAAGCTTTGGTAGAGATAAGGTCAGAGCAGGCAATTTACTGCCGACATAAACATTGAAGTATGTCCGACGTAATCTACGTGCGTCTTACGTCATACCTGCATGCGCGCGAATCGTATTGTGAAATGTCTGAAACTTTTGTGGCGTTCACGTTCCGCTGTTCTCGGGATTCACAAAGAGTATGTAAAATGACTGCCTATTATGATTTTTAGGTCAAATGAAGGTTATGTCAATGTACATTTTTTTGGATATTGACATTTTTTTCAACAAAAAAAAAGAAAAACATTTATAATTATCAAAACGTGAGCCCCAAAAATTCAAGACTGTTGGCAGTATGATGCGCGCGCATGCAGGTACGACGTACGACGTGCGTCGGAAACTCGTCAACGTTTCCAGCGACCGTGAATTATGTATTCTGGACTCCCTTGATGAGGCTTTGATTTTATTAGCGTCTCAATAACTTTTTTTTTAATAAGTAAATTAGTAAATCAGGCAGGAAAAATCAATTTTAAATTAAGTTCTAATTAAATGTACTCTATTAATAAAACAAAAATAAAAACCCTTCAAATCCCACCAAAAACAGCTGTGATGCAAAAAATATATTTGGTACAATAGGGACAGTCGATTAATTATGCAAGGCTTTTGCGGTTTGCAGGGGGTGGGAAAATCTTACGAATCCTTACTTAAGGGTGAAGAGGGAGTTGAAAGTATTTCCATTTAAAAAAAAAACACTTTTGTACATTCCGACCAAAACATAAAAATGTATAATAAAGTATATGCCATACTTTCATGATCTCATAAAAATGGGGATGTAGCATGATATGAGATAAAAAGGTATATTGATTCTTTAGTAGCTCATTAACATATTTCAGGGAGAAAGAATTTTTTATTGAATAAAAAACATGTTTTTTTTCTTAATAAAATTTGAATATGGCGCACGCTCGCGGCATTTTTCTACAAACACATAGATTGGCTACATCTGTATGACGTTATTCTTCGCGGGAAAATTCAAAGGGGCTCAATGGGGTTAGAATTATAAATTAATAATGGATTTCTATTGCTTGAAGAGTTTTCATAAGATCATCGAAGTATAGCGTATACTTTGTCATATTTTCATGTTTTCGACAAAATTGACATGAAATATGTTTTTTCGCCAACTTATTCTTGTGGGAAACTTCAGGGGGTGAGCGGCACCTGTTAATATTAAAACATTGAAAAAATATAAAAAACACGGATACAGTTCTGGAAACCTAACAAAATGATCCATTTTGTTGCCGTGAAGGAATTTTGAACATTCTGTTTTTTGAACATGTCCATAGAAATTATTTAAAATCTCCAGAAATCAATTAAAATCTTCGAAGTATCGTGAATTTTTTCTAAACCTTACGTGATCCCTTAAGATCTTTTAAAACTTCATTTGAATCTTTGAAAGCTGTGGGACCTTATTCAAATCTCTTACAATATGTTTCAATTCATCAAAATTTCTTTGAATTCTGTAAATCTTTCAAATCCCTAATAATATTCGGAAGTCATTCAAACTTCTATTCAATCTTTCAATATCTTATGAAACCCTCGACAATCCGTCGATATAATTTGGAATTCTCTTAAAATCCTTTAAATTCCCGTGAAATTATCGGAAACTCTTTTCAATCTCCTAAAATTTTTTGTTATCTTCGCAAAGCTTTTGAAATCCTCAAAAAGCTTATAAACTGTCTCTAAATCTCTTCAATTGTCCGATATCAGATTTCGAAAAAATTCTTCGGTAATATATGAAATCTTTCTAATTCTTCAAAATCTCGGGAATTAATTGAAAATATTTCGGAATCCTTTGAAATCTAGTAAACTCTCTGGAAATCTGATTGGACTCTTTGAAGTTCCTTGAAATCCCGTAACATCTCTTGAAAATTTGAGATTTTCTCTGAAATTGTACAAGGTAGTTTCTTCAAGTTCTTGAAATCTTTTAAACTCATTTGAAATCTTTGCGACCGTTCGAAATCCTATGGAATCATTTCAAATATCCCCAAACTTTTGTAATCGCTTAAAATCTTTCGAAATTCCTTCAGATCTCATGAAATCCCTGAACAAACTTTAAAAATTTTGTTAAATTTTGTAAAAATGTTGTACTTATTTTGAATACTTTCTTTGAAATACCATAAAATTCTTTGAAATCTATTGAAATACTTTCAAATCGCTGAAAATTTTTTTGAACTTTTAAAATTCCTTGACATCTCCTTCACGGTAACAATAATTGATATAATTTTAACATATTGATCAAGAAATATAAGATCTTATGAGCAAAAGATGAATTTTCTAGAATTTTTGAAACTCTCTTGAACTTATTCAAGTACTTTCAAATCAATTTGAATGCTCTGCGATATAATATAGAGTTCAAATCATTTTTTGATGATTTCAAGGACCATTTGAGTATTCGATAAAATAAGGTGACCACTGGACTCAAAGTTTGAAAAAGCAACAAAAAATTACCTCGACAAAGACATTTTTTTATGTCACGAATACATAGTTGACATTTGTAGCCAGTAGTTTTTTGAAATATTTAGACGTTTAAGTTATACTTGAACGGTAGCACAGTAAAACAAATGAACCCAAATTTTACCTATTTTCAGGAGAGAAAAAAAACATACCATAAAATCTGATTTTCAAATCAATTAGGAACTGCGAATTTGATTTGTAGATCATTGGATGCTACATGGAAAAGAAAAAAGTTTTATTAAAAAAAAATTAGCTACTTCCGAGAAAATAGAGAGAAAAGTTTTTGAGAAAACTAGCATTTTTGGAACCAGCCACCCCAAATCTACAGAAACACACATAATTTTTTGTCTTGGTACAATTATTCAATTTTTTGGGTGGTTTTTGGGTTTTTTGGGATAATCTTGACAACGAGTTATAAAAATTCCTATGGATATATTTAGAATGTTCTACCTAATAATCTCACGTTCGACAAAATGTGAGTGGATTCGTTTTGCTGTGCAACTCTTCACTTTTGCAATAGAAAAGCTCTATAAATATGAATTTTTTTTCTCACAAAATTAGGTGCAGGTCAATCTCCAAAATTGGCTCTAAACACTCTTCTGGTAGAAATGACGGATTTTTCTCTTTGGGAATCTAGCTTCGTGAATACAAATGCGAATCAGGAAATACCCTCGTGGCTGAAACCTGATGGAGCGTATTATAATCACCTCGCTGTCAGTTTCATATCAACAAAAATTCCCGAACAATGTACAACAAATTATCTTATAGATCAACATAGTAAGCTAACCAGGCTCAATCCTTTTCCTTACTCTCCAAAGAGCGCTGAAATAAATTTTAAAAACAAATGGTTTCAAGTTGAAAAATTCGAGATTTACAATCCCGAGCGTCACATAATACCACCCGAAGAACACTTTTATATAATAGTGCAAATGGGCATCATCTATTATGGAAAATTGAAAGAAATTAATCCCCTAGAGATGCGTCTCCATGCTCGCTCTCTCGCCAAATTTGCTGCCAGGAGATCCTCCAAAACATCTCATTCAACTCCTGGGACATCCGCAGGGACATCCCATGCACATTAGATGACATCCTAGAGATATCTCAAAGAATATGCAATAAAGTGCGAAAATTTAGATATGTATATCTTCTACAAATTATTTATATTCAATCGTATAAATAAACTTATCATTCAACAACATTAAAGTCTTTTTCCCCGAATATTTCTTATTTGTTCACTTCAGTTGCTTACAATTCTCTAATTGAATTAGCAGGGTTTGATTAGTAATTTAAATTCAAAGAGAAAATCAAGAAACAGTTTTGTAAATCAAATGGAAACGGACAACCTGCAATAATATTCTTGTTAGTAATTTATTTGCCATATTTTTCTATTTGTATTTCTTTGCTTGCAGATGGTTCATTCTACGATTCAAACTAAAAAGTTTGGAATGCGTGATTATAAAATAGTGGACCTTTTAAGGCCTCAAGATTGAAATTGTTCAGTTTTGACAACTTAAATTTGAAAATATTGATATGCAAGTTTCTTAATTTATTATCGTTCAATTAGAAAGATACAAAAATTCTGGGATGTACAGTACTTAATTTATTTGAGAATGATTAAATTTTCAAGGGAAATTACTCAGTTTTGGTAGTTTTTATTTTAAATAGCTTTGAAATGGTTACAATTTTGAATATATATTTTTGAAACTCTGCCTAATTTTGAAGACCCTAGAATGAAACATGATCCAAGCTTCCAATTAGGAATAAATTAAACATTATTATTTTGAATTGTTTTCAGCTTGAATAAAGCAAGGCTGAAAAAGATTGATTGGCATTTTTAAAACCTCCAAGGAATTCTAAAGAGCTTGAGAAACTTGAGAGGAATATTTAAAGATTTCAATGGATTCAAAAAGATTTTAAAGAATTTTCAATATTTTGAGAAAGGGCATTTCAAAAATTTACAATAAATTTTTAATAGATTTCAATCATTTGAAGTGATTTAAGAAGATTTGAAAGATTTTAGAATACTTTTAATCGATTTTAATATTTTTCAGTGACTGCAAAAGAATTTTAAAGTTTTTAGGGTATTTTCCAAAATTACAAGTAATTTTTTAGCTTTATGGAGTTTTAAAGGTTTTGAAAAGATTTCAAAGAACTTGAAATATGTTCGGGTATTTCAAAGATACCAAGGAATTTTCAATTGATTAAAAAAATATTCAGCGGTTTTCAATGATTTTAAGGAATTAAACAAACTTTACATGTGGTGCCTAAGAATTTTTTAGAATTTCAGAAGATATGAAACTATTTTACAGAACCTATAAGTTTTTTAGGTGTTCTAAAAGATTGCAAGGAATTTTATAATATTTCTAAAGATTTCCATAATTTCAAGAGATTTTGAAAACTTTCAAGGTATTTTAATAAATTTTTCAGAATTTCTGTATATATTTGAATAAATTATTGGTATCCAATAAAAAATTATTCAAAATATTTTTATGAATTTCAAAAAATTTATTCACAAGAAATGACGAATTTCATAATGTTTCAAATTATTTGAAGTGATTTTGAATTTACCCAGAATTGTTGTTACTTTATTTTGAAGTTTTCAGATTTCCTTTAAGAAAATTTAATTCTCTTGAATATTTCTAAATTCACTAAATTCTATTCAATGCAATGGTCTGTTTTCCGTTTTTCTTCAATTGGTGCTGCATCAAAAGCATGTAAGTCCATCGGAACAAATTTTTCAGGAGAGAGAAAATACCTTCTCAAAAATCGAATTCACAAAAGACTTTTCGTTGTAAATTATAAAAGTGCACTCGAGATTTGTTCAAGCTCTAGAAATTTCAACGAACAAAATTTTGAAAAAGTTTATATTTTTCGAGATATAGGTCGTCAAAAATCAACTGCTGTACAAAATATGTAAATCCATGGAATTTTTGTTTTTTTGTAAGATGAATAGAAGGCTAAGATGTAAAAAATTAATTTGAAAAATCGTTTTAAAAAAAAATTGATTTTACAATACAATATACAGTGTTATTTTCATACAAAATATTTATCTTATTTGTATTTTGTAACTGTTTAGAACATTTTAGCCCGCAAGTACTTCTTTTTCTCTAAACTAAATTCATTTTAGATTTTATTTTTCGGTTTTCATTTCAAACAACCCACTTCTGCTTCGAATTTGGACATATCCATTCACAAAATGTGCGGTAGAAATGTAGATAATTTTTAAGCCAATTTGTCTAATTGGTTGAAAATTAGACTATTTTGTTGAAAATGCCTTTTTTTGTTAAGTGTTCTATTTTTTTCCGTGAAATTTCATATTTCTATTTTTGATTGAAAAAAAAAGATCTTTTTACATGAAAATTCAACTATGTGTTAAAAAATGCTTGTAATTTGTTAGAAATTCGTGTTTTTTTGTAAGAAATTAAACTTCGGTTTTGGAAGCTCAAATTTGAAAATATTCATTTGAAGGTTTCCTAATTCAAAATCCTTCAATTCGGAAAATTAAAATTGTTTATGTATAGTTTTTGATTCGTTTACAAAATTATTCCATTTTTACGGAAATTCATTCAGAAATTCTTTAATTTTTGAAGTTTTAATATTAAATTGTTGCAATTTTTGATAGTTCATTTTGTAAAAATGATAAACTTTAAGGCCAGTAAAATAAAATGTGTTCAGATTGGACAATGTTTGCAATCAAAGGGTCGAAAGGGTGAAGCTGTCTTAATACCAAAAATACAATTTTTTCTCTCAGCTGTCCGTGTCCCAGTAAATAAATTATGTAATCTGCTGGTATCAGTAGACAGCTAATTTTTTTACGTATCACGCATGTTGTAATCTTCAATAATTCTTAAGGTTCGGTTGCTAATAAATATAGCTAATATAGAAGTCATAAAATCTAGTATATATAGCAGATATTGTCGAGTCGCTTCTTATAAGAAATTTGAAAAAGTTAGTTTCCAGTTGTGTCTCTTCAGTAAAAATGAAGGTTACAACCGGAATTTTTCTTCTTACTTTCGTGACCCAGCTGCTTTCAATGAAATCAAGTTCGGGTGTGTCTGTATAAAGAATTTAATTTTCCTGCATATGGAATTAACTATATTTTTGACAGGTTATTTTTGCAATAAAATAAACAAGCATACCGTTCTACAGCATGTAATAACATATTGGAAGTTTCTGCACGTACCGAAAAAAATTTGTTTATTTGTACCGAACTTTCGGTACAATTAGCTTCTTTTTCAGATCTATTAGTACCAAAAAGATCCGGCTATTCAAACTGAAATTTCAATGCCCGCACAATAATAAATATTGCAGAGAATTTAATATTATTCTATTAAGTTCTGCAGAATAGCCTGATTTTATTTATTTTTTCCCCAACAGTCAAAATGTCAAAATATATAAAAATATACTTGATTCCATATGGTATGGAGCAGTGAAAATATTGCCACGTATCAAAATTCAACACGTGTCATTTTAAGTTTGTAGAATTTAGGCCTTGGTCCTTCATATGATAACTCGTAACCTCCATTGTAGTTTTATGAAGGAAGTTTTCTTGGTCATCACGTTGTAAGTTATAGGGTGACCTCTATATATTGAAATTAAAATCAACAAAAGCAAAAAATTACATTTCTCATTTTATCAATCGCCGATAATTATTTCGATTTCTTTATTTTTAGTATAACTTTCAATGTAAGTTGTTATTAAAGATATTATATCTTTGGTTGTTATGACTAACTTTCTCAATACAGGCGTGAAATAAAATGTATTTCAGTAATTTTTCTACATTTCTAATTGGCAGCAGCCAAAAAACAGGCGACGGTTACGATCTGAAATAAGAATGATAAAATAAATAAAATATCAGTCTTACTTGTTTCTAACTTTTTAAGTTTCTTAGATATTTTTAGCTGGATTTTCATTTGCTTTAGTATATGGTGGGTTCAAAAATTACCACATCATTTTATTTTGACTTTAAAATTCTCATCTGGTCCTAAAAACATCAATAACTAGTCAAAATTTTTCACTGTACTTTGTGAAATGTTTTAAACAATCTCTCATCTAGATTTCAATATCATAGATTATAATAAAATTATTCTTTGTACTAAAATATAATAATAAAACAGAGTGGTCACTGGACCGAGGAATCAGAAAACGACCAGGAATCTTAAAAGATCGGAAAAACCGGAGAATGACAGTGAATGTATTTTTTTAACGGACACGTGACAAATTCAAAAAAAAATACGTACAAGCACTTAAAATAGCACACATTGCATATTAAATGACATAATTCAATTCAAAATAGTTATATTTCAACTTTTTTTTTAAATATTAAGTTCAACTAGTCACTTTTACAATTATGAAAAATAATTCAGTTTAAATGCGTAATTCTAAGATCATTTGCTTTAAAAATGTTCCATATTAGTTCTTTATTTTTTAGTCTACACTTCAAATTAACAGAAAATTTAATATAGTCTTGAAGAATTAAACAATTAAAAATTTTTAGCGTTAGACTTTGAAATTTTTCGATAAAACCCTTTTTAAGTTGATCAACTGTTAACATAGATTATTCAATAATTTTCAAAACTGACCTGTAGTTCGAGTGGCAACAATAGAACAATAATTGATTGTTGTTAAACTATTCAATTTCAAACAATTTTAATTTAAAAAAAGAACAATTTTTTCATATTCAGCAATATTTGACTGTCCATATAAAATCAGTGATTATGATTCAAATACATGAAATAAGCAATTTGAAACTGAATTTTCTAGAAATATAAAGCCTTGAATCATTCAAATTTCAAAGTGTTGAATTCCGAATTAGAAGAATTTTTTTGTTTTTTAAATTGTGTATTGAGCTCAAGGGGGGAAATTTGGTATTTTCAACATTTTCATTCAGTTTGACTGTTAAATTTCACAATTATGAAAAATATTTCAGTTTACAAAGAATAATTCAAACATCTTTTGCGTCAAAAATTTTCCATATTAGGTCACCATTTGTCAGGTGCATTATAAATCTAAAAATGCAGTTTTGAAGACTTGAACAATTAAAAATTTGCAGCGTTAGAATTTCAAATTTCTTTATGAAAACCCTTTCAAGTTGATCAACTGTCAATATAAATAGACTAATAATTTTTTTAACTAAACTGTAATTCGAGTATTGAAAATTGAATAATCATTGATTTTACAAGAAGATTCTGAATCTGTTAACAATTAAATAATTTACAGATTTTAGCATTGACATTTGAACTGCTTCAATCCGGAAACCTTAGTAATTAAAGAAATCTAAACGTCCATTGAAATTTTATAAACTATTTTCAATTAAAAAATAATTTGAAATTAATAAATTCATAATGAAACACTTTTATTCATTTTTAAATTCTATTGAAATATTGTTACTGTCTGAAATATATAATTTTGAACCTATTTAATTAAAATTTTTTTTCCATATTGAGCAATATTTTACTGCTCATTCAAAATGAGTATTTATAAATCAAATATATAAAATTAAACAATTTGAAACTGAATTGTTTTAAAATATAAAGCCTGAAATCGTCCAAATTTCATAGTGAAAAATTCCAAATTAGAAGAATTTTTTTATTTTTTAAATCTTGTGTTCAGTTGAAGGGGCGAAATTTTGTATTGTTAACATTTTAATTGAGGTTGAGGGACAATTCATATTTTTATGATTTCATGGAATTGAAAAATGAAGAAATTTTGGTTTTAATTATTTTCTGAATAATAAGAGGCTCTTTTTTTGTTTTTATAATTTTTACTGAGTCAGAAAGAATGAAACTTTGGTTATCAATTTTTCTTCTGAATTGGAATAAACCATTTTCTTCATTTTCACCTGTTTTTTAGTTCAAAGAAAGAATTTCTGCTTTTCAACTTTTTTTCGGAATTTAAAGAGAGAAAGTTTAATTTTCAAAATTTTTATTGAGTTGAGAGGCAGCTAATTTTTCTTTTCAATTATTTCTGAATTTTAAATTTTAGTTTTTTTCTGAATTAGAAGATGCCATTTTTCTGAATTATAGAACGGTAATTTTTTATTTTTAATACTTTTATTGAGTTGGGAGGTAGGTATTTTTGGTTATTCATTTGCTTCCCGAATCAAAAATGCTATTTTTTTCTTTTTAACATTTTTTTAGTTTAACGGTAGAGTTTTTTTATTGAACATTTTTTTTTCAGAATTGGAAAAGGGAAATTTATTATTTTGAGCAATTGTATTAAGAAGAAAGGAGGAAAATTTTGGTTTTCGATTGTTTCTGAATTGGAAGAGGGCAATTTTTGTATTTATAAGATTTTATTTTCGAAGATTCAAAGATTCTATAAACTTGGAAGGGATGAAATTTCAATCTGGGTTGGAAGAGGCCACTTTTTCAGTATTTTAATTTAGTTGAAGGGTGGAAAATTTTATTTCAAATCTTTTTTCAGTATCGGAGGGTAGTTTTTATTTTTATAATCTTTATTGAGTTCGAACGAAAGATATTTCGATTTGCAATTTTCTCTGAATTTGATGAGGGACCTTTTTTTGTTTTTATCGGGTTAGGGGGAAAGAAATTTTGGTTTTAATTTTTCTGAATTGAAAGAAGAACATTCTTTTATTTTTCTGATTTTATCGAGTTAAGAGGATATACATTTTTTGTATTAATTATTTTTCTGAATTGGAAGATGCCAATTTTTTCTTTTCAAAATTTGTTGGAAAATTTCTAACTTTTATTATTCAGATGAAAAGGGGGAACTTTTTATTTTTGATTCTGTACTAAATTGGTAGAGGAACATGTTTTGTTTCAAAAATTATATTAATGTGAATGTAAAGGGAGGATTAGTTTTAATTTAGAACATTGAAAATAATATTGTGCATTTATATTCTTTAGCCAGAAACTTTTGAACTATTCAATTTATAAACGTTCAAAATTTAGAATTTTATAGTTAAATGGACTCTAATTACAAAATTGTCAAATTGGAAAATTTTATAAATGTTTAAAAAAATTCGCAAGTGTCAATTTTAAAAGATCAAAATTCAAAAAAGTTTTTGACTGTTTCAATTTGCAGTTAAGTTCTGATGACTTAAAATAAACAAGGTTCAGTTTTAAAAGTTTAAATTTTTTAATTTCAATGACGGTGACAAATTCTTATAAACCGGAAATAACCGGGAACTTTTTTTCCTCGATTAAAACGTCCACCCTCAAAACAATTTGATAAAACAGAAGTTTCTTAAAAATATTAAAGTATTTTTTCTAAATATTGTACAAATTTTATTTGTTAACCCACCTTGGTGAACATGATTGAACTGTTTAATCTGAACTGGGTGGTTCCTGACTGTGTCTTCGATGCAAAATTCACAATCTTTTATACCCCGGCCACGCCAAAAGTTTTAGTGAAGGTGATGAAGGTCGATCAGTATGACTCGTAACAAGAAAAAATATTAAGTTGCTTCCCGTCCAGTTGGTCAATTTATTCCAACCTTGGACCAGATTAAATCGCCTGGAGATTCCTGAAAATACATATGGTCCTAAAGTACCACGCCCAGGTGTAAGAACCTCAAGCAAAAAAATCTGTCCTCCGCGCGGTCGCAGACCTTTTGAAAATAAAGGTCAAAGCATCTACAACTGTAATTTGGTGATTGTGAATTCTCTTTCGTTAAGGCTCCTTGGGCTTTAACGAACACATTCTCATCACTTATCTCGTGTTTCGCACCCAATTTTGTCCGAAATGTGAACTTTTCTACATTATTTTTAACACTTGTATATCAAATGTATATTATATTTATTTCTGTATCTCAGTGTGGGACTGCTTATTCAGATATTGCAAAATAAAGTGCAAATCTTATTTTTCATGATTACTTTAATATTTGTACTTTATTTTGTATTATTTTCTATCCTGAGCTACCCTAAAAAATGTTTCATTTCGATAAATTTATATTATTATAATTCATGATATGCATTGATATTGTAACAAGTGTATTTTTATTGTCTTGTTTTTATAATTGAAAAAAGTGCGTATCCTATAAAAACAAACTTGTTAATTTTATGTTATTTTTTCAAGATTAAAATAAAAACTATGTATCCTATCAAAAAATAATAAATGACAAATTTGTAGTTCTGGTTTAGGTGAACAACTTTTGTCTATTTATTTTATCCGTGCCTTGTGTCGTTTGTCCAAAAATTTGATTTTTTTATTTTTAATTCAGTTTTTTACATCTTTATTCGTATCTTGCATAGTTTGACCGCAAAATGAATTTTTTTATTTTCAATTATTTTTTGTGCAATCAAAATTTGAATTTTCGATTTTTCAAGAAAATTCTAAAATTTGTTATGATTGCCAAATTTTAATCTTAAGATTCTTTAATAATGACACCTGAAAATTCGTCTTTTTTGTTTGAATTCAACTGTGATTGGTTTCAAATTAATCTTTTTTGATTGTAATAATATAAACTATTATATTTCTCGTTGAGAATTCATATGTTTTGGATAAAAGTTTAAGTACTTGGTTGAAGATTCACAAATTTTGTTTGAATTTCTACCAATTTGATAGAAAAGTTTCAACTATTTGGTTGAAATGTAACTTTTCTGTTGATAATTCATATTTTGAGTTTGAATAATGCAACTGTTTGTTAAAAAATTAATCTTTTTGACTTGAAAATTCAACAATTTAGTGTACATTTTTTTTCTTTCTTGGTTCGAAATTCGGCTTTTTCGTTTTGAAAAATCTGTTTTGGTAAAAAATCTAATCTCTTTTACTTGAATACAACTGTGTTTGACTTTAAATAAAAATCTTGTTTGGTGAAAATAATATCAAATATTATATTTCTCGTTGAGAATTTATATATTTTGGTTAAAAATTCATGCATTTTCTTGAAAATTCAACTATTTTATTAGGTTAAAAAGTACAATTTTTTGTTAAAATTTTGTATTTTTTACTTGAAAATGCAATTGTTTTGTAGAAAATTCCTTTTCTTGGCTTGAAAATGCAACAATTCAGTGGATATTTTTTTCGTCATTGTTTCAAAATTCAACTTATTCGTTTCAAAATTTATCTCTTTTGTTAAAAAAATATATTATTTTTGTTCAAAATTAAACTATTAACATTTTTATTTTATTTTTAAATTCAACTGTGTTTGATTTCAATTTTAATCTTTTTTCGTTCAAATAATATCAAATATTACATTTTTCTTTGAGAACTCATCTATTTTGGTTGGTTATTTAGTTGAAAATTCGTATTTTTTAGTTGAATCCAACTGTGTTTGATATCAGATTAAAATTGATTTTGGTTGAAAGTTTAACTACTTGGTTGAAAATTAATGTATTTTGTTTAAAATTTAACTACTTTGGTAGAAACTTCAACTCTTGTGTAGAAATGTAACTTGTCTGTCGATAATTTATATTTTCGGTTTGAAAATAGAGCTGTTTTGTTAAAAATTTGTATTTTTAGTTTGAAAATTCAACAATTTAGTGGAAGTATTTTTTTCTTGGTTCAAAACTCGGCTTTCTCATTTCAAAATTGATCTCTTTTGGTGAAAGAATCTAATTCAACTATTTTGATTGAAAATTAACTTAGTTTGGAAGAGAATTCATCTCTTTTGGTAAAAAAATTTCTGAAGTGGGTTCAGCATTTTTTTGAAAAATTGTCTTTTCTGGTTTAAAATTTAGCTACTTGGTTGAAAGTTGATCTCCTTTGTTAAAAATTCAGTTATTTGATTAAATATTTATATGTTAATATGTTCCTGGAAAATTCAACTATTTGGTTTAAAATTAACATTTTTATTTTAAAATAATATTTTCAGTATGAAAATCCATGTATTTTGTTAAGAATTTAACTATTTTTATCAAAAGTCCACATTTGGTTGAGGATTATTTTTCTTGTTGGAAAATTACCTCTTTTATTGAAAATTCATTTTTATTTTTTTTGGAAGATTGTAAAAAATTCAATTATTTGTTTGAAAGAGAACTTTTTTGTTGAATATTAACATATTCGGTATGAAAATTCAACCATTTTGCTGAAAATTCATGTATTTCTCTGTAACGAAATTTTTCAATTTTCAAAAAAAATATGTGAACTTTTACCAAAATAGTTGAATTTTTATCAAAAAACATGAATTATCAACAAAAAAGAATAATTTTGCACCAAACAGACGAATTTTCAACAAAATACATGGATTTCCAACGAAATAGTTAGATTTTCAAGTAAAAAAGAAAAGTTTTCAACCAATTAGTTGAATATTCACCTAAAAGAGATAAATATTTAGTTCAAAAATCAATTTTTCACCAAAGAGATGAATTTACAACTGAAATTATTAATCTTCGAATAAATTAATGAATTTTCAACAACATATTTTAATTTTCAACCAAAGAGATGAATTTTCAACTAAGATAATAAATCTTTTGAAAAAATAAACTTTCAACAAAATTTTTTAATTTTAAACAAAGTAGATTAGTTTTCAACCAAATGGTTGAATTTAAAAAAAAAGATTAATTTTCAAGAACAAAAGAGTAATTTTCAACCAAGCAAATCAATTTTGACTAAAAAATGCGAATATTTAACAAAATACATTCATTTTCAACAAAAAACATTTGAGCGGAATAGGCCTTAATGAACATTATTTATTTGAAAATATTTAATTTTTAACAAAATAGATGATTTTTCTACCAAAGTGGTTTAATTTTCACCAAAAAATAACTTTTTGAAAAAATTGTCGAATTTTTAACCGAATAATTGAATTTTTAAGAAAAAACATAAATTTTTTACCGAGAAGATTATTTTTAGCTGCAAAAGACGAATTTGCAAAATATTATGTAAGTGCATTTTCAACTAAAAGAAATAAATTTTCTACCAAACAAAAAAAGAATTTTTAATAAAATACTTAAATATTCAACCAAAGAGATGAATTTTCAACTATACTTATGAACCTCGAACTAGAATAGGTAAATTTTTAGTTGAAATGTAAACTTTATACAAAAAAACATTGATTTTTCCGCAAAACAGTTAAATTTTAAACCAAAGAGGTAAATTTGCAACTAAAATGAAGTATTTTTATCCACAAGGATGACTTTTTACCCAAATTGTTGAATTTTCTACAAAGTAAAATAATTTTTAACCTGAAATGATGAATTATCAACGAAAAATGTAACCAATTACTTTCCAAACAAACCACATTTTAATTTTAAATCGGAAACAGTTGAGGTCAACCAAAATACACAAATTTTCAACAAAATAGTTGAATCCTCAACCAAAAAGACGAAAAAAAAACACAGTTGATTTTTCATCCAAATAGAATATTTTGTAATAAAATTGTTTAACTTTCAACAAAGTAGAATAATTTTTAACTGAATAGTTAAATTTTCAACCAAACGCATGAAATTTTAACCATGAAGATTAATTTTCAGCTTTTCCAGAAAATTGTCGATTCTGTATGCTGGTTTTGAGGCAAATTTCAGTAAATTTTGAGAACTTTTGTGTTCCAAAGTCTAAATTTTCAGGTTTTGGCCTAGCAACTCTATAATGAGCATTCACCTCAGGGTTTTCATTATTTTTCTTCGCAGTAAACACATAAATAACATCTCCATGCAAAAAATTAGGTCGTTAGACCTAATAAATTTTGCGCTAGGCATGCAAACAGTCATTTTTAGTAAAAAAGGCTAGATTTTTATGTTTTTGCATAGCAACGCTATAATCAGACTTTAACTCAGGGGTCTGAGTATTTTTCATTGCACTAGATACTTGAGACATACATCCATGCAAAAAATGAAGTCGTTAGACCTAATGTTTTTGCGCTAGGCGTTCAAACAGGGTGTTTTGAGTAAAACGGGCTAAATTTTCAGGTTTTTGCATAGCAACGCTATGATGAGTATCTTTCTCAGGGTTCTCAGCATTTGTTTTTGCATTAGACACTTGAATCACATTCCAATGCCAAAAATAAAGTCGGTAGATCTGATTGTTTTTGCGCTAGGCGTGCTAGCAGGGTCAGTTTTAGTCAAAAATGCTAACTTGTCAGGTTTTTGCATAGCGACGTTTTGATGAGCATTTTGTGTAGGGTTCTGAGTATTTTTCATCGCATGAGACACCTAAAACACATCTTCATGCAAAAAATGAAGTCGTTAGACCTAATTTTTTTGGCGGTAGGCGTTCATATGGAGTGTTTTGGGTAGAAAGGGATAAATGTTTAGGTTTTTGCATAGCAACGCTATGATGAGTATCTTTCTCAGGGTTCTCAGTATTTGTCATCGCATTAGATACTTGAAACACATTTCGACGCAAAAAATGAAGTCGGTAGATCTGATTGTTTTTGCGCTAGGCGTGCTAGCAGGGTCATTTTTAGTAAAGAATGCTAAATTTCAGGATTTTGCTTTGCGACGCTTTGATGAGCATTTTGTGAAGGGTTCTGAGTATTTTTCATCGCATTAGACACTTAAAACACATCTCCATACAAAAAATGAAGTCGTTAGATCTAATGTTTTTGGAAATAGGCGTTGAGGCAGAGCGTTTTGAGTAAAAAGGGATAAATTTTCAGGTTTTTGCATAGCAACGCTATGATGAGTATCTTTCTCAGGGTTCTCAGTATTTGCATCGCATGAGATACTTGAAACACATTTCGATGCAAAAAATGAAGTCGGTAGATCTGATTGTTTTTGCGCTAGGCATGCTAGCAGTGTCATTTTTAGTAAAAAATTCTTAATTGTCAGGTTTTTGCATAGCGACGTTTTGATGAGCATTCAGCTCAGGGTTCTCAGTATTTTTCGTCGCCTAATAGTTTTTGCATTCATTAAAATTCTACCAAAAAAGATCACTTTCTAACCAAATACATGAATTTTCAATCAAATATTTGAACTTTCATAAAAGAATCTTATCTTTCTACCAAAAAATTGAAATTTCAACAAAATACTTGAATTTTTACCTAAAAAGACACATATCACCAATAATAAAATAATTAAATTTTCACTAAATATAATTGATTTTCAACAACAACAACAAAACGAATTTTCAAGAAAATAGTTACATCTTCAATCAAACCATTTTTAAGTAAACCCAAGAATCTTCAACCAGAAAACCAAATTTATAATAAAGCAGTTCAACTTCCAACCAAGTAATTCAATCTTCAACTAAAAAATATACATTTTCAACAAAGAATGAAATAGCTAGATTTTCAGTTGAAAAATTAAATTTTAACAACGAAAAAAAAACGAATTTTCATCAGTGTAGTTAAATATTCTACCAAAATAGTTGGATTTTCAATAAAAAGGATGAATGTTCAACGAAGATTAATTTACGACAGAAAAAGATGAATTTTCAACAAGATACATGAATATTCAACTAAAATAAAATTTAGTAACCAAAAGTAGTATATAGTTCAATTTTTAGTTTAGAATATCAATTTTCACAATAAAAACACAATTTTCAACAAAATAGTTGAAAAATATTTAGTATTACCCATGTAAATTACTCCGAATTTCCTGGATTACAAGTTAATCACTTGGGTCACTTAAATTACTGTGGATTACAGCTGGATTATCCTGTATTATAGGCAGATTAGGCTATATTACATGTGGGTTACTGTGATTACCTGATTTACTTCGAATAATCTGTAGTGAAAGTGGATTACCATGGATTAAACTGGATTTGAACTGTTTTACTCCATATTAGAATTGGATTGCTATTGTTACACTAGATTACTCGAATTATTAGTTTACTAAAACACTGGAACAAGTCAACATCAGGGAAAGTAGCTGTTGAAATAAAATAAACTCAAGTGACTATAGTTGTAAATTAAAGTAAACTTGAAAAGTGTTCTATTTTCTTAACAATCATTATTGTTACAAACAAAAAATTGTTCTCGAAATAGTTTGAATTAAACTCGACATTAATATACTTAGATCTTAGTGAATGAAATAAACATTTCTTCATGGAAATAATTCAGCTTTCTCAATAAATTTTCTTCAAAGATTTCTTAAAAGCTAGTTAATATTAATTTTTGATCAAAATGTTAAGCGATACAAAATATTAGATAACACTGCCACAATTACAATTTTGATGGAAATCATTATGCGAAATATTGTTATTAAGGATACGTTTTGAAGTTTTATAAAATTATTTTTCGCTGTAAGTACATAAAATGTTCATTAATTACATAAAGTTCTGATAAAACATTAATTAATCCGGGTGACAGCGGCAGCAGGAGTCGTCTCTGATAGTTTACGCGAGTATTATCTTTTCGCAAATTTTGCTTATTGTATAAAGAAGACGAAGGAAAAATAATGGGCTTATAGCTGGTATGATGGCATGGATCCTCGTTTTTTTTCTGAAAAACAAAAACGTGAGCTATTTTCCAAGAGCCAGGAAAGTAGCTTAGTTGAATACAGACATTGAAGATCATATCAAGGAGTGTGAGGCACGAGATAGAAAACTTTTTGAGGACTGAATTTAAAAATGAATCGCGACCAGGTGCTTTGTTATTTTTAATATTTTTAATTTGTTTGGATAATTTCTTGTGATTTCTTTTTAAAATTATCTGTGCTTGGATTTTGAGAAACTTAAGAGACAATTCTTTCGCATTCAGCAATGTGTTGCAGGTCAGATGCTTTGTCACGTGGGGCGAAATTACTTTCACGATTTTCTACTAGAAGATCTTCTTTGTCGGTAGGAGAAAGCGCAAACGTTTGGTCCGGGTTCTTGATCTCCTGGTTACTTCTCTCAGTAGGGTTGAGACGAAAGTGATAACACAGAAGTTGTACACAGCTCACAGTCCCAACATTGACTGGAACACACGTACCCAGTGAACTGAGTCCCGTTATCACTCAGAATTCGGTGGGTAAATCCCCAACGGGAGAAAACTTCTTCCTCTAGAAGCTTCCTGATGTTTATTGTGGTTGACGGACGCATCGGGAAAGCCTTGGTCCATCGTGGAACATGTCCGTGACAATTATCATGAAGCGATTCCCTTAGTTGCTGCGTGGATAAGGACCCATAAGGTCCACGGTGATGGCGTCCTAAGATGTATCGGCGGAATTCTCGGCTCATGCCAGGCGAGATGATGTACTCTTGAATCGCCCGAATTGTCTCCTCCGCTCCCAGCTGACCGGAGAGTGGTGCGTCGTCATAATCCCAGATAACTCTTTGACAAAGGGTTTTCGGACCGGGGAGTAACCAGGTTGCGAGGTCAGTGGCAATGCGCCAGAAATCATTCTAATCAAGGCGATGATTTCGGAAGAATCGATACTCTTTCGCTGTGCGTCGTGGCTGGCCCTGGATTTCGATCCATCGTGCAATGTATGTGGTGAGGTCCGGATGGTCCAGCCAAGCCATGGAAATATCCTTGTCCGCTAGTGAATTAATTGGGACTCCAAAGTTGGGCCGCTAATTGATACGTTCCTTGTCTGTGATGGGAGGGTGGTAGTATACAAGGAGAGTGGAGGAAACCGGATTTGCTGTGTGGTTAAGGGGATACATCAGGATTAAGTGAAGGAAGAGAGCACGTAAGGTATTTTTAATGGTGGATGAAAGGAAAGTAGGAAGAGAGAACGGATTACGGGGGCTTGTTCCGGGTCTTATCCAACCAATTATCCAATCATTGCATTGGGTGTGATGGTGAGGCCTGGCTGCTCAGAGGCTGAAGATAGGTCCTTTTTCCTTGAGCATGGAGGAACTGCTGCTAAGGACTGCTTCATTCCATATCACGAAGGTGTGCTCTGCGTCCTCAGGCTATCCAGGTACTTTCGGATGATGAAGGCCCTCTGCTCAAGGGTCCCGCTAGATGATTGCTTAATTTTCGACACACTAGTCCTGAAAAGGGTTTTTAAACGCATGACTATTGTCCAACTTAAATCTTACGGGTTCTCTCTCTCATATCCACAAAGTAAATTAGCTCAATCATCATGCCCTTCGGGCGATATTTTAGGGAACTATCCGAATCAAAACCTGCGAACTTCAGCCAATCTCTCTGATAAAACTCTAGCGTTCTATCAGGCAGACCTTTGGTTATCGGTTGGATGAGCTTGAGTCCCAGGTAGAGGACAAGACGATGCCAGCTCCCTTAGTCGGCCGCCACCAGACGACGAGCTTCACTGTCGTCCACTGAGAGGTGGCCCCAGCTTAGCCACTTTCTGAGGAGGAGACTCTGCCAACGGACGGAAAAACCACGCCCTACGGTCCTTGTGTCCCGTTGCCAGCCGGCACAGAGGAACGATACCAGGTGTTGGGGTTGTGCCGACGTCTACGTTCACTCTCTCGCCTGTTGAAAACATGACCGGTGTTCGGTCATCGCTTTAAACGTCGAGAAGGGAAGAATCTTCTACCCGGCCGAACTCAGTCTGGACGGGTGAGACCCAGCTACTCGGAAACATCTCAGCGCTCTTAAAATCTACCGAGAGTATCCGGTGGACCGCGAGAGAAGGAAACAGCTGGAAGAATATCACCTTCTGGTCCAGGTCATCGCCCTGGGTTCCAACGCCAACGAACAGACGGCACCTGCCCCAACGAGGACTTCTACAACCCGTCGAAGGTGGCCGCAAGTAGTTGGCTCATCCTCTTCCCTACATTCTCATATTATACTCCTCCCTCCCCCACCCCTTCTGCGAGAAACGAATAAAAAGTCTCTGAATGAAGGACTTGTTAGGGAAAAACAGTGTAATAAATAATTAAAAACACCAATTTCACAGATTTGAAATTTATTAAATAATTATAATAAATAATATTCAGTCATTTACACACAAGATTTAGTAGGAGTAGACTCCGAAGGGGCTTTGGTAGGTCATGTGGGAGACAGCGACGGCTGGAGAGTATTTGACGCCCAGAAGACCGACCTGGGCAACTGGGGCAGCAGCGTAAGTTTGAGCAAATTGAGGAGCGGCGTGGACAACTGGTTGCAGATTTTTTACAAGCAAACAATGGGAAGGTCGCGCGGGGCAAAAAACCGTCCGCTCGACAATCTACCCCCTGCCGCAAGGTTACCGGTTTCTAAACAATGCCTGCCCCAGGCCGACTGTCCCCTGATAATGTCTTTATTGCAGGTAATTTTTTCATACTTTTTTTCCGATGTACCCTTTTTTTCCTGAAAATATTCCTACGCTGATTGGCTTTCGAACATTTTTTTTTCTCTAACAAGCTCCACCCTTTTGGGTGTGCTTATCATATTTCTGTCTCTCTCGCACACTCAACTCAGAATTCCCACGGGTCTCCCCAGCCCTTTTAATTATAATAATGAGGATTGAAAATGAATAAAAAAATCGGAGTTCTTCGTCGTTAATGCGTTAATATAAAAATTTGGGATTCAATATCTTTGTTGATTTTATAAAGAAATCATACATAAACAAATGCCGAGTGTGGATTTTTAAAAGCTGATAGATATCATTTTTCATCTTAATTATTGTAAAGTGATGTTACCAGTAAAGCTTGGTGATACAAATTTGTAATTTGATATTCTTTGTTATTTTATAGAAAAACAACTAAACATTCCTGGCAATATAATTCAGGGAAAATTGAGGAGAAAAAACTATTTTTATTTGCCTTTAGATGTCGAAAAAAACAAGTAATTTTATCGCCAAAATATTACTTTAAAAGCGAACAGTCCACAAGTTTCACAATTTGATATTAGAATTTGTTTATAACACATAACATTACTCATCAAACATTTTTTGCTTCCACACATCGCTACGCATCAACGGTTTTGGAACCAAGTTTCATAAAAAACGCCCCCCCCCCCCTCTACAACTCTGATATTTGGAAAATGGATTGACCCTTAATCCTCTAGTTTTTGGTATAAAAGCTTTAAATAAAAAGGTTCAGGTTTCATTAAAACATCTTTCGACGATCCTACGACGTCTCATTACTTTTTATGGGCTTCCAAAAAGTGTCAAAAACGCAGTTAAACAATTTTATTTCAATTCGAGTTTTCTACGTATTTTTTCTTGAATAGGTATGCACGTCCATAGTAAAAAATCGTATTTAAACAATCGAAAAATATCTGAAAAATTGCTTTTATAATGAGTGGTGTCCTATTTATCGCTGAAAAAATTAAGTTTCTAAAATTTATTGAAAAAAATGAAATAAACAAATACATTTTTTTAAATAAAATAGGAATTTGTTAAAAATGAGTTTTTCATGAAAAGTCACAAGTGAATAATAATCAATTGTTTCAGCAATTGTACATTAAAAAATAATCAAACGCATGTCACTGGCTAAATAATAATCAATTTATGGCAAAAAAAAGAAAGAATTGTGTTCATGAGCGTCAAGTTTACGCGAAATTGTCATTTTTGGTTTATTGGTGCATTTTAGGACATATTTTTAGCAGTAATTATTCACAGAAGATTCTTGAAAAAATTAAAATAATCTTTAGTTCGCATGCAAGATTTGGGGGGGGGGATTCTCTCTAAAATATAAAAAACAATTTATTAGGTCTAAATGTGGACCACCACGGTGTAAGCTATTCAATATTTCAAATTCCAATGTAAAGAAATTAGGGTAGCAGGTGAGATTGGTCATATACTTTCATTATTATTGCTGATCAATCTCTCTAGCGATAACCCCAAGTGAAGAGCCTCACAAAGTCATCATGTAAAGCTCCCCACTCGGGCCCATTAGTATCCAAGGTCTTTTGTTGCAGGCGTCATTCACTCCACTGACACTTTCCTTCATGCATTTCTTATAAACATAAAATCATTATTTTTATCATTTTGTAAAATTATATTTCAATTATTTTATGAATATGAAAATAAAATCTTGTTAATACCTTCGAATGCCTACGACATATAGATGTTAGTTTTAAAATCAGCCTGAAAAGTTTTACGCTTGGAAATAAATTCTAATCCTTCCTACAGTTAAAACTGAAAAGTGTGATATTTTTGTTTTAGCAGTTAAGCTAGTATAGTAATACCCGGGCGAATCGTCTTTTGGGTAGCATTCTTTTAAATTCTAACTGAATAAGAAGAATAGTGATATCTAACCGTTCATGGAATTTGAAGGAGATAGGTCGTTTTCCACGTAAAATCATAGACATAAAACGATTTTGCAAATTTTGTAAGTATATCGACTATAATTCAACCCCGCGTTAGCGCTATTCTTTTTATTTCAAAGATTAAATGCATGGGTAGAGTTACTTAAAAAGCTAGCAGACCTTCATATTCCTTCAAGGTACACATGTAGTCACGCCTTACAAATCATTCTTAATTCAAGAATAAAAATCCTTTTCTCTTCAAATTGGATAAGTATAATTAATTCTATCAGATTGTGAGTATGTAGAAGCGAAGAATTATTAAATTGACTTGGTTTTCTCAAATATTAATTCAAAGCAGGAAGGAGATAAAGTCTTATTGCGACCTATTAGGTGTCAAAAACGTATTAAAACAAAAAGTTAAACACGAGAAGCATGTAACTTTTCTATAATACGTCAGGAAAATAGTTACTTGATATTCAGTTAATATATTCCTTTCCATGTTCTGTGCACACGAAAACAACTGTAAGAAATTTCCCCTACAATCGAAGTCGCAAAGTCTATCCTCATTTCTGCAAAAGTATATTTCAAATCTTTACATTTTGTATTATTACGTATTATAAAATGCGCAAGTTTGCCCCGAGATTTTGTAGCCCGGATCTGGAATAATTTTTGTAATTGAAACAAATTTAAAGTATACTATCTTATCGAATTTTATTCAAAATGATGTTCTTTATTCATCGGATCTATAGATTTATTTAATAGATGCACAAACCCGAATACAAAAGACTTTACGTTTCACATAGAAAAAATAATATAAACAGAACATACAGGGTTTGGCAAAAAACACTTCCGAACGGCCGGTAGCTCAGGCATAATAATTTTTAATGCCTTTTTCAACACAAAACTGATTTCAAAACTTTCAGATGTTTTATTTTTTTTTTGCGAAGATTTATTTTCTATAAATGTTATAAATTTGGTTCATAATGTTGACTAATTATATTTAAAATCACAAGTATAAACGAGGCTCCTTTTAACGAAAAACTGTGTTTTTTGCGTAAAACATAATAGAGCTAAAAACGTCATTTTTCCGTGACAAGACATTTAAAAAATATTATTTCCATAATTTTGGCGAATATTTTGAAGTATATTTTGTCAAAAACCGCGAAAAAGCAAATATTAGAGCTTTGGCAAATTGATAATCAGGTAATGAGCTTTTATTGCAACAATTAGGAACCGCAACTAAAATTCACAATAGGCGATCTCCCCTTATGAGGCAGCTTGACACTTTTATCACATGCATATAAGTAAATTTTCAAGTCTATCTCAAGCAGGCCCCCAAAGCTTCCAAGCATTTCATGACCCCCCCCCATATTTTCTGACATGGTGAACGTGGCAGACATTAAAAAAAATTATCAAATTTATTCAACGGAATACATCTTTATTTGCTTGAGAAATAAAATTTATAAATTGAAATGCGACTTGGTCCCGCACAATAGAGCCTGTAATAATTTGGGAAAATCCTGTCCAGAAGGATTGGTCGGTAGAATCGTAGAGATGGTATAGTTATAATAGAGACTATAGAAGTGAACTCGGGTTTTTCCGCAGATCGTAAATCAAGATATTTTGGCTTCGATGGGCCTGAAAAATCCCTAAGGGTCTAAGCAATTGTCCAAGGACCGCGGGAAAAACCCACCATCTCGAGCTTCCTTCGAAGATCTTCATGGGTCTAATGACAGCAAGCTCAACGTGAAGGCGTCAAATAGCCTATAAGTACGGCCACCAGTCGTTACCTGTACTCGACTAAATGAAATGACAAAGTCTGACAGGTGGCCCTAGCAACCTTTGCTAGGATAGACTCGGCTGCTGGGTCTCAGTCTTTGAGACCCTTTAACTATTTAATTTAGGGTGGATGCAACACAGGTATCAATTCAAGAAAAAAGAACAAAGGCGAAAAATAGGAAATGCGTACACTGACTCAGGCCCTAATTCTTCCTCAAAGACGTGACTAAGGTTGGGTAGGCAATATTATACTTACTAACTCGGGATTCCCCAGCTCAAGTACTTCTCGTAAACTCGTTTATGCGCCAAGAATACTGATTTATTTCCTTTATGACTGGAGCTTAAGCTTCCTATCTATTAATAATCCCTAGATTAAAAATCATTTATCTAATCTGTAGACTGAAATACTTTCATTTTGTCTATATTTTTCTACTAAGCGCTTTTAAATATTAATGGATACCATCGTATTGACCATTCCTAGAAGATTCATTCCAATTTAGGTTTATCAATCAGCAATTAAATTTTGAACAATGTATTAATCAAAGTGCCACAGAAATATAGGAAAAAGTTCTCAGTAATTTTCCGATTTACAAATACTTTCTCCCAGTCCGTGTGAAATAAAAAATGCATGCTGGCAGAGCTATAACCCAGGATTTAAAAAATTATCCGAATTCCGCAGCTTAATATCAGTAGGCATTGACATTAACATCTTAGATTAGATCGTTTCAGGTTAGGATTGTTTATTTAACAATAGTTATTTCTAAATTTAGGTAAGAGAACCTAATAAATACATCATTCAGACTAGCAGTTGAAATTTATTAAAAAGGAATCGAATCGATCACGTTTCGGAAACACAGCGGGTTTTCCTCATCAGATCTTAAATAGCTTAAAAAAGATTCTATGAAATTTCTTAATGTGCGAGTTTCATGTCATTAAAAGAGAAAAACTTTTTAGATAGAGCTGTTTGTGTGTTTGTATAAGGGTAAAACGTTACGGGTAATTTTTATCATATTATATGGATTTGACAGGATGAGTTAGGATACGAAGTACCCCACGGTGATACGCTATTTATTAAGTGAGATAAAGGTATGTTAATGCAAAAAAAGGGCAAGAATTACTGTAAAGTATGGTAATTCCGAGTGGCCAGAGCGATCTCGAGACCTTGCCACGTCACTACCCTACAATATTCTTACATTAAATGAGTCCTAAACTCTACAGCATTAGGATTAAATAAGATGTGCAACTTTTACCTAAAGAGAAAGAAGAAATATAAAACTCTAAATAACTATAATATTTAAGTTTGAGATATCACTAGTGAACATCCAAAAGTATTAAAAACTGAACTGCATATCAAAGCATTCGGAGGGAAACTCATATCTGAAACAAAATTATACATTCTCTCAATATGCTGTCCAACGGAAAAACCTCTATGGAAAATGTCACTCATTCGATTCTGCTGTCAGGCAGCAGAAATTTGAATCATTTAACATTTTTTCCTTTCAAACTGAAAGCCATTAAAATTGGATTAATAACAACTAAGCCTTCAAAATGGACAAAATTTGTTATTTAAATGTTCCAAATTGAACATTTACGAACTCCAGAAGTTTTCAAAATTTCTTTGAATTCATCGACAGCGTAATTTTTTTGTCGGCGGTATTCTGCACCGAAACAAATTGACTGTTTTACCGAATTTTTTATGTCGATGTGAAGGCATATCATGGAGCAATCTGAATGGCTGAACTATTAAGATAGTTTTGAAAATTCATTTATAGCAAGTCGTCTATTCTGTTTTGATAAAAAAAATTAATTGAAGATTAGGAATAGTTTTTATTCAATAATACCCTAATATATAGATTTTTCAGTTATTAAAAATATTTTTAAAAAAAGTTTTTGGACGTAAAAAAAACGAATGCCCACAAATCTTGAATATACGGCGGATATAGAACATTTGATGTCTCTATAATATTTGGCTGCAACTTTATCCCGTCGCGTTAACTCACTTATCGTTTCGAATAATAAATATGTTAGGCTAATAATAATTATTATTAAGCGTTTATTGAACATTTGTTAAATAGAAATCACTTCGGGCAAGAAATGCCGAAATATAGAAAATTAAAGGGTGATCGTTTTCGCCCAGTGCAATGATGGCAGATCGCGGACATCCTCGGTGTGCCTGCTGGTGAAATAAGAGGAGTATGTAACCTTACTTCATCTCCGGAAGAGTTTAAAAGTATGCCGGAAGATAAAATTAAAATCCGGGAAGATATGCCGGAAGATAAAATTTAAATCTGGTGAAATAGGCCAGAAGAAAATATACAATGTAATATTCAAAGTGCATACAATTGGGCAGTAGACATTTTAAAGAATTTAAAATCAAATTTTTTCAAAATTGCATAATTTCATGAGGTATATAGTGGATTTTGAAGTGATTGGATGCGTTTTTCTACTGACAATTCGAAAAAATTACAGTCAAAAATAAATTGATTCATTTCCTGATTTTCATTTTAGTGTAAATTAATTCCCGAACTTTTCTCGGCAGTATATGTTAACTATGGAATTCATTGAATACATTTTGCAATATACTTATTAGTTATATATTTCGATCCGTTGATGGGCATCTGTTTAGAATAAATATTACGAATGTAAATGAAGTATTTTCTACAACCCTAACTTGCAATTTAGGCTGAAGACGAGGGAAGTTTTGCGAAATGCGATTTGATAGTCATAATTCGAAAATCGTCCGACCGACGGCAGCGACCCTCCGTCGGACGTCAAAATGAAATTATGCGTCCCTCGTTCAGAACTTTGGGGTTAGGCAGAAAGGCTCGTTTGTCGAGGACAACATAACAATTTGACTGGAGACCTAAGCCACTAATCGTTTTGCAATTAACTTTCATTAAACGCTACTTCATAATGAAGCTTTTAAATTCATTTTTTTCCTAAATCGGAAAAGAATAGCTTATAACTCTAGATGAAAAGGTATAAACACTTTGGAACTGAAAAAAACTTATTTTTTAGATAAAAAGGAAACGAGAAAAGATGACAACATATCTTTGTAAAGATAAAAATTATATTCCATACATTCTATAAAGAAAAAATTTATTTACGAATAAAGCCACATAACTGCATACTGGCAGCAATACACTTTACCAATTAAACATATTTAATTTTATTTGATAAATCAAGTAACTCGTTTTTATCGTCCAACCAGATAAATGTTTTAAAATTCATGTCGACCTCAACTTTTGATCTGCGTTCGACTAATTTTTAGCACGTGCTACGTTACTGAAAAGTGACGATGAAAAGAAAAATTGTAGTTACTATATCGCCTTTTTTATGAATAATTTGAACTGCTTTTCATAGATATATTCTACGAACTCAACGTACAAATATTATAACAATAACTTGACACTAGTCTTATAGGTGATGAAAATACTTCACCTCTCTATGCGTATTTTTGTAAATCATTGCAAATAAACCCTCGCGGAAATCGCCATATATTTTCCCTATTACCCATCTGGCCCCGATCAGAGTGGTACTGTTGTCTACTTTATTGACACGTGCATTTCAGTGCAAACTTTTGATGCTTAATAAATATTAATTCAGTTTAACAAAATTATACCAAAGTGTAAAAAGAGCACATTGTGGGTTCGGGAGCACCGAACGATAGCCGGATTGCCATATACACGTGACGTGTTGAGTGAAAGTAAGTCAATCAGTGAAACTTATCCTCAAAATGAAAATTACATTATATCATTTAAATTAAATTTAACTAATATTCAAGCTCTTTACTCAAACCCATAATTTTCAATATAACTCAATTGGGATCTGATAGGGTACCGACTTGGCACTGACCCGGCACACCGATCGGGCTACAAGTTCGGTTGAGACTGGGCCGTGCGTATCATCCCGGGTCTGATCCGATCTGGCTTCCCGATCTGTGCCCCATTTGGCCCGATCGGGGCCCCGGCAAAATTTCTACGAGGGAACGATAAAATACGCATGAAAGTACGACCCCTGCCCTTCGGTATTAAACTGCTTTGATATTTACATTCGCATGTAGAGACGGTATTAGATTTGTGTAAAATTTGACCCCCCTCCACCGTTTTTTGTCGAATGTTCACGTTCTGAGACCCCCTGAACCCAAAAAACAGGTTTTTACGAATGTGTCTGTCTGTATGTATGTCTGCAGGTGAGCACGATAACTTTCGAAAGAATTGACCGATTGGTTTGGCCTTTTGTATACTCTTTTACTCCCATAAACAAAAGGTCAAGTTCGTTATCCAGCCATTTTGGATCAAAATTCAAAAAGCTAGCGCATTTTGAAAATTTTTAGCCAAACAACGCACGATACGAAAAAAAGTCAGGACAAGAAAAATGTTTCTTTTTGTACGCCCTACAACATTATCATAACGACTTTTCGAATTTTCTTGAAAAATCGAAAATTCACATTTTTATTACACAAATAATAATGAAAAATCAAAATTTTAATTTTACGGTCAATCTAAGCAAGATACGACAAATGATGATTCAACAAAAATTGTCATCAATACTATTTCTAACGATTAAAACATAAAACGCATAAAACATCAACCAATTGCGACTCTGTCGGTTTTCAGTCCATGTGCACAATCTAAACAATGAATAATACAAACAATAAAATAGCCTCGCAATAATGATGAAAAATCAAAAATTTAATTTCACGGTCAAACTATGCAAGACACGACAAATGTTGATTAGACAGAAATTGTACGGAAGTATACGCTGAAGTAAAAGAATTTCCTTTTTCATTTTGAATCAAATAAAAATTTAGTCATTTTTATCTGAAGAACATAGAACATAACATATGGTCGGTGCTAACCGTGATGACCAAATCGAGCGATAGAACCTTAAGTAAATTAGTTCTTCTTTTTATGTAAAACTAACATAATTAAACCAAAAGCAGGTCATAACAATAGGGAGCACACAAAGTGCGAAAACCTAGAGGAACCGAGCTTTAAAGCGTCAGGCAGACGTGTCCGAGCGCGTAGCGCGAGGTGAATACATTATCAAGCGCGAAGCGCGAAACGAATGACTAATCGAGCGCGAAGCGCGAGATCCAACAGGTGCGGAGCATATTTGCGACTCTAAAAAAAGAAGCTAATGTATACTTACAAAAAATAAATTGAAGACGCGACAGTGGAAGGGGATGTGAAAGACATAAATATTTGTTACTTATTCTTATTATGTAAAATGTTTTTAAGAAGAACTGTTTCGCACATATAGAAATAATAAATCACTGAATAGGGCACAATCGTGTGCTTAAACGCTTAAGCTTTCAAAGGAATTCAATTGTTATCAATGTTATTGGACCCTAAAGTCAACAACTTCTATCAACATTTTCAAGCAAATAAAAACAGCTTTAACATTCATAAAAATTGTTGAATATATTATAATTAAGTTCAATATAAAATAGGTTGAATGTAACTAATGATAAGTGAAATATACGGCTCATGTCTTGCTTTTAACTTTTTGCGGTAGAGAAAAAGAACACGCCACAAAAAATAATGTCAAACGTTGTAGAAATAAAAGACACACAAAAACGGATTTTTTATATTTAAATTTTAAAATTCGTTACTGTTCCGACCAAATGCCTAAAAGACAAAAGGTGTAATTTTCATGAATTTTGTGGATTTTGTAATTTATGATGAAGAAAAAAAAATGCATGAAAGATGTGAGTTTGAAGAAAAAGTACTGATCAACCTGTTCTGCACCGCTGTGCAAAAAAGTAAAAGCAGTAATATAGATCCCTACTATTTCTCACTCTGAATTAAATTAAAATAAAAAGTTTCGTATTCAGTATCAGACACTGAGGAAGAACAGAAATATTACACGGTGCTTAGAACAAACCTCTTTCGTAAGACCGATGTGTGTATTTCAAAAAACTTATGCCATTTCATAAAGGTGACAAAAAGCCCAAACATTTTAACATACTCAATCAGCCACCGATTTAAATGAACAGTTTATAGGTTTGTCTCCAACATAGGCTTACCTGTTTTTAGCAGCAGCAGCTCTGTCTCTCTGTCTCCTGTTCTTGAACCAGTTTCCAACCTGCGTAGGTGTCAACCCCGTAGCTGCAGCCAGTTCCCTCTTCTTTCCCGGGTTCGGGTATGGATCCTGAAGGTACCACTCCCTCAAAAGTGACCTGGTTCTCTCCTTGAAGCAATGAGTCTTTTGCTCCCCGTCCCATATGGTTCTGGGCAAGGGGAATTTCTTTCTTACTCTGTACTTGTCAACGGGACCAAGCGGTCTGCCCCGCAACTTTTCCGCTTCCTGATAGTGCGCCTCAAGCCACATCGCCTGTAGCTTTCCGTGTGAATCTTTGGTGAACTTGTGCCTTTCGAGGATGGCGTAGAGTTCCCTATAATGTCCCGCGTGAAACGCCACAATGGCCCTCGCCCTTAAGACAGCCTCACTCTCGTTCAGCTCCTGAATATTTGGATGTGCCACTGGCAAACTCCAAAGAAACCTTGCCAACCTTTCAATATCGCCACTTTCCTCTAGAGTCTCACACACCGACGCTACCTGACCAACAGTGAAGGACAGCGTCGGCAAGGCAAACACTGGCGATGGCACGATCGGACCGTTCGTACTCGGCCCCGTGGTGCCGGGACCAGCTGGTGCTACGGCTGACATCTGTATCACTTTTCAATTGATATCTCAATTGATTTATTTAGAGCCCCGTTTCCTTAATTCCCCCTTGGATCAATCTTCCTCACTGCGGCATCGAAATCTCCTTCATCTCAGGCAGTACGTGACCAGCACATACTTTTGTACTTGCTTCTAGCACTTTTCATCTCCATAACCTGCCTGTTTTTTCAGATTAAAGTTATCACTAGAAGAAATGATCCGAACATCGTTCCCAATCGTCCGAAGCGTCATCCACTATTCGAGACTTTTAATATCATCGGTAGGAAGAACTTCCACGTGACTAAAGCCACATAGACGTTTTACTTCCCCATCTGCATACTGTACTGTTGTTTGATACAAAGAGTACCACCAGTGACTTGTAGGTGATCCCGGCTATCGAATGAAGTAAATTGCTCAATAAACTAGAGAGCAAAGCACGAATCACAGCACAAACACAAAAATTGACAACTGCCACTAGTCCTCTTTCCTACCGCACGACACAAGGATCCAAGACCCAGATAGAAACTGATTCTAACTAAACTTGGATGAGTCTTTCCAATCTGATAGTCACCTTGACACAATAAATAATGAACATTGATCAATTTCCGGGATGAGGTCATAAGTTGATAAAAGCGGGTAGCCGGTCAGGGTTGCTGGAGGAGGATCGCGACCTGTATGTGCAAACCCAGTGAGATACCGGCCAGTGCGGCTCCTTCAGATTTTTGGATCACGAGGGGCTGCTGTTGCCTCGATCGTATCGGATAGCAAACTGGTTTCGCTTACAACCCGGCATTTCGGATCCAGCCCTACCCAGCATGATACGTTTGCACCGGGAGTTCTCTCCTTCGTTCTTCGCCACCTTCCTACCTATCTCTTCCCCCATGAAACCTCGGCCAATGAGAGACCACGCCTCCCTGCCAACCGATGATTGGCCCGATCCCATCCCCGTAACCATGGAAACCTTTCTTCGTCCTTCTCCCTACGTTGTCGGCTGAGCTTGTGCCGGTTTAATTATCCCCTCTTTTCATGGGGGCTTGATCCCCCACTCTTAACAACTTTACTTCCCTCCCAAAATGCTGATCTCTCACGCCCCTCTTCTCCTGAAAGAGAAGGGTCGTGTGCGTTTGTGTTTATCAGCAGGAGCTCGTGTGTCAGAGAGAGATGGAATGGCAGACGGTAGACTGAGGGAGGAAAAGTCGAACATGATCCTCAAGCTGCCGTAATCTCTCTGTGCTCTTCGTGACTTGCGGTTCGCCAATAACGGGCAAAGATTGGCAGTTTTTGTTTCTTTCTCTATCCTTCGAGCCGACAAGAAGTTCAAAATCGTGTTTTCTCTGATTGCCCTTTCAGCGATGCTTTTTTTTTATTTGGAAACACATTCTCGCCTTACAATGAAACTCACAGATCATGTTTTAGCGAAATCTTGTTATATGCATTCCAATAAAAACTATATACGGTATTTCTTTGGGTTATTTTTACAATAATTGTATGTCTAGTAACTGCCGCACAAGTTAAAAAGACACTTATTTATGTTTAGCTTCGAACGTAGAAAATCAACGAATACGACACTGTTAAAAATAGTATTAAATTTAAAATAACAATGTATAATAAAATTAATATATCAAGCATATAAAATCGCTATTTAGGTACGTGTTCATTAAATTTCATATACATTCATAATAATCGTTCAGATAATTCCATTTTACACCAAATTAAAATAAGATTAGCAGTAATTTTCGATTCTTAATAATGAAACATGATACCTTCTTACAATTAATCAAAAATAAAATTGGATTTTAGGTCGAAAAGTTCAATTACGTGAATAAATGACAGAACTAACCTACAATCAACTGTACTCACGTTATATTTCGACAATTCAGGGCAAATTTTGGAAAGAGTTCCACATGTACGTTGCACTTTGATCATAAAAGGCAATTCAATCGACGGATTCTAGATTATTACTTCAATTGCGAATATTTGATCAGATTTGAAGAAATAAAAGCATGAGTTTTCAAGCACGCTGCTATACCGACCTCTATATTATATTTAATATAAAGTGTACAGCTATTCATATTTTAATGTATATTAAATTCCAACTACCGTGTATGCAAATGACTTCGTATACAAATACATTTGTATTAAATTTAATACAGATTTTTCTAACAGTGGATTTTGTCTCGAAAAAGTATTATGGAATTCATTTTTTATAAATGTGTCAATATCATTCATACAAATTGATGAATATTTTTCCCACTCTATAAAAAAATTACATTTTTCTTTTTTTGCACTAACAAAATCGATATGCGGTTGTTCATAGATAAAAATACAGGGGAAGAAGCCACGAGTCGACTATCTGTAAAATAGCACTCGACCTTATTATATTCAAGACGGAGTCTCCCTATGTAGAAACCGCCCCCTTTGTCCCCATTTCAATTAAGACAGTAGTCATAATCTCACTAGAACAACTGGACTAGTAAGTTCTAGTCAGGACCCTTCAGGGCACTGCTAAGATTCTTTATTCCTTATGACCAGAAAAACTATGTGCGTCTAGTTAGGCCCTAATCTTGTATTTGCAAGTACATTGAATGACGTCGACATTCAACTTGTAGGAGTTGTGAAGAAAATTTTCTCTTCTCTCCGTAGCTTAATTGGTTAGATCATCAGACCGGAAATCTGAAAGATCTGGAGTTCGAATTCCAGCGGAGCTAGAGAGATTTTTTTCACAACTTCAAAAAGTTGTGTTTCACAACTTTAATAATCAATATTTAAAAAAAATATTGATTATCGACCATGTAGACAAAAAAGATTAACATCATACTTTTTAAATCATTCACTGGTCAAAAAACATAACATCAATCAATAAAATCAACCGCATGTTGGAATATCTTGCAAGTACATTGAATGACGTCGACATTCAACTTGTAGGAGTTGTGAAGAAAATTTTCTCTTCTCTCCGTAGCTTAATTGGTTAGAGCATCAGAAGGGAAATCTGAAAGATCTGGAGTTCGAATCCCAGCGGAGGCAGAGAGATTTTTTTCACAACTTTAAAAAGTTGTGTTTCACAACTTTAATAATCAACATTTTAAGTGATTGTTTTCCAATTTTACACAGTTTAATAAAAGTTTGAGAAAAAATTAGAATCATTAAAAAAATACTTAGAATTTTTGATAGAATTTCAAAAATAATAAAAAATTTTCGTAAGAATCCTGGAAAAATAAAAAATAAATTTTATTTAAAAATATAGTGTTAAGAGAATATTTAAAATAGACTTCAAAACAATGTTTCATGTATGAATAACAATTGACGATTTATTAATTTGTAAGGACCTAACATTAAAATAATTTTACTTCTAATTTAAAAAGTGTTCAGTTTAAAAAAAAGGTTAATCTTAAAATTGTAATGTTTCTAACTTAAAATTGCTTATAATGATATAATTGTGAAAATATATAAATTCGTTGATTCATTCTTCAATTTGGAGAATTGAAAATGATAGCGTGGATTTATATATATTTTTTGAAGTCTTTGAACTGTATACAATTAATATAGGTGTAACAATTATTTATTTACTGAGCGTTCAAATAAAAAAAAATAGACTTTAATTTTCAAATTCAAAAGAGTTTCACTTTGAGTGTTTTAATTTGCAGTTCAGTTTTTGTAATTTCAAATAAAAAAATTTTAGTTTCTAGAGTTCGAATCATTTTTTGTAAACATGAAGAAAACCCAGGAAATGATCGGGAATTTTTTTCTCGATAAAAACTGCCTCCTGAATTAATAATAAAAAAATTATATTATTACTTATTTTATTTTAATTATATCTATTTATTTCAATAAATATTCACCACTGCATATTTATATATTTTTAATTCATTCATATTTTTCACAAAAATTATATAGAAATAACAATTGTATATAATTTAGAACAATTATAAACTTTTAAATTCTAAACTATACTTTAGAAACAGAAAAAAAATGACAAAATAGTGCACAAGTTTGAAAATAAATGAGATTAAAGAAATATAAAATGGCGGGAAATTACAAAAAAATAAATAAAATAAGTTGTAAAAATTTAAATATTGTTAGTATTATTTATTGTGCCGTTAAAATAAAGATTATTAAGTATTTTTCATAAACTCCGTAAGGTTTGCAAATAAGTAATGCAAGTGAATAGATGTAAAATTATCTTTTGAGGGTTTTGCGTGGAAAAGAAGTAATTAATTCCACATTAATATGTATATAAAGTATTTTTTTGTTAAAAACAAAGAATAACGTTTGAATTTTATAGCGAAACGAATAACATCAACAATATTGAAATTTTTGCAAATTATTATTTTAATTATTTTTTTTTAATTTCCCACTCTTTTCAATTTCTTCAATCGCATTTATTTTCAAATCTTTACAATTTATTATTTGTATTTCCTTATTAGATGCTAAAAGTATTTAACTTTATTCCTCTGGCAAAAAAGACGAAGAAAAGCACAGTAGAACTGTTAAGAAGTATCACTTTTCTCATTTTCAAGTTACTGTTTTATTAGGTTTTTTTCCTACGAGAACCTTCATGATACTTTTCAAATCCACGGCAAAATAAAAAGAAATCATACAGTGATTTGTGTTGAATAAAAACCCATGCTCAGAATCTTTGTTTATTGTTTTCTTAAATAATTTTCATCACATTCCATTTACCAATAATGTTGTCAATAATTTGTAATGCCAATTATTGATGTTATTGTGTACTTCAATTGTTGTATGTAATCATATCAATAAACGGTATTACAAATTATTGACGACATTATTAAGTCCAATATTTAAAATTTGAATATCCCGCCCACACGGCCGCTTGCGATTTTAGTTCCCCCAATTCTCACATGAGCATATGTGTCGCTCCATAAGCGGCCATATTGGAAATGTTTGTTTCCAATTTTTATCACGAGGCTTCTCCGGTCAAGATTCATCCCACATTTAGATTTGAGTGGCACAGGGCTGTAAAATACCAATTTTTGGTGAAAAACGCTAAAATAACCTAAAAGTGTTCAAAACTGATTGCGTGCTTTTCTAGAGATATCGTTATACCACTTTTTTCGATAAGTGAAGTAATTTAAAATAAGTTTTTTTTTTTATGGTTCATAATCATTGTTTTCTTTTAATTTGCAGACACATGAAAATGAGTACCATCTACCGTAACTCAACATTGAGTGCCGCCGAAGAAGATTATTGAACCGATCGGGCGTGCTTCACGAGCTTGGCAGAGGATGACGAAAAAGTGCGTCAAATCCGTAGGATTCTACTGGATAAGGTTGGATATTAGCTGTACTGTTATAGATCGCTCAGTCTCTCATTTATAAAGTCGATACATTGAACATTTCGACATTATGAAAGTATTTTCAAACATAATTAAAAATCTTGAAAATCTGTTGATTAAAGAAAATGCGTAATATAGAGATTACAATAGAGAAATTAGAGTTGAATCATGGCTATAAAAGTTCGCTTCTCGTAATTTTAAATTTATTTGTTACTTTAACTTCAGCTGAATTGTTTGCGATACGAAAGCAGTGCCTGTTTGGAATTGTTTTCTATGAGATTCATGGGGCGATGCTAATCGTAGGTGGCAGCACCGAGCCGAGTACTAGACCCTCTGTCAACGAGATACGAATTTCAATCAAAGAAATTTTGTGAATAAGTATAAAGTGCCATTTATACCTTATCAGTAATTGTATGTAACACAAAATACATTTTTTGAAGTTTCTTATCATATAGAATTCGTAAAAGATTCATAAATCGTTTTCTGGCTGGCAAACGCATATCAAGCGCCATATTGCATTTCGTCTCTCTTTGACAGAGGATCTAGTCCTTGGATGGGTGCTGCCACCTATTAGCAGTTTCACATCGTGAACCTTATTAAATTAATCGTTATCTTTTGTTAGAAACGCGTGTAAACTTCTTAGAACGTCATAGAGAGTCGAACTGATCATCACAGAGGGCGGAATTGATAATTATGAAGGGTCGAACAGCTCATCATAGCGGGTCGATTTGATCATCTCAGATAGTCAATTTGATCTCCGCGACAGTCGACCTGGCTATCTTGGGGCGTCGATTTGAGTTTCCTACATTTTCTATATTTGTTTTCCGTATCCTACTTATTCCAGTCTCTCTCTTATGAAAGACTGAAAATTACAAAATTAAGTGGAACCTATAAAACCCGAAAATTGATATAAAATATATAAATTCTGAAAGCATTTTTTATTCTTTGTGGATAGCGAGCTGTATGAGACATAATTTTATATGCAAAAACAGTGCACATTGATAAAAATATATTTGGAGCACGAAAGGCTAAGAGGCTCTTTAGACTATCTAGAAGAACGGACTGGCTCTCTAAATTTTTACCCTTCAACTTTGACCATCCATATTTCTCCGTGTGGGTAGCTAGTTCCTATCCTCCAAAATTGATGATTCTTGTTACAAGTGAGGCAAAGGATTATCGTTCGCTCGTTTCACTAGGGGCTCTAGAAAAATCTGAAGCGCAGGTCATAAACAAAGTATTCTCCAAATTCTACGATACACAAAAATGAGATTTGAAAAAAGGGTTCCGATTTTTACTGCAGTGACTTTAATTTTTTTTACCATATGCTTTACGCTCTTATTTCTTCGTATGCGAAGACATTCCTTGGCGATTGGCTAAAAGTACATCTTTAAGCTTAATCGTTCTTGTTTAATATATGATGATCAAAAGACTATAATAATCTTGAGCACTTATGAAGAACTAAAAAATTTACTGGCAGGATCAGACTTTCTCCGAACGTGATATAGATATAGAACATTTCTCTAAATAGAGAAATAGAAGGATTCTTTTGGTCATCCGCTCATTTGATGAACTTTTATTTTAATCATAAATAAAAGTGTCGATACATATTGCGGATGTTTCGGCATGGCTTTGTGTCTATCTCAAGGCTGTTAAGTAAAATGCCAAACTTTCTTATGATGTAAGATTGCTGACGTATAAACGTTCATTGTTTATATGTCTTGCTCCTCATAATTTTGACAAGCTTAACTATTTTAACGACTGGTATATTTTGCTCGCAACTTATATCTAAATTTGGATTTGTCACACACAAAATGTTTATGACCTGCTATCTGAAGGCTGAGTCAAGGGTGACTCCATTTTGAGATGAATCTAACCGGACCCTTATAAAATGATCATCGTCAATTTAGTTTTACTATAATGCATTTAATCACAAGATTAGTATCTAATGCCATATCTGATATGGAGCCGGAAGGGCATAGTTTCAAATGATTAACGAAATCATTAAGGTGAAAAATGAACACATGTACCTCGTACTCGATGATTTACTTTATAACATCTACGCACATTTAATTTGTTATCATTTGGGCAGTCCTGATAATGAGTTACATCGAAACGTGAGAATGAAATAACTTCCACTGTGAGATTTAAATACGCCCATGATAATTATAAGAACGACGGTCGAGACCAGAATGTCGAGATTGGCCTTCTTCTTCTGCCCCGTAAACGTTGAACAGAAGTTACGTGATCAATCCGCCTGTGGTAATATAGAAATCAGCCCTACGTCAATTACCAATTATCGTCCGTAGTTCAAAGTTTATTTATAATTCACACTTGCTCTCATAGTGCGCCACTTTCACTAAATTAGCGTCCAAGTAAATTATTTCTTGCGTTAATGTTCGTGTAATGACAGTTGATCGTTGATAGTGATGTCTCTGCTCTGCTCTTATTTTATGCTGGGGATAATCCTTCTCCTTAATTGTAAAATCTGGTATTTACGACTTCTTAGTCTTTGAGGTTATGTTATCCATTGTTAGGGCATTGACAGGACCAGCTGATGATGGTCGGAAAGTAATTTATTTACATATCTATTTATTTTATATTTCGAGAGGTTCAAATGGCAGACACATCAAACTTTTTCGGAATGGATTACGAACATGACCAATTTGATTCTCTTATTCGACTGGAGGTTCCAATACTGGCCGTTGATCGGCTCTTTGGCAACCGGTCGGATTATAAAACGACGTTTCCTAACTCCTTTCAGGATCAACTGGGAAACTGCGAAATTAAACCCCTAAAAATCCGGACAGTTAGTAAACTAAAAAGATTGAAAGGACGATCTAATTTGTTTTGTTTTATACAAAAGAACGTAATTTATGGCTGGGAAAGTTATCCCACAAAACGGAAAATTATTTCTTATTTCCGGTTCCCGCTCATCATTTGGGAGAGCGGCGTGGGTCACCTGAAAACCTACTCATGCAGAGAAAGAAGTGAGGGATTTTCGCAAATAACAATAGAAAAATTTTGTTCAAGTTGATAGTAATAATTATGTATATATTTAAACCATGAAATGCGATATAACAGACAGACTAAATAGCAAGACTAAACCGCATATAGCGATGCGACCAAGAAAAGCAACATCACTGAATGCTACACAAAAGGAAACTAACAATTTCTCACAAAGAAAATTCATAAGAAGCGAGTAAGTTGAAAAAAAATTTAATCTAAATAAGCGTATTTAAAAAAATCCCACAAAAAGAAAATGAACATAAAGTCGCCATTATCAATTACGCAAGAGTTTAAGCTCAATAAATGCTATAAATTTACAGTTAAACATTAAAAACAAGAAAGTCAAACTTTTTGAGTTCACCAAAAAAACAAAATAGAACCGAAATTATACAAACATTATTGTTCACGCGTGAGTTAAATAATTCGCTAAAGAAACCTCATGGTGACAAACAAATATTTAGGCCGTAACACGGCAAACAAAAATAACCCCCTCCAAACTAAAAGACACGATCGAGTCCGCCATGGAGTAGATTCTAACGTAAAAACAAACAAACCGCACTTTAAACATGATGAACAATTTTGGCCGTCTTACCTCGATAACAATTCCAAGAAAGCTTCCTTCAAAAAGACAAAAGAGTAAGCGATACAATAAATCCGCAATGAATCAAGCGTACAATCCACAATAGACACAAGCGTAACAACACGAAGTCTGAGCAAGAGTGTCAGTTGAGCAAGATGCTCCCTACCGCCAAGCTCGGACAACGCACAGGAAGAATGTCGTCGCAGACCTTCTTAGCGGTACTGCGCAATGCAACCCGCACCGGTTCGCGCCTTTAGGGAGTTTTACCCTCAGAATTAGCGCGCTCACGTCCATAGTATAGGAACTTACGTCCGCTCTTCTCCGCGTCCATCGGCTGCCAGGAGATATCGACTACGCTAACCAATGGACTGCGCTGCTGACGTCATGTTGAATGGTAGGAGTCGCGGGAGTTTTGAAGGCGGGACTTACATCCGCACTTCACCCACATTGTACAAATAAAAATTGTGCCCTCGACCTCCCATCAACAGGACGACACAGCCAGTCCGGACACCGTCGTACTTATGAAGGTTGAATACAGAATTCCAAAGGTGCTTCCCAATTTGTGTTCCTGACAGATTCCATCCACGTAACTCTTCGATTTGTCATATAACAAAAAGAAACCCCAAAATACATAAATAAATTAAATTAATCCCATTATCATCCCAAAAGAGTTTGACCTTTTCGTTTTCAAATAAAATGGAACTTTAGTTTAAAAATTAACAAATAAGCCAGAAAACTGACGAAATAGAGAAAAATGTAAATAGTGTCGTAATTCTATAAAACCGCCGGTCCGACCTCGTACCCCACGACGGGCCCTCGCGACAAGAAGAGAGCTGTTTACATTTCGAAAAATAACCATCAACAAACCTAGAATTTGCAGTGTCAAAACTGCAACATTACAATTCTCTGATCCTACGGTGAGGATCGGGAGAATTAAACATTCCCCTTAATCAGATTATTGATTCTCTCATTCAATGGAGAGGATCGGGATAATTCTCCTGTTAGTCTAAGAAGACTAAAATAGTTGTCGCCGAGCTTTCTGAGAAAAAGCGGCGGCCGAGTGGCTAGATCGATCACCGCATAGGGCTGCCATTCGTTGTTGGATACTGCAGTTACGTTGGTTTAATCGATGAAAATCGAAAGCCGGGAAAAGTGCGTGACACAAATAACAACACAGTGAGACAGGATGAAATTTTGACGAACTTTTGGGTAGTTAAATAATAGTTGCTTTTATATTCAATTGACAATATTGGTCCCCTCACTTGCCGCGGCCTGGGTCGGAGCCGCCAAGGCTCATGATTTAAAAAACTTTTAACAATGTTTGTTGAGCGCCAGCCAGTTTTTCGAAACTGGCAAAAAGTTCAAAATAAATTACTCATGTCAGCCGAGAATTTAGGCCTCCAAAAATTATCAACCCGACTATGGCTTATTCCGCTATGGGGTGATGAACTTTTGACGTTACTATTTACGCGTGGTTTATGACTCACGGTTTTTTTTATTGAATTGTTAAAGAATCTTTTTGGTCAAAACTATTTAGTCAAGTTTACCCCAGGGCGCTAGCCACTAGCAATAATAAGTTAAATTTATCGAAGAGATCCTGCTAATGACACATTTTTCTTAATTTTACTAATAAATCTAATCAACCTTTAATCATTCAAATTTTCCACTTTGTCGATCTAGCTCAGAAGAAAGAGAATTGAACGAAAAATAAAAAGGGTATGGGGTAGGGGTTCGCCCAACCACACATGATTCAGAGGCCAACATTTCGGAAGATATAAATAATGTTTTTATTGATATCACACAAGAGAGTCCAAAGATTTACAAAGCGCGTCACTTCATGCTATAGAAGCCATTGTTAACTGACAAACATTTTTAAACTCCAAAAATAAACTGCGCAACCCAAAATTAAGTAGATGGCTAAAGTTCCCCAATCTTATCACGTTACCGTGATCGAACCCCAATAAAAATAAAATTTTTAACAATTAAAATGCCGACCACGTGCCCCTATTTAAGGTTAAGAACCGGTAGGGCCCATAGGCGCCGAGTTTGAGAATTGAATACACGAGAAGAATGAAATCTTAACCACGTGCGAATCATTGGAATTAATTTAGTCGCGACATCTCATTCCAAAATCGATGAAATTCACTTATTTGAAGTCTCGCTAAAGTGCTTTGCCGAGATCAAACCAACATACCTTGACTTTCGAGACCAGCTCGGCCTTACTAAAATCCATTTTTATTCTAATTATATCTATGACAAATTTTACTGATAGGTTAATCCTAGACAAATATATTGTGAATTAGGCACAACTATACCGATCAAAGCGAAGAACGAAAGTGACAGGTCGCCACTCAACGTTGATGCTCCCGGAAGGTGTGTCTGTTCTCCAACCCAGTAGACCAATGACGGCGCAGCATTTGCGCGACAACAACAGATGCCGTAAGAGCGAACTCGCGGGAAATTTCGATCCATCATGGCTGCCTGAAGTAACGTCGTTAATCCTAGCGACAAAGCAGAAAGGAGGGGTTAGGTAATGATCAGATTTCGACACTTTAAGCTTGACCAAAGTCGTAAAGCCTCCTCTCGTCACTTGGACCTTCTCCGAGAGGACGCTTTACTAGTCAGGCCCTGTGTCGATACTTAAGATGGCTTTGGACACCTCCGGAGCTACCGGGGGTGTTCGTTGAAAATCGGCCTTTAAGTCCGTATGGTGGAAGAAGACAGAGTGATACTGGGTTACTTCTCTCTCTCTCTCTCTCTCTCTCTCTCTCTCTCTCTAAGAAGCACAGCCCTCCTGTCACTGAGTTGAAAAAGGACAGCAATAGCCGTGAGGTATCCTCGGTTACTTCCTCTTGTCATGGGTGGCATGCGGTGTCATCCCTTCGTTAGTGGCGTATCCTATGGGCGGGAAAAGGACCGAACCATCGTGGGTCCAGTTCACTTTTCAGAATGCATGGCCGCTTATTCCTTGTGCCAGAAAGAGACAGCGTGGTTCGTCGTATTCATTCCTCTCACTCTACCCTGTCATGGGTGGTCTCTGGCAATGTGGCGGCTGTATATGATTGGGTCTAGCGCAGTCGTTACTATGGCAACCAGTGTTTTGGTAAAACGTTAAGATGGTGACTCTTCGGATCCCGCTGTCCCACCCCTGGTATAATGACGTCTGGTGAGAGTTGTAATGCTTCAACGCTGGTGGTCGACTCTCTCTCGTTCGTGGTGACAAAATGTAAATAAAATGGTACGGAGGAAATGAATTATAAGTACAAATATAAAATTTTTGACCTAATGAAGTGCTCTTCGTGGGAAAAAGGAATCTTGCTCTTCAGTTTCGATAAGTATAAAAAAAAGGAAATCTACCACTAATGTCTGGGAGGTCGGTGTCAAATACTCCGAAGAAGTTATAGGGTTTTTGGGTGGAACCTGAACACTCGGCGAATCCTCTTAAAAACCGCTAACCTCTATCAAGCGTTGGGGCTTAACATTATTTTCTTCGGGATCGCTAACTCGAATTCCTTCCTCATCCTCATTCGAGGTGAGATCTGAAGTTTCATCAATCTGAGGGAGTGGGAATAATATCCTTTAATTATAGGTCCATCCCTAAAGCCGCACTCTAGGAAAGTGGCAATTGGTGGACGGTCCTCGGGGATGGGTTTTTCTCAATTTAAACATTCATCCTTTTTTATATTTTGCGATGCTAAGTTAAAATCAACTTTGATTTTTAATAAGGAAAAGATTTCTCCGTCTTGTAACGCTCTTTCGATGGTATAAACGCAAGCGGGGCATCCTTTGGATTTCATCGTTTCACTTAATCTACTTAATTATCTAAGTTGGGGGCGTTGGCTTGAGGGTAGCTTATCTTGTCACGTTCGCGTGACTTTGCCAGGTTAGGTTTTGTGACTATAATTGAAGTAAGGGAAATAAATCCTCCAAAGGAAGTTTCGGAAATTTATAAAGAGGAGAAATATCTTATAAAGAGAGAGGTTATTTGTAGTAGGCGATTTCACTAATATTCTTGCAAAAGAAAATATTTATTTATAATAATAGGTAATATATTTCATTAACCATTATTGCGTGGTCTCTTTAAAGAGCACACAAAGGACTCTAATTTGAATAAAGGAACTTTTATATAAACAGTGGGAAAGATAAATATAAGATAACTTTTGGGCGTCAGTTCTTGCATGGGACAAAGTTATCTCCATTCAGCCAAAGTAAGTGAGAAAGATAAAGATAAACGGAATCTATATTCCAAACGGGAAAAGGAAACTCACTGAACGCTAAACGTTTTAGGTCAAACGATAAACGAGAATCTCACAAACTTCAATCGCAAGGGTATACCTTGATTTGAAACAAGCCATAATCGAAAATAAAAAAGAAAGGTAAAAGATAAAAAGGTATCCAAAGGTAAGGTGATCCAAAATCTCAAAAAACGCAAGGCAATAAGTTATGCAAAGGTCTAATATTATTTGGTAGAGGGGGCGGGGGGGAGTACGTAATTACTAAAGCTCATATTTTCATCTGGATAATTAGCAATAATTTATTCAATGTTGCGGGACAGGATAATATATGGAACATCATAGAAGGCATGTGAAAACAACATAAAGAAATTGTTATCTAACAATGACTCCGAAGAGAAGGTTTCCAAGCCAGAAGCGTTAACGGAGTATGGTCGATTATAACTAAAGTTTTCGAGTTAACCATTCTAGAAAGTCAATATTAAAAGGTCACAAAGAAAGAGGGGGAGAAAAGTAAAGAGGGATCGCAAGTAGAGAATTCTGAGGGGTCAGGCTTGAAAAATTGGAGATACAGAACATAATTTATAATAGTCAAGCTTTCGGAATAATACTACTTGTTAGGGAAAGTCATTATTAAAAAAAATATATACTTGTTGCTTGTCCTGTTGTGAGGTCCTTACAAGCAACCGGCCTTTCAGGGATGTATTATTTGTGATTGGGCCCATGATTAGATCGATATCTCGATCGATATTTCAGGAAAAATTAATTTGTTAGTTATGGATTAGTTTTCTACAACAAGTATATTATTACAACTACTCACCCCTACACTGAAAAGTCGACACACATAATTCATCGTAGCCCGGAGTTAGGATTTAAAATTCCATTAAGATTCGAATCCTGAAAAGAGGATCGTGAGCCAGATAATTCATTTAATCAATTTAATTTATTCTCCGATCCTATGGGAAGGATCGTGAGAGGGGAGTCCGGAATTAAGAATCAAATTCCCTTAAGCTTCGATCCTACAACGAGGGTCGCGCGTGAGGGGACTCTTTTAATTATTTAATTTACTCTCCGATTCTGTGAGGATTATTGTGAAAGAGGGGATTCCTTTAATTATCCGAATTCATTCTTTGATCCCACGTGGAGGATCGTGAGAGGGGATCTCAAAGTTAAGAATCAAATTCCTTTAAGCTTCGATCCTATAACGAGGATCGCGAGCGAGAGGAATTATTTAATTAATTAAATTTATTCTCCGACCCGGCGGGGAGGAGTGTGAGTGAGATTTATATATTTTGCCCAGTTATAATTTATGCGAATTTTTTCACTGTCACTACTGCGCTTAATGGATCTTGAAGATCTTAATTCTGCAATTCGAGCGTCAGGTTTTCCGTAGCCATTGAAAAAAAAACATAACCTCAAAACATAATATTCGCAAAAACTGAAAAATCTTCAAAACTCAATATACGCACAATACCCAAACTCAACTATAAACACGACTCAAATCCAAATCGAAGCAATAGTAAGATGCAGTATACCGGCTAATTTCGCTAACTCAGCCCCAGAAATCTGGATAATGGTAGAGGGGAGGGTCGGTTGTAAAAGAAAAGATCCCTCAATTTAATAAATAGTAATTCAACATTCATTAAATTAATTGAACAATTAGTTTAGTCATTCCGAAAGTTAATTAATAAATATAAGTTTCCTGGTAACATTTAATTAACAACTTTACTAAGCAGCAAAAGAATTGTATAAAAAATCTCAAGAACTTATTCGTAAAAATCTCAAAGTTAACAAATCAACTCTAGCTAAAATCTCTAAGGTAACCTAACTAATCCTACTTTACCTTATCAGAGAAATTGAAGATAGTTGAAAATAATTAAAATAATGTTTTTAAAAGAAAAAAGGTTGATTTGTATTAAAAGCATAATAATGCTTATTTTAAAGAAGCATGTAGAGATCAGAAGAAATACATAACCTCCAAAGAAAATATGGATTTCCATTTTAACGATATTTTTTTCCGGTAAAAACTTGTAATCAATTAAACATTATTGAATAACATTGTAAAAAATTTTACAATCACAGGAAAATATCCTGGATTATATTAAAAAAATAATTAGTCACATTTTTACGCAATAATTAGAAACGGACATGTGCCGCAATATAGGTTAAACGTTATAAGAGATTTTAAGGTTAAGTTAATATGTCATGTGATATTTTTGCCTAGGAAAATTGACAATTTTCAAATTTTAATATGAGAAATGAGACTGGTATTGTTTTTTTATTTGGTTTGTTTGTAATGTAGGCGGGGGTACCCGTGAGGTCCCATCCCTGACGCTCAAGCTATAAAGCCTATTGTGCCACACTCGTGTTTATCTCAAGGCAGTACACTCGAACTCCAAAGATACGAGAACTCCACAGATACGAGCGCCCCGACTCCAAAGGAGCGAGCGGAATTTATCCCACCCTAGTCGTAAGTGAGGCGCGCGTGAACGCGCGCTGTTTTGAATTCGACGTTTGTTCATTGCGAAATGCATTTTTCTAGTTAAACATAAATTATACTGGGTTTTAAGTGGAAAAGTTCAATTAAGCGAATTATTAAGACACCTAACCTAAACGCAGCTGCTCACGTTAAAATTTTGACATTTACCATGAATTTTGAAGAAAATTCCACCCGTACGTTGCACTTTCATTATAAATAAGAATTGAATCGATGAACTTTAGATGATTACTTTAGTTTTAAATATTTGACCAGATTTGGTTACATCAAAGAACTTTCAACCTCCACGCACGGTGTTTTACTATACATGTATATTAATTTTACACGATGATGGCATATTAAATTTACTACACGTATATGCATATTACTTCCATTATATTTATAGTAAAATCGCTATAGCAATTTTTAACAGTGTAGCTACGGCTTTCGTAAAAATAAATATCATGCTGAGACATGTGTGCAAAGCACGCCGTAAAAACTCAGCAGGACAAATCTTAGCATAAACAAATAAACATATCAATATAACATATAACAATATAATAATATAACATAGAATAAACATATGCATGTTTTATCTACTGTTGTTTATAACTTTTTTTCGATTTCCCTTCATTTTGAAAAACAAAGAAGAAAAACAGAATATGTCGATCCTGTCTAATCTCTTCCTATCGAGTTTTCGTGAAATTAGCTTACCAATTATAAGAACTGCAGTTATTTGGATGAACAATCAATTCTACTAATAATAATTTTTTTTTAAAATCATACCGCTTTTTATGTTTCAACTTAAAATTTAATAATTTCCAAGATGTTTCAAAGATTGTTTGAAAGTTGTTGCAAAATCATTTTGTTCTATATACTTTTTTTTAAATGCTCGAAAAGAAATTAGTTGAAACAATTGTTGTAATTAAAAAAGAAACAATTATTTATAACATTTTAAACTGTTCAATTTGTTATATTTGGATATTTGGACGAACAAAGAATTCTACTAATAATTATATTAACTTTTGTTGGGGTTTGTACCGCTTTTTATGTTAAAAATTAAATTTTAATAATTTCTAAGACGTTTCGAAGATTGTTTGAAAGTTGTTGCAAAATCATTATGTTCTAGATAATTTTTTTTGAAATGTTCAAAAATAAATGAGTTGAAATAATTGTCGTAATTGAAAAAGAAACCATTGTTGATAACATTTTAAACTGTTTAATTTCTTATATTTGGATATTTGGTTGAACAAAGAATTCGACTAATAATAATAATAATTTGCTTTGAAGGCTTATACCGCTTTTTATGTTTAGAATTAAATTTTAATAATTTCCAAGATGTTTCAAAGATTGTTTGAAAGTCGTTGCAAAATCATTTTGTTCTGTATACTTTTTTAAATGCTTTGATTACTTATAAATCTTTTTAAATAAATTAACAATGGTTTCTTTTTTAATTACAACAATGGATTCAAATAAATTCTTTTTACCATTAAAAAAAAAGTATCTGCATTAGGGTGCCTCAAATTTTTTTATCGAATTTTCATGGGTATCGCCCAGAAATTTGTTTGAATCCACACAAATATAATTGCATTTTTTTTTTTTTTTAATGACATTTAGATGTGGCTCAAGCCCCACGAAGTTTAAAACGTATTTCCCATAAGAAAAAAATACGTTTTTGTAAATTTTATTCAGAATCGTCAGTATTGAGTGAAATTGTGTTTAATATATAAAACACTACTTTATACTGATAGTTAGGTATAAACATATATTGTTTAAACAATTTATTATTGTTTTTAGCAATTTTCTCTTAGATAAGAGTTAGAAAGTCCCGGTTTTTTCTAATATTTTCCACTTTTTATCCAATTTTTGATTAAAGTAGGGAAAACTCAAATAATTTCAACCAAAATCATTGTTTAAACAATTTCTTTTTGTTATTAATAATATTCTTAAAGAATAATGCTAGAAAATTGCCGTTTTTTCCCAAATTTTCCTCTTTTTCTCCAATTTCCAATTAAAGTGAGGTAAGTAATTAATTAAAGTAAACGAAATTAATTGTTTAAATAATGTGTAATCATAGTTAATAATATTCAATTTGAATATTGCTATAATATTGCGATTTTTTCTGAAATTTCCAACTATTTTTCTAGTTTTCACTTGGAGTGAATCAATAATTAATTTAATTAGGCAAAAATAATTATTAAAACAAATTGTTATTGTTTATAACTATATTCTCATATATTATTATTAATGCCAGATAAATAGATGCGGTTTTTTCTGAAATTCTTATCTTTTCACCCACTTTTGATTTACTATAGTAATAACCAATAAAAGTTGAGAAACAAAGTTGTTCAAACAAATTATTATTGCTTATAATTATTTTCTCAGATGGGTGCTAAAAAGTTGTGGTTTTTCCTAAAATCTTAAACTTTCTGTACACTGTTCACTTAGTGAGGTAATAATTAATGCTAGTTGACAAACATTCTTATTTGAACAATTGCTTATTGTTTATAACTATCTTTTCTTAGAGTAATGCCAGAAATGTGCTTTTTGTGAAATCTTTAGTTTTTCTTCGACTTTTTAGTTATGAACAAATAATAAGAGAACCTCAACAAGAATCGTATTTTAAATAGTATTGTATTGTTCAAAGTGAATTTTTTTTGTTCTTTTCACAATGTTTCAAAAAAATGAATTAAACTAAAAAGTTATCTTACACAAGAAACAAAAACAAAGAATGGAATGATTCTATTTAAGGAAAATATATTCACAGCGAAGAAAGAAATGGTTTAAAATATGATTCTCTTTAATGTTTATTTATTATTTGTTCATAACTAAAAAGGCGTAGCAAACTCAAACATTTCAGAAAAAAACAGCAAGTTTCTAGCGCCTATCTAAGAAAAGATAGTTATAAACAATAATAAATTGTTAAAACAATAATGTTTGCTAACTTGCATTAATTATTACCTCACTATGTGAAAAGTCGACAAAAAGTTAAAAATTTCAATAAAAACGAAACTATAGATAGATAGTCAAAAAACTATAATAATTTGTTTAAAGAACTATTTTTGGTAAATTAAATAAAATATTGACTCACTTCAAGTAAAAAGTGGACAGAAAGTTGAAAATGTCAGAAAAAAACAGCGTTTCGTAGCATTATTCAAAGAAAATATAATTTGAAATAATAAATTGTTTAAACCATTAGGTTTTTTAACTTTAATTAATTATTGCCTCACTCTAACTGAAAATTGAACAATAAGTGGAAAATTTTTGAAAAAACTGCGACTTTCTATTTCTATTCTAAAGAAAAAATTACTTAAAAAATAATAAATTGTTTAAACAATGTATGTAAACACCTTAAGTTTTTTATGTACTAAAAACAATTTGTATTCAAAAAGCCGTAAAAAATCATAATTAGCGCCAAAAACTCGCATAACCAATTTTTTCACTTATGGGGTTTCTTGGGACCCTATAAAACAGAGTCATGGAATGATATTCTAAAAGTAATATTTTATTCGTATTCCATGGCTATTTGTGAAGAGAAATGTCGATTTTTAAGTCGATTCATCTAATATTGACGATTTTCGATAAAATTTACAAAAACGTCTTTTTTTATGGAAAATACATATTAAACTTCACGGGGCATAGCCACTTCTAAATATAATCATTAAAAAAAAAATTGATTTATTTTTGTGTGGATTTGAAAAAATTTCTGGGTGATATGCATAAAAATTCGAGAAAAAAAATTTTCTATTGCATTTTTGGACAACCTTAAGGCCATGTGACGAGTGGGTCACGTGACCGGCTTCCTAGCTTACCGACACTTTTTTTATTTGTGAATTATTTTCACACGAATAGCCACATCGATTCGAAAATTTGATATAATAAATAAAAAGCACTAAGAAACGCGGCTCTGGTCATAAATTTTTATAATTGTGAAAAAAGTTTTTTTTTTGTGAATAATTTTTTTTTGCTTTTTTTATAATTATAAAAATTTAGGACCAGAGCCGCGTTTCTTAGGGCTTCTCATTTATTATCCCAATTTTTCAACTTGATGTCGCTATTCGTGTGAAAATAAGTTTACAAATAAAAAAAGTGTCGGTAAGGTAGGAAGCCGGTCACGTGACCCACTCGTCACATGGCCTTAAGAGCTGATTTTATTTATATCAAAATTTATTAGGAAAAAATGTGTTTCCAAAAATAATAACTGTATGATTTCTAAAAAACGTTTAAATGAAACCCAGCCAAACAATATTGACCAGCTCTTGATTATTAGGATTAGTTAAAAAACAGCTTTTACTTCAAACTGAAGCTACAACATAAAAACCATATGAAATTTCTTAAATAAACAATTTTAACCTGAACAAATTTTTTCTAAAAGACGCCAATTTTATAAATCATTATAATTGTTGGATGCATTTTGAGACTGACATCAGCGCTGATGTAATACAATTTTTGAAGCTTATTTAAAATGCAAATGTATCCAAATTTTAATTCTAATAATCATTTTAAAAAACTTACGAATCCCGTGAAGAGTTCATAAAGCAAAATCCCGAAGCTCCAGATGTCGACAGACGTCGTTGCCGTGACTGGAGGTGTAAATGAGCACAATTCAGGTGAAGAATAAGGTTCCTTGAATCTCAGTAAATCCATGTCACGTCGACGGGCAATGTAAGTCATGACTGCACTCCCATCATCATTAATTAAAATATTGTCAGGTCTCAAATCCGCCACTATCGCGTCTTGTTGATGAAGCGATTCCAACGCCACTAATATTTGCGCAGCCCATAATTGAAGAACATCCTCTGGAACCTTCCACAAAGCTTCTTGTTCGCTTTCCACACATTCTACTTCAGTCATAGTTTCTAATTTATCGCCAAAAATTGACTGTTCGATCGCCAACTTGTCCTTCACATTTCCATAAATTTGTGCAACTCCTTCGCATTCACGTTTAAAATTTTCACCGCCTGCCATCGTAGACAGATAAAATTTAAAAGTCTCTACGTCTGATGGATTTGGGGACTTATTTCTCGATAAATCTAACTCCTTTTTTATTTCTAAATCTTCTAACTCACAATTATTTTGTTCAGACTGTTGTACTAATTTTGGTGAATCATAAATCTTGGGTGAACTAGAGATTTTCAGGTTTGTTATAGCATTTTCGGAATGGTAAAGCAACTGCTGAGATTCATTTAATCTGGTAGCGATGGAATTACTCTTTTTTAAGGTCGCGTTAATAGACTGAAGTAACTTTTGTGCATTTGCTACTAATTGTGTGGTGTGACTGTCATTATGACTAGAATCTGAGGCGAGATCTGGTTCATCTAAAGTCCCAGAATCAACTGAAATTTTGATTTCAAAATTAATTTCGTTTTTGGCTTTTGCATCTTCTCTATCAGGTTCCAAGTTTTCGCATTTTAGCTTCTCTTTTGAACACTGGGAATTATTGCACTCTATTTCATGGTTAGGCTGAATCACTGCATCGCAGCTGAAAGATCGCGTGTGTCCTTTTTTACAAGAGTGGGATTCTTTATTTGGTTTATAGTTAGACTTTATAAAGTCCCATAACTTTCCTTTCCTGTAAAATCAAATGGATTTTTAAAATTACTTTTAAAATCTTTATACTTCAAGAATATGGTCCAAGAATTAATTAATATCAGCATTAATATACATTATATAAATTTTTTTCCGGATGATGGAATTATCAAGTTTGTTGAGGCCTTTTCCGTTTTTTCATGTATTCATATTTCGATGGCAGAAATAATATTACCGACATTTTTCGACTTTGTACAAAGTATTTTTCAAGGCTGTAGCAATTTCTCGTAGACATCGAATCGTAAGAAGATTTATAAATAATATATCTATGTACCTTGGTTAGCTTCTTAGATATAACATCTGGATATTCTTGATTAAATTATTAAATTGAAGCATAATTTTGATATTACAATTAAGTATGCGAGAGACATAACTTTCAAAAGTCATTTTGAGAAATAGTTTACTTGAAAAAAAACTGCTTGAATTTTGAAACTGTTTGAAACGTCAACTGTCACTGATATAAAAAATCCTCGCGAATATCAAAAGAATTCCAAACGAATGGAAACGTAGAAACTTTAATATGAACAGACAGACAGAATTAATTCAATCTACTTTATTATTGTGAATAATTATTATAGATATACGTATTATTTATATTTACTTTACCTGATGTATTGCAGCACAAGAAAAACAGTAGAGTCTGATTGAATGAAAGCATGTAATTGAACCATATAGGGTACTTTTCCTCGTAAAATATAATTGCTAACATCGTAATTGCTCCCTTCTGGCATTTCTATTGTCTGCAAATAAGGATTAGATTTTAAGGCTACAATTCCAATAATTAAAATTAATTTCTTCACAGAAATCTCTTTTTCAAGACTACACCAGCATAAAAAAGATTAAACTTTGAAAAATAAAGTAAAAACTCAACCGTGATTCAACCTTACACGGTTGCTACAAAAGTCTGGTTTCAACACTCCATAACTTTTAGGTGTTCCAGGTATATTTGTGAAAAAATTCCTGGTCAACCTTTTTTAAAAAATCCAGTTGAATCTATTAAATTTGATTTTATTGGTCACAAAAAAATTACCAAAAATTTCATATGTAATTATTAATCAATGCAAGCCCTGGTGAAATTTTTTTTAAAAACTACAAGGTTCTATGAAAACGTCATTTTTCCGATTGTAGAAAATTCTAGATTTTGTAATAGTTGTGCATAGAAAATTTACAAATATGAAAAGTCAAGATTTTTAATGATTAATTTTTAAGGTTTATGAATTTACATTGAAAATAAAAGCTTTCCATGGAAAATGATAAAAATCTACAACACCAAAGACAGTGATAATTTTTGGTAGTTTTTTGTAGAAAATTACAAAGGAGAAGGGCCCATAAGGCCGATTTTCGACCCCCTTCAAATTTGGCCCAAAATAGATCAAATCACTTTCTTAGACTGTTGGAAGTAATATTCAATCGATACCAATCTAAAAGAAATCACTTGAATTTTCTCATCGTGTAGTACATGTATCTTCTTTTGAATCAAAAAATGCTAGAAATCGTCGCTTTTCAGTTATATGTCCGTATGTACATATGCATGCAGGTAGAGCTCTATACACAACTATAAATAGCTAAAAGTTTCAACAAAAAAATAGTTTTTACAGAAAAATATGAATTACTACAAAAACTAACGAAAATTTGTGATTTGCAAAAGCTAGTTGTTATTTAAAAAAATATTTTGTCTTAAAAAATTACAAATTTTTACACATGATTCAAAAAACGGTGGGGGTATACGAGAAAACTGACAACATTTTAAGGACTTGTTAACAGGAGACAATTCTCATCCATCCCAAACTAATATTATAGATATATTTTTAAAATTTTAGATGATGGAAATTTAAAAACAAATCATTTCGGGGTTTAAAAAACTTTTGATTAATTAATCCCTTAAAGTGTACGCCATTATACAGAAAAGTACGAAAATCTAAGATTTTATATTATCGGTTTCATAGAAATTCTTGGAAATTTTAATTTAAATGCACAACAGTTTTCGTATAAATTCATAGAAAACATTCCCACCAGAGAATATAAAGAGTTTTTCATTAATTATTGAATTTTAAACCATAATCGCTAATATTATTATAAAATTAAAACAAAAAAAAGAATTATAATCATATTATTTGTATTAATACAAAAATAAATTTGTATAAATTCGCACATTTTAAATTTGCCCTAAAGTAATAAAATAATTATCAAGACCTTGAAGTTGGTGCGAATAAAAAAAATCCATTCACTTTTGCTTCCACATAGAGGGAGATTTGTAATGAGCCAAATTTTCAAATCTACTTTTATAATATATTTCGATATACTTCGACCCCAGGAGCATGAAAATACAATTTTCAGAAAATGTCCGTATGTTTATGTGTAACTTTTTTCTGTTCACCATATCTCGAAAACTAAGAGCTATGATCATGAAATTTGAACGAATTGTAGCTCCGATTTAAATCTAGGTCTGATAAGATTTTGAGCTAGATCGGCCACTTAGAAGCAGTTTTTTTGGAGTTTAGAGATTCAAAAAAAAAAAGTCTTTGTTTATATGAAAAAAACTTTTTTGATATTCAAAATACAGCAATAAAAAGGTTGAACCTTTTATGACTCACCAGTGCCGATTTATGAAGTTTAAAAAAATGGTTTATTCTATTTATATGATAAAATTTTTTTGAGATTCGAAATACAACAAAATGACATCTAGGCTATTTGTTCACATCTCCGAGACGCATCGATTGGTCTATTGTTGAACCTTTTATGACCCACCACTACCGATATATGAAGTTTCAAACAAATTTGTGTATTCTGTTTATTTGAGAAACACTTTGTACATGTTAGGAATACTACAGTACTGTATCTGATATGTTTGTTCGCGTCTCCGAGACTCGTCGAATGAACTATTGATTAAGCTTCTATGACCTATTATCATCTAGCAATACCGATTTATAAATTTAAAAAATACATTGTTTATCTTGTTAATATGAGGAAAATGTTTTTTAATATTGGGAATACAACAGTAATGTATATGATATATTTGTTCGCGGCTTCGAGACGCATCGATCCATTTGTTTCTTTTGTAAGATAAAAACCTCTCTCTATGAGGAAGCAAAATGCTCATGAAATGAGCACAAATAAATACACCCAAAGTGAATACATCCATATTACTTCGCAGCGGTATTTTAAGAATTTGATGACTTCCAGGTAACTTTTTTTAAAATTGCATGACTTTTACAGGTCCTCTCAGGTCTTTTGTAGCATCCCTGCTTTTGCCTAGAAAAATTAAATTATCTCACCTTAATTATCCTAGTAAAGCCTCGCCATGCATCTTTGACAATCATGCCTGACTCGATCAACCCAAGAACCTTATAATTTTTCAGCTCACTCATAGGCTTACTCAATACTGAAATATTACAATTCAGATGCCTATTATACAATTTCTCCGCCCTCTGCAAATACTTCCTGATCTTGCCCTTAATCGTAGCTTTTCTCTCCGCATCAGAATCAGTTTGAATCCCATTCATAAGATTAGAAATCCCTAATTTGTACTGCGTAAAGGCTTCTTCGTACTCTGCTATCGCCTCGTGTCGAAAAGCAGCACTCATGTGTGCAGCCGCGATTAAAATATATTGAGTAGAATTACCATCTGCCTTGGGCAAGTCGGATCCATCATGCATGATGGTTACCTCTTCTTTAATCGCTTCCTGGGCGTAGACAACACCATTCGACATATTCTCACGACTGCTATTGATATTTTGATTTCTCTCATTTTCAGTACTGATTGCAATTTCTCTCTTCTCATAATTTTGGTCTTTTAAGTGGTTTCTGGAAACTGCGGGTCTTGCTTGTTCAGAGCAGATGAATTTACGGAAGCCTTTTGCAAGGCTCTGCGAATTCCGGAAAGGTCGGCAATGTCTTTCTGGATTTTCTGTAGTGCGAGCTCGATCGTCTTCGGAGGTGTCGGTGCTTGTGGACAGAGAGCAGTCGAGTAAGTGGCTACTCAGGTGGCTACTTTCGAAGAACTTGACGAACACGTCGCTTGAATAGAGAGCTGGTTGTTTTGCTATAAACGCCAGGAGTCCCAGAGCACAGTCTTTTCTCTCCTCGATCACTTCAGTCTCGAATCGACCGAAGAATCTTGGTTTTGGGAATGATGGAAATGGTTCCTTGTTTTGAAGACTCGAGTATAAAGTACTGAGAGCTGTGTGCAATTTTCGAAAGTCGCTGTATCGCTTCCAAACTGATACTTTTGAAACATTCTCTGGCGACGTTTTTAGAAACATCTTAAATTCAAATAGAGGAAAAGAATATTAATACTACACATACATAATAATTTTTCAAATTAAATCAACTTTTATAATAGTGTACTTTAGTCATTCTACCGACTTTACAACTATCTTGTAAACAATGCCTTCAATTAGAACAAAAAATTTGAAAGCTTCAAAAATTGACAGGTTTTGATCAAGTAAAAAATTATTCAAATAAATGCTCACAAGATTGACAACTCTGAAATGAAAAAATTCCAAATTTGACGTATTCTTTGATTGAAAACTGTAACGCCTAATTAGAAACTAATGTATATAATTAGCTGTTATCAGAAATGACAAAATCAATACACTTACGATAGACGTCACTTTGTAAATCGTAAATCCCCTCTTGTGACGATCTGTTTCGGTGATGACAAATCGTCTCACCCACTTATCTTTTACAGGAGGCATTGTTAAAAATGTTAAAAATCACATTTTCACTCAAAAACAAATACAAAATAATAAAAATACTGATGGTATCTCTGTGGAATTGACAACTAAAAATTGAGGTTATGTTTGAAAACAGACCGATCACGAGTAAAATATGAAGCCATTTATTAAAACCGTACGGTTTTAATTAAAAGCGAAATAGTTTCTCTTATCCGTAATCCATCCTTCTGGCTACGAGTTTCTTTATCACAAAGGATATTTAAAAAGGTAGTCTATATTTTGACATTTGAGAGTCAGAAGAACAAACTCACAAACGATACAATTTGGTTGTTATTATTACCAAAAATTCCCCTATTTACTCCTTGAAATTTAGTAAATTACGGAAATTTGTCTAGTTTACCCATGAGTTTTCTAGCACATTTATCTCCAATGATTCGCTCCCTCCACGAAACTTTCTCCCGGAGAGGGCCAATCACAACTTGTGCTTTCTTTCGTAACAGATCTATGACTGGACCATTCATGAAATTATTGATTTTGGTACATTTTTATATTTCGAATCGACTGTTACAGTTTACTGCAGTTTATACTTGCATCTGAGTTTATATGTATCTGGAGTTTATCATGTTTGTACTCTGCAATGTTTCTTGAATTCATCCATTTTTCGCAGGAAACCTGTTTCCATCAACTCTAATTAGGACAGTGTGAACATTCGACGATCTGTATCTCTAATAGAGTTGTATTTTCCACAATGGTGGCAAAAAGTGCTAGTTTTGGTTGATTATAAAGGTTGATCACGCGGGTGAGTTTGGTTATGTGACGAATTTTAATCGGCGAGTTACCCGTGATCTATGTGCGAAAGTGCTTGCGGTGTGGATAATAGAAAAAAGACGGCGTTTAAAATGTTTGTGTACGACATATTGCACAAAGAAAAAGTTTATCAGATCGTTGTGAGCGACCTAAGAAGTTTTGGGGTTAAATACCGCCACAAGAAAAATGCAGTCAAAACTGAGAAACCGGATAGAAATGCAAGGCTCCCACAGAAGGTAACATTAATTTGATAAAATACATCCAATGAACAGGTCATTTCATTTCTCATCAAACAGCAGTTTTCGTTATAAATGAATTTAATTAAGTTTTGACGTTATTTTGCTCATTATTTGTCTTTGTTAACTCGATTATTTATTGGAAAAAGTTTTAAAAAACCATTTCTTTCATCCATAAATATGATAAATACTGACAATATTCATATCGTCTGGTGCGCTAAATAAACTAGGGTCATTATCGTCACTGTTCATCCCGTCTAGCGGGCCAGCCACTATATTCTAAATATGTCTACACCAAACTGTTCAAAAAATCTGGTTTCTGTGGTATACCTTTAAATTACTGCGTGTAAAGTTAAAACTTTGATAAGAGCATTTAATATATTACTGTAATAATAATCATGTAATTTTAATTTACTGCGAAACATTAAAACTAAAAATGGTTTCATATTTAGTTCTTGTCGAATAAAGGCCTTAATTTTAAATAATTTTGATTAAAAGCCTTGCCATTTAAATTGTTCCAACTTTTAAGTGTTTCATACTTAAGATATTTTATAAAGTTTTAAAACTGAGGTCAGGGTTTTTAAAAAGTTGTTATTGTTTATTGTGATTTGTAATTTCAGCAGGTCTTCAAAATGCCTTTATCGCGAATTTCACTGGACCTCGTGAATCTGTCGTCCGGAGCGATTGTTCACGTTCCAGTCTTTCTTAGTCAAGTATCCTCCTATCTTCTCAAACACATCGATCTCGAAGGAATATTCAGAAAAGCAGGTTCCAAAACTCGTCAAAGAGAAATAGCAACTCGAGTGGACAGTGGCGGCACCTTGGAAGACAAAGACCATGGAATCGATGTTGCAAATTGCTTAAAGACTTTCTTCCGAGATCTTCCCGAGCCTCTGATTCCTTTTGCCTATCACGATTTGTTTGTACGCTGTGTTATGCTCAAGAAAAATCGAGTAGAGGCTTTGCTTTTAGCTTGCCTGCTATTGCCGCCCATTCATCTCAACACGTTGGCCTTTTTTATGGAATTTCTAAAAAAAGTGGCTTCCTACGAGGAGCTCAATAAAATGGGGGCTGCTAATTTAGCCACAGTTGTTGCACCAAACATCATGCCTCTGAGAGAAACTACCATGGTCGCGGTTCAATCTCGCTTGGAAACCCATCTCGTCGTTGCACAGGTGAGAATAACATTTTAAAAAGAAGAGTAGAAAGAAAAAGAATCTGTAGAATGAAATTTCATATATATATTTTTTTTATTCTAACAGGTGCCGCTGGGCACTCGAAATTTTCCATGTAAAATACATGGGGGGAAAATTACTTTTTGGGGTTTTTGGAATAAATTCTGTGGCTTTGGGAAAATGTTTATGGAAAAATTATAGTACTTGTAGAGGACTTTCCAACCAAGAATTCTCACAGTCTCACGCTACACCGAAAATTACCCCTAAATCCAAAAAGGTCAATTCTATACGAAATCTACACCTTTGAACAATTATTTGTTAAATAATTGTTTTTCTCAAAACGTCGACTTTTCTCTAACATAATCAAAATCAGGGTTGCCTTTTTAGCTTTATTATTCACCAAACCCTTATTTCTTGAAACAAATTAAATTTCTTTCGACCACTTCAAATATCACCTCATATTTACAATAAATATAATGATTCTTGAAATAATCTCAAAATACTGAAAACAAATGGAAAAAATGTACGAAAAATTGAAAGTGCTCTATTTTAGTTTATCTTTAGTTTTTTAATATGAGGGGCTGATAGCAAAAGCGGACTAAACAAAGAGTCGGAGCAAAAGCGGGTTGATTATTTCTCCGCGCAAGAACGTTTTTTGTAAAAATATACAAGAAAAATCGCTGTTTTCGTCGATTTTACGTCTATTTTTGCGTTTTTTGGAAAAATACAAGCTAACTTGGGTATTTGGACCCCGGATTCGGATTCAGCGACCCCAAAAACATATATATATGCCGGTATAGTCCGCCGGGCAGACCACTTTTTTTGTGTGCCGGTGTTATAAATTGGTGCCAATTTTAAACTCTATGTTATTGAAGGTATAACCTTCAGTAAATAAAATGAAGAAAAAAATATAAAAATCGATGGAGCAGAGGGAGGTCAAATCGGACCAAAGGTGCTCTGAAAATGGTATAAATCTACTTGTGCGGTCAATTTTGAGCAAAAATTATGAATTGGTGCCAATTTTAAACTCTATATTATTGAAGGTATAAACTTGAGTAAATAAAATTTAAAAAAAAATTAAAAATCGATAGAGCAGATGGGGGTCAAATCGGACCGAAGGTGCCCCAAAAATGGTATGAATCCATTTATACAATCAATTTGAAGCTGGAATTTAATATTAGTGCCATTTTTAAACTCGATATCATTAGAAGTACCTTCGTCTGATAACATTTAAAAATAATTCAAAATCCATGGAGCGGACGGGGGTCGAATCGGACGAAAGATGCCCTAGAAATGGTGTAAATCCACTTATACGGTCAATTTTTGCTGGAATTTAATATGTGTGCCAATTTATGGGCGACAAATAACTGTGCACGTAGCAGCTTTGCACGTGCCCAAATGTGCACGTCGATGGCCGAGCGGGCAACTGTGCACGTCCATCTGTGCACGTGTACAGTTGTCCAAGTACCATCTATGGACGTAGACAGTTTTCCAAGTGACATCTGTGCACGTTGAAATTTAGACGTGCATAGTTGTCACTTGGGCAACTGTGCACGTGCACAGATGGTACTTGGACAACTGTGCACCTCAAAATTTTAACGTGCACAGATGGACTCCTGTGGACTTAGACGTGCACAGATATCGGCACACATTTTAAATTCAAGCTTCAAATTGACCGTAGAAGTGTATTTATACGATTTCCAGGGCACCATCGGTCCGATTCGAACCCCGTATGCTCTATAGATTTTTAATTTTTTTTTGGATTTTATTTACTGAAGGTAATACCTTTAATACTGCCGAGTTACAAAATTGGCACAAATTTTAAATTCCAGTTTCAAATTGATCGTATAAATGGATTCATACAATTTCCGGGGCACCTTTGGTCCGATTTGACCCCCGACTGCTCCATGGATTTTGAATTCTTTTTTTATTCACAGAAAATAATACCTTCAATAATATCTAGTTTAAAATTGGCATACATTTTAAGTTCCAGCTTAAAATTGACCGTATAAGTGGATTTATACCATTTCCGAGGCACCTTTGGTTCGATTTGACCCCCGTCCGCTCCATGAATTTTTTATTTTTTGTTCATTTCGTTTACTAAAGGTGATACCTTTATCAGTGTCTAGCCTTAAATTGACACAGATATTAAATTCAAGTTTCAAATTGACTGCATAAGTGGATTTATACCATTTCCGGGGCACTTTTGCTACGATTTGACCTGCGTACGCTCCATGGATTTTTAATTTTTTTTTATTTCATTTATCTAAAATTGGCACAAATTTCAAGTTCCAGCTTCAAATTGATCGCATAAATGGATTCATACTATTTCAGGGGCACCTTTGGCCCGAGTTGACCCCCGTCCGCTCCATGGATTTTGAATTTTTGTAAATTTTATTTACTGAAGGTAATACCTTCAATAATATCTATTTCATAATTGTCACACATTTTAAATTTCAGCTTAAAATTGACCGTATAAGTGGATTTATACCATTTCCAGGGCACCTTTTGTCCGATTTGACCCCCGTCCGCTCCATGGATTTTGAATGTTTTTCAAATTTTATTTACTAAAGATGATATCTTTAATATTATCCAGCCTAAAATTGGCAGATACTTTAAATTCCAGCTTAGAATTGACCGTGTAAGTGGATTTATATCATTCCCGGGGCACCTTTGGCCCGAGTTGACCCCCGTCCGCTACATGGATATTGAATTGTTTTATTTTTTTATTTTATTTACTGTATGTTATACCTTCAATAATATCTAGTTTAAAGTTGGCGCGCATTTTAAATTCCACCTTAAAATTGACCATATTAGTGGACTTATACCATTTCTGGGGGACCTTTGGTTCGATTTGGCCCCTGTCCGCTCCATGGATTTTGAATTTCTTCTTTGATTTTATTAAGTAAAGGTGATACCTTCAATAATATCTAGTTTAAAATTGGCACAAATTTTAAATTCCAGCTTAAAATTGACCGCAGCAGTGGATTTATACCATTTCCAGGGCACCTTTCGTCCGATTTAACCCTCGTCCGCTCCATGGATTTTTAATTTTTTTCTCATATCATTTACTGAAGGTGATACATTTTATAATATCTACTATAAAATTGGCACGAATTTTAAATTCCATCTTCAAATTGACCGCATAAGTGGATTTATACCATTTCCGGGGCACCGTGGCTACGATCTGAACTCCGTCCGCTCGATGGATTTTAAGTTTTTTCCCCATTTTATTTACTGAAGGTGATACCTTTAATAATATGTAGTTTAAAATTGGCACAAATTTTCAATTACTGTTTCAAATTGATCGTATAAATGGATTCATACGATTTCCGGGGCACCTTTGGTCCGTTTTGACCCCCGACTGCTCCACGGATTTTGAATTTTTTTTTTTATTTACAGAAAATAATACCTTCAATAATATTTTTAATTTTATTTACTGAAGGTGATACCTTTAATAATATCTAGCATAAATTGGGGGATGTGGTCAACTTTGCACGAAGCAACTTTGCACGTGACCAACTGTGCACGTCGATGGCCAGACGGACAACTGTGCACGTGCACAGTTGTCTAAGTGACAACTGTGCACGCTGAAATTTCGATGTGCACAGTTGTTTAAGTACTTTATATCTGCGTATAATAAATTTAAAACAGTTGCAATTATTTAAACGTGGTGAAATGGAGCATTATAACATTTTTAAAGTTAGTTTAAAAATATTTTAAATATTATTTTTAGGAAATGATCAATCCAAATTATTATAAATATCTGAAAATCTCTTTTTGTCCGACCCCCTTGTAAACGCGCCATTGCATGCACGTAAAGCAGGCGTAATGTGGCCGCTTCCAGCCCAGCGACGTTCGCACATGTGCACTCCGCCTCCAGGCCGACATGAAACCTTATGCCCGCTAAATATAACTTTACGCCCTCTATATGAAACTTTACGCCCGCTACACATACACATACAGTATAGTGTGTATGAACGGCGCACGGCTATTTTGACTCGTCAAAATAGCCTTCTTCACACCCTCGATACACAATGTGCTATTTTTATTTCAGTTTTCAATACTTGTATCTTATAAAGCTTCTTTGAATCTCCCAGTGGGTATGGAGTCGTATAATGTCTTTAGGATGTCCTAACGGCGACTAACTACCGTTCCTACTTGGTAGGTATTTATTTTTTTGAACTTACTTATCTGTCTTTGATTTCACAAAATCGTTTATTAATTTTATGTATTTTCATATGATATAACAAAATTAAACTTGACAAATTTTTTTTCAATAACTTTGATCAAAGTTTCTCAGTTGTTAATATGATGATGTATAAAGGTGGGTTATAAATTTGCCATTTTTTTTTGTCATTGGTTAGTGAAATATCAAGGTTTATTTATTTGAGCGGTACACATTTTTTTCTTCAAATTTTCTTGGTCTCACCCCGCAGATTTGTTCGAATGCCAAAAGAGTGAGCATGTATTTTTTCAATTTTAAAATCGATTGATTTTCAGGGGTTGTTCAAAGCGTGAAAAAAGTTCCCTTGCTCAAGCATGTGTAAAAAATAGGTCGAAAATGTTTAAAGTTCGACGGATTCCAGAGTTTAACTTGCATAAAAGCAACTAAAGCCTTAATAATTCTCTCTATTCATCATTTCACATAAATTAGCCTAGTTTTAAGTAAGTTTGTTCGATTGTTAGATAATAAACTTTCTCAGACTATGGCCAGAAAATTTCCAATTCTAAAGAATAAATTGAAGAAAGAGTTTGGATATGTGCCACATTTTGAAAATCCTGTGAGCCTGAGGCCCACGCGAAAACGCGAAAAACTAGGCCGACCCTACCCAATGTCACTGTACACACACGCACTTTCGATGAATTCATAGAATTCCAGGAATTCATGTAATTCGAAAAATTCATAGAATAAAAGGTATTCAGCGAATTCAGAAAATTCAAGGAATTCAGCGAATTCAAGGGATTCAGAGAATTCAAGCAAATTCAAAGAATTCAAGAAATTCAGAGTATTCCAGGAATTAGAGAATTCAGGGGATTCAGAGAATTCGAGGCATTTAGCTAATTCAAGGAATTCAGCAAATTCAAGGCATTCAGTGAATTGAAAGAATTCAGAAAATTCAAGGAATTTAGAGAATTCTGGGAATTCATCAAATTCAAGTTATTATGAGAATTCCAAGAATTAAAACCATTCTGTCAATTCTCAGGATTTTGAATTCTTTGTATTCATAGAATTCCTGGAATGCCTGGCATTTTCAGAATTCCTCAAATTTTCTAAATTCTTTGAATTCACTAAGTTCTTTGAATTCTCTAAATTCTTTGAATTCAATAAATTTTCTTCATTCTCTAAATCCCTTGAATTCTCTGACTTCCTTTAATTCTCTACATTTCTTGAATTCTCTAAAGTCCTTGAATTCTCTAAATTCCTTGAATTCTGTGAATTCCTTGAATTGGCTGCATGCCTTTAATTTGCTGAATACCTTGAATTCTCTGAATCCCTTGCATTCGCTGAATCCCTTGAATTATCTGAATTCCTTAAATTCTCTTAATTCCTTAAATGCTCTGAATTCGAGGAATTCTCTGAATTCCTTGAATTCGTATGATTCTCTGAATTCCTGGAGTTCTTTGAATTCCTTGAATTCGCTGCATGCCTTCAATTTTCTGAATGCCTTGAATTCTCTGAATCCCTTCAGTTCTTTGAATTCGTTGAATTCGCTGCATGCCTTCAATTTGCCGAATGCCTTGAATTTCTTGAATTCTCTGAATTCATAGATAGTGCTTAGACAACTTTACACGTCGAAATTTCAACGTGCACAGATGGGCTCCTGTGGACTTGAACGTGCACAGATGGTCGTGCACAGTTGTCTGTCGGGCCATCGACGTGCACAGTTGAGCACGTGCAAAGTTGGTACGTGCACAGTTGTCCGTCACCCTTAATTACCTAGAGCTTATCTTCTCTTTTCTGAAGGGTGAAGTGTTCACTTGTCTATCTGAAAAATGTTTGCAGAAGACGTATAAGAAATTGTATAAAGTTTACAAAATATTTGATGCAATAAAGTTAGGTTTGTTTATCAGTACTGGGCACGCTATGGGTTTCACACAGCCCCACCAATTAATGGCAAATCTGCTTATACCTCTTAAAGTGTCTATATGTGTGATCTACGTATTTCGCCTAACGAGAAGAGATGGTTATCATTTCAAAGTGATCCGAGCTAGTTAAATTGAACAACCATCTATCTCCAATTCATAAATTGTAATAAATAACTTCATTACAAGTTTGCTTGAAAGTCATTTGTGAACAAAATCGATTTATGAGTCTGAGTTACCCATAATGTACTCCGAGGGTTAAATTGGTAAGAAAATCTTTACCAAAATTAAAAAAAAAAATACGGTAAGAATGTTGGTTTATTCTGTTTCAAATGAAATTGATATCTTTAGATTTAGTGTGACGCTGATCACGTTTGTTCCGCCACAGGGCGTCCGGTTGATTTACCTGACTAGATGATCTGTCAGGATAGTCCTGTCCAGGCTTGACGATCGAAAACGTTTATTTATGATATATTACATATCATATCTGGCCCAAGGAACTTTTCATAAATAAATACAAATACATTTTTAAATGTAAAATGCAGATGTTATATTTAAACATATTGTATGTTTAACTATAGGACAGAAATCTAGATGTTCAAAGTTAGTATTTGTAGATATTAAAAAGTGAGATATTACTCTGTAACATCCAAAATCTGGAACTGAAATATCCAAAATATTACATATGTGTGGTTATGTCAAATAACGAATGTAAATATTTGAGGAGTTTACTTATTTCTGATCATTTAAGGAATTAATTGATAACTTATTTGTGAATTTAAAATTAAACTTTAATATTTTTAATTCTAAATAAAAAATAAAAACGTGGTAAGTAAACTGAGAACGAATGATCTGTAATCTGCACTCAAAATTCTATCCATTTTGGGTTACTTAAACTCATATTTTATTATAAATTGACAAACATTTTGTCAAATGGTAAAATATGTTCGAGTCAATATAACCTCAAACTTAAGAACATTGTTCCGTCGTGTAGACAGACAAAAGTTGTGATCCAATTTTAATTCAGGATAGCTAATGTTGATTCTATGGAAATGATCCTAAATTGTAATATCGAAAATATATAGCCATCAAATATAGTCGTGAAATTCCAATGCGCGATGCTCATTCGCTCGTATATTTTTACGCCTAGAATCGCAAGAAGATAGATGTTTGGCATGAATGCTGTTGGATAAAATTCTAGAATTCCATGAATAATTATAATAAATGTGATACTATATAGTTCTAGGGATTTAAAAACATTAGAAAATCAGCGTCGTGACAAATTATATCAGAAATAATCATAAATGGATGAGTTCATACAGGTTTCAATGAAAGTAATAAAAAAGCTAATCATACTATTCCGGCTGTGAATAAGCCTTGATTAAAGAGATTCCTCAAAAATATTACCTTAAGATTACATTTTTGGAAATCCCACTGAAAGATTAGGTTTCTTGCTGTTCTTAAACTTGAGCCTCATGAATTCTAGTTTATGAAGGCATGTTTAAAAGGACATTGTGTATAAATTCATGAAACAGTAATCCAAAACTGCTATTTAAAGCAAATTTAATTTATGCAGTGACTATTTGTCAATATATTATACAAAATGGACGAACTCAAAACTGTTTCGTATTTAGCATGCAACCATGACAGTTATTGCTACCAACTATAATAGAGAAAGAAACTGCGAATATGTCACTTCTCATGAAAAGGCGTAAAACATATTTTATTGAAATAAAGATAATTAATCATCAGACAGTTTTGAAGAAAAGAGTTTGACGTATCGAATTTGATTCCTTAAACAATGATAATCAGTCAGAGGACAAAATTCCCATTGCTTCTTCATCCATATCCTTTTCAATTTTTCAATTCGAAAATAGCAAATTAATGGTAAAGAGGCTGATTATAAAACTCGTCTTTAATGTTGCTGCTCATAAAAGAAAGACTACAGAACTTTCGTTTTAAAACCCAGTCATTTCTCCTCATTTAAATTATGTAATGGTATCCACCTGGTAGTTGAATTTTCCAAACAGTGAAAGTAAGAGACGAATGCACAATAAAATAATATAATTTGTTAGCAGGAAACCTCGAGACGCTTACATGAATGTAAGTGATTGTTAAGCCTTATTTATTGCAGTGATACATTGACCTTTGTGCCCTTTGACAAATATAGATGGCTTGCTTCCACGTCCATGCCTGTCGGTTTATCCTGCAACGTGGAGTGAGCGCGCCGTTAAATGAGGTTATCGATATCGTTCAGACTCATTAGAGGCCACCACTGGCTTATATTGTCAATGTTTTTCTTTCCGCACGGCCAACAACAGCACAACAATTTTCACTTCCCAAAAATATAAATATAAGTGACGTTGCTCATCTGAGGCTACTTTTTTCATTTATTTGCACACTGATCAACAACCACTCCACCAACGTTCTATTAATATAAAATCTTGACCTGAAAACCTGCATATAGAATCAGTACTTTAATGAGGAAGCGCATTATTATATTTCTGATCTTAAAGGGTGAATATTTTCAAAGTTAATGTACTTTTCTTTTACATGAGCAAAAACCAAACAGTTAGAATTATTTTATAAATAAAAAATATATATTTTACACTATAATTAAACCTTTTTTTCTCTTCATATGATGTGTTGTAATACGCCTTATTTACTCATATGTAAGGTTACGAATAAAACTGTTTGAGTTTCAAGTGACAATAAGCAGATTACTTAACGTTACATTAAGATTTACTAACTTCATTTGATTTTAAGTTATTAGAAAACTAATAATTACTTTTTCGCAACACCAAAAACATGTTTATGATAATATAACTTAATATCACCTTGTTTAACACAAGTCAGTTTGACAGAGTGTTGGTGGCACGTGGTGGCTTTAACAGATAGAATATCGTTTGGCCGGCCAAGAATCGATTTCATTTTGCACTTGTTAAGCTTTTGAACGATTCAGATGCCATGCACTAAAAACATGCTACAGGTAACAAAAAATTATTTTGATAGATGAAATGTTGTCAGTTTGACAACTGATACAATAGACTGAATAATTGGATTCGACGTTAATCCTGCATTGGCTCGTCAGCAACTTAAAGTTTCGTCATCAAATTCTCGTGCGAGGCAAAAGTCAGAGATATTATTGACACGAGGGTGAATAGAATTCACTGTTCAAATAACCAAGGCACGATTCTATCCATCGAAATAACGTCTATAGTCTATACGTATTGTTTGTACAATTTTCCCGGGGCGTTGACAGGGGCACAACAAATTTAGCTTCGTTTCGCCAGATGGAAGTTGTTTCATAAAATATATGCCTGACAACAGTTTATATAACAAAATTTTATCAAAAATAATACAACTTGAAAACTTACTTTTATACTTTTATACTTTTATACTTTTATACTTTTATACTTTTTACTTCTTTTTACCTGCTTCCTTTTCAGAAAAAAATGTGCTCTTATCCCTTAAGGGCAAGTCGCGTTCTATGACGTGGTAATTTCCCATTTTTTTCATGTATTTTTGTGCGCCTTATTGTTTTTAAACTAAAGAAGATATTTTGCTAACATTTTTGGACACAGCAAAAAATATATTAAGACAAGTCAGTCTGACACATTGAAGCTTGTACTTTGTATAAGTAATAAAGTTTTATTAATTTATAATTTATTATGTAACTGAGAAAAGGGCTTTAGAACCCTCATTCGTTATTGGACAAGTCCTGCTCTCAATAGAATCGTTAATTAAACAATTTTGAAATAGCATTTTCTTTTAAATTTAAAAAATCTGTCCACTTCGCGGGCACATTCTCATCGTGCGCTTCGCTCGCAAGTTTGAGCGCCTAGGGCGCGCACATATTGGATCTCGCGCTTCGCTTTCGATTACGTATTCACCTCGCGCTTCGCGCCCGGTAATGTATTCACCTCGCGCTACGCTCTCGGACACATATGCCTGACGCTTTGAACTCGGTCCCTCTAGGTTTTCGCACTTCGTGCGCTCGCTATTGCGCGCTTCGCGGGCTAATACTCTCTTAGTAAGCTTCATCGTTATGACCTGCTTTTGGTTTCATTATGTCAGTTTCACATAAAAAGAAGAACTAATTTACTGAAGGTTCTATCGACCTTAAGGAACACATTCTCATCAAGATACTCGCGCTTCGTGCTCGATATTTTGTTTAAAAATCATGTCAATCTCGCTCTCCACGCTCGTTTCTGTTCATCGTATAATAGAAACCCAAAAGTTTGAGTGCGCTCACGGCGCGCGATTTGGTCGTCGCGCTTCGCAACGACCATGTGTTATGTTCTATGTTCTTCAGATGATAATTACTAAATTTGTATTTGATTTAAAATGAAGAAGGAAATTCCTTCACTTCAGCGTATATTTCTGTATCTTTTTAATAAATCATACAATCAGACAGATTTTTTCTAACTATCTGAAAAGGCGATAAAAAAAGTATCTAAGTCGTTTTTGGAACATATATATTATACATTTTTTAATAATTTATAAATAATTTTGAAAACCCAGACACGGGATGAAAAATAAATTAAATAAGCAAAGTTTTGATGAGAATGTGCCGACTTATCGCGCAGATTTTTTCACTGCTAATGTTATTTTTTACGAATAAAACAAAAACTACACAACCTATCAAAAAGTGACCAATAACAAATTTGTAGATATTTTTTGAATGCACAATTTTTGTTGATTCACCATTTGTCGTATCTTGCATAGTTTGACCGGAAAATTAAATTTTTGATTTTTCATTATTTTTTGTGCAATAAAAATATGAACTTTCGATTTTTCAAGAAAATTCCAAAATTCGTTATGATAATCTTGTAGGGCGTGCAAAAAGAAACATTTTTCTTGTCTTCACATTTTTTCTTATCGTGCGTTGTTTGGCTGAAAATGTTAATTTTCTTTTCTTCTTTTGGAGTTTGAAAATGCTGTAACTCTGAAAATTTTCATTTGATCTAAAAATGTCATCGAAATAAATTGTTTGAATTTTTGAGTAAGATGAACAGCTGCACATATAATTTTCAAATTTTGAAAACAAATGGTCTCAAAAATTTTCAAAAGGCACTCACTTTTTAAATTTTTATCCAAAATGGCTGGCTAATGAACTTGACCTTTAGCTTAGGAGATTGAAAGAGTATACCAAAGGCCAATCCAATCGGCTCTTGTACCCGATTCGATCAAATCGATCCGATGCACTAACCCCAAATTTTGGATATTTTATTTTATTTTGTGAAACTGAACGGTCTTAAATCGACAAAAGAATAGAACATGACTGGAAAAATACATTCTACACATGACAAATATTACTATTCGAACATTTATGACATACTTTTACGTTTAGGATATTTTCTCCAAAAATTCGTATGCATTCCCATGATGTCGAAAATTATGTCATGATGCTAAAATACTCAATTCAAACCAATGAGGGCTTCCCTCTCTTCGGGCCTCATTTTAATTGGTCAGCAACTGACGCGGGCGAGACCGTACAGGGACCGTGGTAGAGATGGGGAGTGACCGCCATCTGACCGATTTCATGAAATTTGACCGTCACATGACGGTCAGCATAAAATCGGTGAAATTCTCTGATTATGCAAAAATTTGTTGTATTTTCATTGATATGAATCATCAGGTACGATTATGATAAATGTAAGAAGTTTTATTTTAGCAGCAGATATTAAATGAAAGTTTTGAATATAAAAAAAGTACAGTTTCCTGCTAACATAACCTATAAAGTACTTAGTTATATTGGTTCTAATGAATACTTAAAATAAAAAAAACTGAATTTGTAGGTAAATTTAGTCTCGACGGATATTAAATATATTAATTTGAGGATAAATTTAGTATCTATGTATTATAACATGCAGGATATATTTGTTATATGTGTATATAAATTAAATATAGACAGAATACAATGATTGCATGCATATTTCTTTAAAAATGGATGCACTTTAACTCTCTGTGATTTTTGTACATTTGTTACTTTATTTATTTAGCTAACACTTATTTATTGCATTAAAGTTAATTTCGTGCAGCACTAATTCATACTTTTCCGCCTACTCAGACTTTTTCGTATACAGGGCCCTACTTGGGAAACATCAAATATTTACGTTGGGATTTACAAAATATCACTTATTTCTAAGTTATCTCCCTTAATTCTTACATTTGCGTCCTGACAAACGGATAAAAATAATATCTGCTATATTTAAGTATCCATTTTTTATTACAAAGCATTCCAATAACGATATATATGATGATTTCAACGATTTCAATAATTCACTGATTACCATGAAATTTCATGAAATCGGTCAGATGACAGAGTCGTTCGGCGTCAACTTCGGTCACACCCCATCCCTAGACTATGGTGGGAGCTGGCGGAACTGCGCAATTTGGAATATCCCAGCATGTTGGACTTGAAATAGGAAAGCCTTGGAACAAGTGCGTCTTCAAATAAGCAAAAGTTCACTGTACGACTTTTTATGTTTGGACGGCAGAATAGGTACTCTTTGCCAAGATTACCAGCAAGATGATTATGGGGTGTATTATTCAGTGATACAAGGCCGTAACCAGGGGGGGGGGCGGTCTATGACAAAGCCACCGAACGCGTCCTCGGGTTGCGGATAGAGTGTCCCTGTACTTGAATATGGTTACAATAATTAATAAGCAGTCGCGGACAATTGTCCAGGGGTGGTCCCGAATGAATAACCCCTAAGCGGAGGCGTAGCAACCGTGCCGAAAGCTGAATGGCACCTGGGTGAGGTGTCTTAAACGGTGACTCTGGGATACCGGGAGACCTCTCAGAGTATGCAGCCTTATTCTCGCACGTCAACCTAAAAAAACCGCATGCGAGGTGGGGTTAACTGATCGCGTATCCCTGGGGATTTAAGAGAAAATTCTACTAGGGAAGGTTCATAAGATCTACTTTTTGATATAAGACACTTATATATACATCATTATCACCAACACTGTCATTCCTTTTGACAATAAACGAATCTTGAAAGTATAGGAAATGAGGTTGAATGTTTGACGAGGAGAAAATGGCCATGCTCGACAAAACCGTGTCTATCAGGTTGAGGAAACTCCTTTTATGTCTCGGAAACCGGAAGTGACATTCAGCGTTAACTGGACGAAAAGGACTGAGGAAATTACATACATTTATGCTAAAGTCTGAAAGAAGTTGTTAGGTCAAGTAAAGAGTTTTTTTCTTAAGAAAAGGGCATTATTACATTTTCAATATTTTCAGTTTGTGATAGCTCTTATTCTTCGTTTCTGTTTAATATTTTTCTTGACTCCTAAAGGTAAAAATACTTTCGAGTGACCTAACAATAATATAACTGGACAGTGGAAACACTCCGTGTGGCTCTGCTTTCCAAATTTGCTATCAAAAATTAAAATATTCGCTGTTAAAAATATTATATTTTCTTGAACTTAATTTCATTTTAGAAATAATGAAAAGAAATAGTTATTTGTAATACAAGTGCACAAAATAGGTGATTGTGTGCGAGTGTGAACTTTGCAGCATAAGCCGGAGGCTCGAAGCATGAGCCGGCGGTAAGCGCACGAGCGAAGCGAGTGTGCAAACGTAGACGAGTGCTTCGAGCCGCAGGCGAATGATGCAATCACACGAGTTAGTGTTATATTATTAATAATAATTTTTATAATAATAAATTTAGGTTCATGAAATTTTTTTTTTTTTAATTTTAATAATAAATTATTTATTTTTATATTTTTATCAATATTCCTAAAATTTCTCTTTTCCTTGAAAAATCAAATATTCGGTTAAAAACTTCAGCTTATTTAATTATTTCGTTGAAAATGAACTTTTTCGTTTAAAATCAATTTTTCGGCTTTAAAAGTCAAACATTTCCAAAAAAATTCGACTTTTAGCTTAAAAAATCAATTCTTGTTTTGAAAAATCGACTTTTGGGTTCCAAATTTAACTATTTTGTTGAAAACTTCAAGTCAGAGTATATTAAATTTTCAACAAAATAGTTACATTTGGAACACAAAAGGCGATTTTTCAAAACAAGAATTGATTTTTTAAGCTGAAATTCTAATTTTTTAGAAAATATTTGACTTTTAAAGCCGAAAAATTGACTTTCAATGAAAAAGTTTATTTTTAACAAAATAAGACGAAGTTTAAACCAAATATTTGAATTTTCAAGCAAAAGAGACGAATTTTCAACAAACAGGTTGAATTTTGAAACAAATAGTTCAATTTTCAACGTACAAACATGATCTTTCAACCAAATTTTAACAAAAAAAGTTGTGTTTTTAATGAAATAATTAAACTTTCAATAAAATAATTAAATTTTCAATAAAATAATTAAATTTTCAATAAAATAATTAAATTTTCAATAAAATAATTAATTTTTCAATAAAATAATTTAATTTTCAATAAAATAATTCAATTTTTAACCAAATATTCGAATTTTAAAGCCAAAAAGACAATTTTTTTAGGAGATAGTTTAACTTTCAACAATATCTTTGATCAGATTTAAAAAAATTACTTTTTACCAAAATCGTTGAATTTTCGACAAAATGTATCATTTTTAAACAAAATAGTTGAATTTTCAAACATAAAAAGTTAATTTTTTAACAAAATGTTCAATTTTTCAAACAAATAAAATTAAACTTTAATTAAAAATACTGGAATTGGTCGAATTTTCAAGCCAACAAGACGATTTTATTAGAAGATTGTTTAATTTTCAATAATATCTTTGACCCGATTGAAAAAATTACTTTTCAACAAAATTGTTGAATTTTCAACAAAATATTTCAACTTTTTGAAAAATAGTTGAATTTTCAACCTATAAAGATAATTGTTCAACCAAATGGTCAAATTTTCATCAAATAAAAAACAAAATTTAATCAAAAATATTTGTATTTTCAACTAAATAGTTGAATTTTCAAGTCAAAAAGTTGAATTAAAAAAAAATAATTTTAAACCAAACAGTTGCATTTAAAAACAAATATTTGAAGTTTCAACCACATGTTGGGATTTTAAAACAAAAAGGATTTAACTTTAATCAAAAACACTCGCATTTTCAAACAAATATTTGAATTTTTGAGAAAGACGATTTTTTTTGGAAACAGTTGAATTATCAGGAAAAAATTCAGTTTGCAACGAAAAATCTTAAAAATTCAAGATTCGAAACGGAATTTTTTATTTCAACTCTTTTAATTCGAATGTTATTGCAAATTAGCGTTATCAATTTGTTTAAAAACATAGATTAGAAAATATTTAGTTCAACAGTTTATTTATAAAAATTGAATAGTTTACAGTTTGGAAAATTTAAAAAGAGAAACAAATTTTTGTTGATAAATTTTACATTAAATTGTGACTGTATTTTTTAGAAGATTAAACGTAAACAATTACCGTTTTATAAATTATATTATTTCGTAAAAAAAGTCAAAACTTGAGAAATTGAATCACCAAAGGTGAAAATTTTCCAATTCTTGTACAAAATTTAAATAGTTATGCTTTGGAAGTGAATTAAAAATTTTATTTCGATCAATTACAAGTATGAATCGAGTAGAAAATTCCAAATTTCTGAAGTAAAAAATTTGAAATCATCACAAAATTTTAGTACTTACTCTTACAACATTAACGAAACAAAACGGAAATCTCACGAGACTCACCTGAAACAAAAAACATATTTTCGTTCTAGTAAAAATGTTTATAAAAATGAATTTTTGGATTATTTTTCCCTAATTTTAAACAAAATTCATTTCATTGCTTTCAATTCATATTTGTATCGATTATGCGATTCCCGCCACGCAACTCTGGTACAAAGTATCGTTGCACATTAAATAAATTATTATCCTTGGGGTTGGAAGCGAAGCAGCTTTTTCTCCCCGCTATTATTTCACTAGCTGGAAAGTAATTTTGTATTTTAATAAAGAATGAGAATAAAAGTGAGACAAGAAGGAAGGACTTCATGCTCGAGACTCATCGATTTACGTGAGACATGCTGACGACAAACAGGTTTCATGTTCAGGCTAATTTTACAACTTTTTCGCAATTCAATTTATATCTGAGGATCAGCAATTCAAGAGTTTAATTCATAAAAAATTAGAAAGAAGAACAATGTACATGAATTGTATTTCAAATTTATAATTTAATTAACAGTGAGAGGACTAGAGCCACTGTAGAGCTAGCTGACGAACGCAGCTCGGATCTCACATGTGGAGAACCACTGCAACGGCAGAGAGGGGGTAACGAATCAACTTGCGTGCCCAGTGTGCGCGCGCACGCTTGCCGCTGGCCTAACAGGGGTTCTCCGCATGTGAGAGCCGAGCTTCGTTTGTCAGCTAACTTCACAGTGGCTCTAATCCGCTCCCTGTTAATTAAAAATCTATTAAAATTGTTTTTAGTTGCGAATTTTCAAACAAAATAGATGAATTTACAACGAAAAATGTTTCTTTTAAAAAAAAATTACAACGAAAAAAAAACCAACGAAAGATTTTAATTTAAAATCGAAAATAGTTCAACTGAACAAAGAAAGACAAATCTTCAACAAAATGCTTAAATCCTTAACAAAGAAAGATTTTTCAGTCAAAAAAGCAAAAAAAAAATTATCCAAATTGTTGAATTTTCAACTCAAAAAGACGGGCTTACTAGAAAACAGTTGAATTTTCAACCAAGAAGATTAATTGTTTTTCAGACAATGCATAAATTTCTAACCAAATAGTTGAATTTTCAGCCAAGAAAATTAATTTTCTACCAAAAAAGACGAATTTTCAACAAATTATATAAATTTTCAATTAAATATTTGAATTTTTAAACTAAAAAGATGAATTTTTAATAATAAAAATTAATTGTCAAGCAAACTGTTAAATTTTGAAGGCAGAAAGACTCATTTTCTATAAAAAAAAAACAGTTGAATTTTCAACCCAAAAATATGAAGTTTCAACAAAAAGGTTAATTGTCAATCAAATAGTTAAACTTCAGGTTAAAAGAAAGTAGTTTTTGACCCAAAAAAGAATTTTTCGAAAAAATAATACATTTTTAACCAGAGTTCAAATTTTAACTAAAAAGATTAATTTTCTACCAAAAAATATGATTTTTCACCCAAATAGTTTAATTTTTAAATCAAAAAGATACATTTTATATCAAAAATGGAATAGTGAAATTTTTATTAACAAAAAATTAATTTTTAATTGAAAGAAAATGAGTCTTCTACAAAACAGTTAAATTTTTAACCCGAAAAGATGAATTTTCAATAAAAAATACAATAGTTGAAATTTTAACAATAAAAAGTTATAATTAACAATAAAACACAATTGGATTCGAAAGAAAACGAATTTTCAACAAAGTATTTGAATCCTCAACTAAAACAGATTAATTTTCAAACCAAAAAAATTATTTTCTACCAAAAATGACGAATTTTTAACAAAATTTGTTGAAAATTTAATTCTGTCTACAAAAAATCGAATATTTGGCTTCAAAATTGAACTATTTGATTGAAAGTTCAACTAATGTATTGAAAATTCATCTTTTTTCCTTGAAAGTTCAATTGAAAAGCTTAAAATTGTGCAATTAAAAAAATAAAATATTTAAAATTGAAAAATATTTGATTGGAAGATTTCAAAAATAAAATATAATTCTGAATGAACAATTAAAAATTGTTGTTAAAAATAAAAATAGATCAAAATACAACTATCTAAAATTGATACCTCAATAACTGAATAATTTATCCACATAATCAATTATTATTAATAATTTTATTATTATATAAATTATTATTAATAAGTTTATATACATTCGTTGAAAAAAAATCAAAATCGCTATTAGTGCAAAAAGCACATTTCGAGACAATTGAATCTATCCTCAAAATATTCAATCTTTAAATAAAAAATGTATTTTTTAATAGGAATTAAAATATTTCTTTGAATGAAAGATATTTTCTTTTGATTAAGTAAAATATTTCTTTAATTTCTCCGAAACATTTCTTTCTTGGTGCGCGTACGTGGGTGAATTTAAAAAATCTGGAAAGTCCAGGTTTGAAATTCTTGAACGCGTGGCGCAATTCGGAATGCGCAGAATGAAGAAACGACTTTTGCGAAAGAGTCTAATCGATTTTAGACCGTAAAATGAATTCCTTTTGACTGAAATAGAATTTATAATTTGACCGAAATCACTGATTTTTTCTTATTAATTGATATTTCATAAATTGTTATTAAAAACATAAACAATTTGGGGTTTTTATCGATGGAATGACGGTTTTTGATCTACTAGCCTAAGCCAAAATGGTTATAATCTTTAGCTGTTGAAAAAATTTGTCCTACCTCCGCTGGGATTCGAACCCAGGTCTACAGATTGCGGGTCTGGTGCTCCAACCCATCTCGTTCTCCTCCGTAGCTTAGTTGGTTAGAGCACCAGACCGGCAATCTGTATACCTGTGTTCGAATCCCAGCGGGGATTTTTGGTTTAGTCACGCATTTTTGATTTAAAATTCTTTTGAACTTGAAAAGTTAAATTTGTTTCTCGATTGAAAGAGGAATTTTGTTCATTTTTAAATTTTTTATTGAGTTGGAAGGGAGGAAATTTTTATTTTTTATTCTGAACTGGAGAAGGGAGTTTTTTTACTTCTGAAATTCCCTCTGGAAGAGGGAATTTTTGTTTTTCAATTTATTTTTGAATTTGAATAGAAACATTTTGTATTTTAAACATTTTTATTAAATTGGAAGAAAGATTATTTTTTTCTGTATTGGGAGATTGCATTTTTTTTATTTTTAACATTTTGATAATTATTTTAAATCAGATGAATGGGATGAGATACTGTATTTTAGAATTTTTTCTTTAAATGAAAAGGAGGAATTTTTTTCAATTGTTTTGTGACTCGGAAGAGATAAATTTTTTATTTTTAACTTCTTTATTCAATTCAGTTCAATTTAGAATTAAAAACGTTCAAAATGGAACAATTTTACTTTCAATTGAAAAATCTGGAAATTGGATTATTTCAGATTAAAATTTCGATAATAGGATAATTTCAAAACAATAAAAATTGAAAATTTTCAGACTGGAATTTCGAAAATCAGATTATTTAAAATTCAAAGGAATTAAAAATTGAATAATTAAAAAAATTTTAATAAATTTTAATAAATGGTTAAAAAATGGAAAAATTTCAATTATTTAACATTTAAAATTGAATCATTTGAAAAAGGCGTTTAAAATGAAATAATTATAAATGGAAAACATCACAAATTTAAAAATTTCTACTACGGAACTTTTAAAATTACAAGAATCTGAACTTCATTTACTACTGACAAATTTTTTTTTCACGAATTGTAATATTAAAATTTTTCACACTAAACCCCTTTAAAATTTCAATTATTTCAAGTAAATTTAAATCGCTTAAAAATTGATAATTTTAAAATTGTTGAGTATATTTTTCAAAATTCAACCATTTCAATTTTAATTGCAAAATTAAAATGTATGAAAGGAAAGAATTGAAAATTTGGCATTCTATACGGAAATTTAGATCTCTAGAATTATAACCATTTAAAACTAAATAAATTATTCAATTACTGAGGTATTAATTTGAGATAGATCTATTTTTATTTCAAACAACAAATTTTAATTGTTTATTCAGGATATTGTATCAGTTTTGAAATCTTTCAATCAAATATTTTTCCATTTAAAAAAAAATTGTCCATAAAAAAAAATAAATGTTTAACAAAAACAGTTACATTTTTGACAAAATAATTAAATTTTCAAGAAAATATTCGAATTTTCAGGCCAAAAAGAGGAATTTTTCAGAGGACTGTGGAATTTTTTTAATTTTTAGTAAAAAAGTTTATTTTTAACTAAGAAAACTGTATTTTGAAACAAGAAACATGAAATTTCCATTCGAAACCTTCCAAATTAATTAATTCTAACCTTAAGTTTTAAAAATTAAACAATTCTTCTTGGTTGAAAATTTAACTATTTCTTTTAAAATTTGTCTTTTTTGGTAAAAATTCCGTTTTTTAATAAAAAAGACAACTGTTTTGATGAAAATTCAAGTAATTGGTAGAAAATTCATCTGTTTCGTAGAAAATTCAACTGCTTTGTCGAAAATTTGTTTTCTACTGAAAATCATTATTTTTTTAAATGGGAATTTAACCATTCCATTTTTGGTTAATAATTTATATTTCTCAGTTTCATAATTCAACTATTTAGTTAAAAATTCAGCTAATTGGTTAAAAATTCGTCTTTTTTAGTAGAAAATTAATCTTCTTGGTTAAAAATTCATCTTTTTGGTAGAAAATTCAATTATTTTGTTAAAAATTCAAGTTTTTTGTAGAAAATTCTTTTTTTTTGTCTTGAAAATTCTCAAAAATGTGGTAAAAAGTTCCACCATTTGGTAGAAAAATTCAACTATTAGGTGGAAAATTCATCTGCTTTGTAAAAAATTCAACTGCTTTGTAAACAAAAATTTTTTTAATGAAATTTTTTTCAATGAAAATTCGCCTATACCATTTTTGTTAAATTATTTATAATTTTCAGTTTCAAAAGTCAATTGTTTGTTTGAAAGTGTATGTCATTTATTGAAAGGTCGTCTTTCTTGGTAAAAAATTATTCTCCTTGGTTGAAAATTCAACTTTTTTTGTAGAAAATTCAACTATTTGGTGAAAATTCAACTATTATGTGGGAAATCCGTTTTTTTTTATTGCAAATTAATTGTTTTAGATGAAAACTTAACTATTCCATTTTTGGTCAATAATTGTCTTTCTTTAGTTTGAAAATTCAACTATATGTTTGAAAATGTATGTATTTTATTGAAAAATCATCTTTTTTAATAAGAAATTAATTCTTGTTTGAAAATTCATCTTTTTGGTAGAAAAGTCAATTATTTGGTTGAAAATTCAACTTGGCTAAAAATTCATCTTTTTGGTAGAAAATTCAACTATTTTGTTAAAAATTCGCCTTTTTGGTTTAAAATCAACTGATTTTAATTTGCAATTAAAGTTTTTTCGGTTGAACTATCAACTATTACATTTTTTGCTGAAAAATAATCTTTTTAGGTTAAAAATTGAAATACTTTGATGAAAATTAGCTTTTTTTGTTAAAAATGAATTTTTTCAAGCAAAAATTTAATTATTAGGTTAAAAATTCAACTTTTTTTTGTAGAAAATTCGTCTTTTTGTCTTGAAAATTCTCCAAAATTTGGTAGAAAGTTCAAACATTTGTCAGAAAATTTCAACTATTAGGTGGAAAATTTATCTGTTTTGTAGAAAATTCAACTGCTTTATCAAAAACAAATTTTTTTGCAATTTTGTTTAAAATGAAAAATAGCCTATTCCAGTTTTGGTTAATTATTTGTATTTTTCAGTTTCAAAATTCAACTATTTGGTTGCAAATTAATTTTTTAAAATAAAAACTCAACTATTCCATTGTTGGTCAATAATTGGCTTTTTTAGTTTGAAAATTCAAGTATATGATTAAAAATGTATGTATTTTATTAAAAATTCGTCTTTTTCAATAAGAAATTAATTCTTGGTTGAAAATTCATCTTTTCGGGAGAAAATTCAATTATTTGGTTAAAAATTCAACTGTTTCGTAGAAACACCGTCTTTTTGGTTGAACCCATGGATTCCTTTTTGAGAAATCCTGCGTCACGTGTGATCTGGGTCGCGGTCAAAAAAGAAAGAAAAAAAAAAGAAAAAAATGGGTCTCAAAGTCTCAACGTGAGTTCGACGTTCGCAATCGGCCTTCGAGTTTTCCTACAAGCCCTCGTGAATCATTTGCCCTTGAATAATCCATTTTCATCCTTTCCGACTCGTTTTAAATCACCTCAGTTGGATGAAACTCGTGCCGATCTTGGAAAAAGATTACGCTCTCGCAAAGAATATTTTACTTCTCTTTAACTATGAGAAAAAAGTTCCCTCTTTATCCTACACACAAAGAAAATAATATTAGATCTAAATAGAGATAAGGCGAGGAAACTTAGCGGCTTGATTTTCTGCAAAATTTGAATAAGCAGCGGCATTCAAAGTAGATAAAATCTCTTATCACTTGAAGGAAGATCCATTATCAAGATAGGTGTTAAAATCAGTTAAAATCACTTAGCAACAAAGTCAATTTGACATCTGATCTGGAGTTTGTATTCTGTTTTTTGTTATCAATTGGTGAATATTTACATTATTTCTAAGATTCTTTAAACAATATCAGAATCAAGATTAGGATTCGAAATATATATTTTTTTCTTTAGTTTTTTCATTCTTGGACTTCCCAGCCCAAAATTCTCTCAAAATAGGGGAAATAGACTGATTTTCCACGAAAATGGGGAATAATCTTTTTTTATCAAATTAATTTAGGACGAATTCTCAATAAAATAATGAATCTTCAATAAAAATAATTTTTAAGATAGTATCAACAAATAAGTTTATTTTTAACCAAATAGTTCAATTTTCTACCAAACTGTTGAATATTTATCCCAAAACGTAGAATTTTCTATGAACAGTTGAATTTTTAACAAAAAAGTTCACTTTCAACCAAAATATATTAATTGTTTAACAATAAAGTTAATTTTAAATCAAAATATATTAATTTTTAACAATGAAGTTAATTTTCAACCAAAAAATAATAATTCTCAACAAAAAAGTTAATTTTCAACCGAATAGTTGAATTTTCTACGTAAAATGTTAAATTTTAAACCCAAAAATTAAAATTTTCAGCAAAAAAGTTTATTTTCAACCAAATAGTTCAATTTTCTACCAAACTGTTAAATAATTATGCCAAAACGACGAATTTTCTATGAACAGTTGAATTTTCAACCCAAAAAGATAAATTTTTAAGAAAAAAGTTCATTTTCAACCAAAAAATATTAATCTTCAACAAAAAAGTTAATTTTCAACCAAAAAATATTCATTTTTAACAATGAAGTTAATTTTCAACCAAACAATAATAACTCAACAAAAAAGTTAATTTTCAACCAAATAGTTTAATTTTCTATAAACATTGTTAAATTTTAAACCCAAAAATAAAAATTTTCAACAAAAAAATTTATTTTCAATCAAATAGTTTAATTTTCTACCTATTTGTTGAATCTTGAAGCAAAAACAACGACTTTTCTGCGAAACAGTTGAATTTTCAACTCAAAAATATGCATTTTTAGCATAAAAGTTAATTTTCAACCCAAAAATATTCATTTTCAACAATAAAGTTAATTTTCAACCAAAAAATAATAATTCTTAAGAAAAAAGTTCATTTTTTAACCAAATTGTTGAATTTTCTACCCAAAAATATGGATTTTTAACAAAAAAGTTAATTTTTAACCAAAAAATATTAATTTTCAACAATAAAGTTAATTTTTTAACCAAAAAACAATAATTTTTAACAAAAAAGTTCATTTTTAACTAAAAAGGTAATTTTCAACAAAAAAGACAATTTTAGAAAAAAAGTTAATTTTCAACAAAGAAGTTAATTTTCCACAAAAAAGTTAATTTTTAACTAAAAAGACAATTTTCAACAAAAAGGTCAAATTTTAGAAAAAAAGTTAATTTTCAACCAAAAAATAATAGTTTTCAACAAAAAGTTAATTTTCAACAAAATAGTTGAATTTTCTACAAACATTGTTAAATTTTAAACCCAAAAATAAAAATTTTCAACAAAAAAATTTATTTTCAATGAAATAGTTCAATTTTCTACCTATTTGTTGAATCTTGAAGCCAAAACAACGAATTTTCAACTCCAAAATATGAATTTTTAACAAAAAAGTTCATTTTTAACAAAAAAGTCCATTTTCAACAAAAAAGTTGATTTTCAACAAAAAAGTTAATTTTTAACTATAAAGGTAATTTCAACAAAAAAGTAAATTTTTAGCATAAAAGTTAATTTTCTACCAAATAGTTGATTTTTCTACAAAAATAGTTCAATTTCAAACAAAATAGTTTAATTTTCAACCAAATAGTGGAATTTTCTACAAAAAATACAAACTTTCAACACAAAAGTTAATTTTTAACCAAATAGTTCAATTTTGAAACCAAAAATAAAATTTAAACAAAAAAGTTTATTTTTAATTAAATAGTTCAATTTTCTACCTATTTGTTGAATCTTTAAACCAAAACAACGATTTTTCTACAAAACAGTTGAATTTTCAATCTAAAATTATGAATTTTAAAAAATAAAATTAATTTTCAACCAAAAAATATTAATTTTTAACAAAAAAATTAATTTTTAACAGAAAAGTTCATTTTCAACCCAATAGCTGGTTTTATACCAAAATAGATGAATTCTAAACAATGGAATTTTCAACAAAAAATTCAATTTTCAACCAAACAGTTGAGTTTTCGACCAAATGTCTAAGCCAAAACAAATTAACTTTCTACAAAACAGTTCAATTTTAAGTTTAAAAATACGAATTTTCAATAAAAATGTTAATTTTCAACCAAATAGTTTGATTTTCGACCAAAAAATATGAATTTGCAACAAATAAGTAGAGTTTCAACCAAATAGTTTAATTTAAACTAAATAGCCTAATTTTCAACCAAGTATTTGAATTTTTAACCGAATAGTTGATTTTTCTACCAAAATATTGATTTTTCAAACCAAAAAGACGAATTTTAAACCACAAAGGATGACCTCAGAATAAAAATTGTTGGCCAAAAATGATGAATTTTTAGCCAAAAGTATCATTGAGGAGTTGCAGTACATAAAACAAATTTTTGACAAAAATATATATTTTTTTGCATAGAATATTCTTAAAAAATCAAATACACGTTTTGTTAAAATTATTTTTCGAAATCTCATTGTACAATACACAGATAGTAATATGATGATCACGTTTAGGCTATATATCTTGCCAAATTATGGCAATGACTGGAAAAAGAGCTAGTAACTCACTTCTCTTTTTTATTTGTTAAGGTGACATGCAAATGCGGGTTTGATTGTCTTAAATTGGAACGTGAAGAAATTGAAGTTCTCTTCGATCATATAAGTCAATAAGACTCATTACGGCTCATCACTACATTTTTTTCAATAACATTTTTAATAAAATATTATCTTCCTATACATTTTTTAAAAATTGGTAACCTCCTCCTGATCATATTTCTCTTACTAAAAACATTTAAATACAGTAAAATATTTTTTTCTTAATTTTTAATTTGGAAGGAAATTTGTTTATTCTTTTTCAGCATCCTCATATCTCGGGAGCAAGTTTTTATTTTTGTATCAAATTGAAAATTATATTTCTAATCGTTATCCAAAGGCAATTTTCAAAACCAAAGAAATTTTAATCTCCAAATTCTTGAATGATTTACTCGGAATGAGTGAAATTTTTCTGATCAAAGCTATTTTATTCGAATTTATCAACTCAATATCTCGGAAGTAAGTTTCATTTGGTGTATAAGTGGAAAAATTGCACTTTTATCGCGATCCGCAGCTGAGCCTGTTCCAATTTTACGTTCCTATCAGTCTGAGATTGTCAACTTCCACATTCTATTTCTCGGAAATCGATAAACTTCTCTGAGCACACTTTTTTGGCCTCAATTCAGAATCACTTTAGATCAGCAGTAGATTTCTGTCTTATTTTTAAAAAGCGATTTCAATTTTACAAAAAAGACGAATTTTCAAGCCGAAAGGACGAATTGTTTAGAAGACAGATCTAGAAAAATGATTTTTTAACCAAAAAGATCAATTATCAACCCAAAAGTGGAATTAAAAAGAAGGGGGAAAGAGGGGAATAGGGAAAGAGTGTAAAGTCGCATGAATATTAAATTATGTAAAAATATATAGTGATTCATGAAAACCACAAGACCGGAAGTTCCAGTCAGAGAGCGTCATTTGATAACATTCGCTAAAGTAGTAAATCCAAAACAGGCCTCCTTTTACCTCTTAGCATTTACAAATGAAAAAGTCAGGCAGTCCTGGCTCGGTTGAGATTAAAAAATGATAAAGCATTTGACACGCGTTGAGCGATACTTGCCACAATTGAAACGAATTGATAAAAATGTTTAAATCTGCAGTAGTGATTTGCAAAATCTGAGGATAATGAGATTGAGCTCGAAGCGATGAAGAAACGGGAGCAAAATACTGAGCTGAGTTAATCGGAACGGATAAGTGTTCCGGAGAAATAAATAAAGCTAATTATAAATAGCCGTGCGAGATAGTGACTGTCAGTCCCTAGACGTAAGCAAAAGAGAGCGAGTGTTGTATCTGCATTTAGCGCGAAATCGTCGATAAACTGCGATAAATAGATTGCGCTTTCCGCTATCGCATGCAATGCTTGACACGCACTGTGTCAAGGCCTTCTGGCGCACGCTGATGCTAATAGACTCATAGAGAGACAGACCGACCAGCACCGTAAGTCGTAACTTGTCTCTACAAGGAGAGAGCTGAGCTTAGCGCTCCGCTGAAAGCGCGAGAGAGAAGCTGCTGCTGCTGCTGTCCGCTATCCGCGGCGCGGCGCGATACTCAACGTACTGTGTAATCAATCTGTGATGTTAGGGCCCTTCTAGTGACGCGGCGCGGCGCGACGCGACGCGACGTGGCTCTCCAGCGACCTAAAAAGTATGAAGTATGAAAATCCTTGGAGTTGGGTTTCAGAGGGGCGGGGGCTTAAATTTGAAATCTATTCTTTATGCCCTTTTCATAGATACCCATATTGTTGGGGGTTTTCAACTTTATGAAAATCCGTGGGAGGGGGGGGGGGAATTTGAAATCTACTCTCTATGCCCTTTTCATAGATACCCATATTGTTGGGGGTTTCAACTGTATGAAAAGTTAGTATGAAAACTAAACTATTTCGTTGAAAATTCATTTTTTTATTGAAAATTAATTCTTTTAGTGGAAAATTTAGCTGTTTCATTTTTTATTATAAATATATCTTTGCTTAAAATTCATTTCACTGGTTGAAGATTCTTTATTTTAGTTGCAAATTGAACTACTTTTGCGAAAATTAGTTTTTTTCTCGTTTAAAAATTCGTTTTTTAAACTGAAAAGTTAATTATTCCATTTTTGATGAAAATTTGTCCTTCTTTGTAAAAAATTTGTGAATTTTGTTAAAATTTCGTTTTTTTTTGTAGAAAATTATAATTCATGCTTGAAAATTAATCGCCAATTTTTTTGCATTGAAAATGTAAGTTTTTGGTTGAAATCTAATGTATTTTGTTGAAAATTCGTCTTTTTCGGTAGAAAATTTTTCTTCTCCGTTGAAAATTCAATTATTTGCTAAAAAATCAATCTACTTTATAGAAAATTCAACAGTTTTGTGAGAAATTATTTTTTTTCTCTATAATCCAAGTGTTTTGTTCAAAATTCATCTCTTAAGGTTAAAAATTCAACTCTGTATTAGAAAATTCAACTATTCGGTTGAAAATTCACTTTTTTTGTTGAAAATTCACCTGTTTGATCAAAAAATTGTTGGTTCAACATTATTCTCTTTGGGTTGAAAACTGAACTGCTTGGTTGAAAATTGAACTATCTTGTCAAAAGTTAAACAGTTTGGTAAAAAGTATCCTTTTTGGTTGAAAAGTCAACTGTTTTGTTGAAAATTGTTTTCTTTTTGGGTGAGTAAATTAACTATTTTGTTGACAATCCACCGTTTTGGGTCGTCTTCAAATGTTCTTTTATTTAAAAATTATCTACTTCGTAGAAAATTCAACAATTTTGTTAAAAAGAAATTTTTGGTTCGAAAATTCTTAATTTTTGTTTAAAATTTATGTCTTTGGTTCAAACTTTTGTCTATTTTGTTGAACGATCGTTTTTTTTTTCGATTGAAAATTGACTTTTTAACTGAAAATTGAACCATTCAATTTTTGGTGGAAAATGTATATTTTTAGTTAGAAATTCGACTGTTTCTTTGAAAAATGAACTATTTTGTTGAAAATTTACATCTTTGTTTAAGAATTTATCTAATTTGTTTATAATTAGTTATTTTTGGGTTGAAAATCAATCTTCTTGGTTGAATGTTCATGTTTTTGGTTAAAAATTTAACTATTGGGTTGAAAATGCATCTCTTTTGTTAAAAATTTAACTTTTTTGCTTATAATTCGTTATTGTTTGATTGATGAAAAAGAGGAATAAGCAAAAGCATCTTTTGGTACTAAAGCTCACGTTGCAAATCCGTGCCTTCTGTGGGAAACTTGGAAATGAAGGCTTTCGCTTAAATTACGCGTTTTGCTCCTTTGAGAAAATTTAATCGGTAAACCGTCTCGGGAATGAAGAAAAGGACATTTCTGAAGTACAGTGTCGTTGTTGAGAGTCTGAGACAAAAGAGCTTTTTGATATACCTAATTGGCACTCGCAGGAATCATCTCGGAAAAAGTATTCATTTACTAAATAAAATATATTTAGTTAAATTCTACTTGAAACATCTCTGGTTTATTCAGTCGTTCGTCTGGTTCATGAAATAAATTTTTTTTATCAGAATATACATTAACTGCCATTGATTGAAACGTTTTAATATCATTGTATTAGAATGTAAATTAAGTTCACACCGTTCATAAACAAAAGTATAGTTTTTTTTAATTACTGTCAAACGGGGTAATTTCGGACACGTGGGGTGAATTCGGACATTCCTTAATTGATAGTCTTAGTTCTAATTGTTGTTTCTAGATTCTGATTGAAACCCCTTAAGTAATTTAAAGTATCAATTTAGGAATGTCCGAATTCACCCCACGTGTCCGAAATTGCCCCGTTTGATGATACTGAAAGAAATTTTTAAACAATAAAATAAAGTAATAAATTGTTTTATATTGTAGTCACGCTATTACGACGTTTCATCCACTCACGCACTCTAATTTTTAAATTTTTGTTAATTTTAATTTGTCCTTCAAAGTTCGGTTCTCGGATTTGATGTCACAGATTATTTGTATTTGATGTCGGATATTAGCAAAAAAAGTTTCATCTCGATATTCCTACCGACAGACTACCATTTACCAAAAAATAAATTAATTTTTCAGTTAAGAGAGAAAAAAAATGTCAACCAAATTGTTGAATTTTCAAACCAAAAAGGCGAATTCTCTAGAAAACAGTTGAATTTTCAACCAAAAGGTTGTATTTTTTTACGAAAATAATCGAGTTTTCAACAAAACAGTTGAATTTTTAAGCTAAATAGTTGAATTTTAAACTAAAAACTATACATTTTCTTCACAGAATGAAATAGTTCAATTTGCATTTAAAAACATTGATTTTCAACCAAAAAAATAGTTTAAAAAAAATAGTTAAATTTTTAATAAAGAACTTCAACTTTCAACCAAGCAGTTAAATAGCTATAGAATAGTTAAATTTTCAGTTAAAGGAAATTAAATTTCAATCAAAAAAGAACGAATTTGCAGTTGAAAAAATTGATTTTCATAAAAAAAAAACAAATTTTCGACAAAATGGTTAACTCTTCAGCCAAATATTTGAATTTTGAACCAAAAGAGATGATTCATGAACCAAAAATATAATAGTAGACTCTTCAATTAAAAAGAATGAACTTTTAACGAAAAATAGTTGGATTTTCTTATTAAGTTCTATTAATTAAGTTCGCATTCAAGCGGAAAAACAATAAAAAGTGGAATTTTTTGAAAACAGGGGAAAAAGAGAAATTATTTCGAAAAAGGGGAAATTGTTATTTATATTTGTAATTTCAAGTTACAAGTCGTTACAAAACCTGTTACCCTTCCAGTGTGAGGTAGTTTCCGAATGGCCATCAACTGTAACTATTTAACAGTTTTTTTTTTGTAATCACCCAAACCAATATCAGGGTACACAGTCTTCCCCTTTTTTTCTTGGTTTTCCCTTTTTCCTTGAAATTCGCCTTTTTCTCCCTATTCTCAGAAAACTTCCCCTTTTCCCCTTTTCTATTTAAATATACGATCTTTGAAAATACAATATTAGAATTTTTCCTATTGTTTCAAAAATGATGACGAATTTGTTATATTTACAGCTTTTACTAGTGAACAATAATAAAAAATTACGAAATTTAAGCATAGATTTTTTGCTCAATAACAATTTTTGAAAATGTGCACAAAGATGTTTTTTTGTATTGAGTCATATACACACATTTAAAAAAAAATTTAATATGTCGAACTTGAAATTTATGCAGCTTGAATAAAACAAACATTTGATCATTTGCTTTTTCAGGAAAAACTTTTGTCGTATTTTAGAATTTGTGGGATTTCATTTTTTTTGCGATTTTGGAACGTCATAAACACCAAGAAAAGAATGTTTCCCATGAATAAAAAATAATAACATGTTTCTTTGGTTCAAGCTGAAGAAATTTCAGGTTGGAATCAATCCAAAAAATATGTTTATAAGAACTATGTTAAATATATTAAAATTGTGTATTCAACTAATTTAATTTTTTTTCTGACTTTTTTGTATCACTGTGAATGGATTTCCAACGACCTAAGTAGGGGAAGGAGGGGCAGCGCCGACCGGTGGGGTAAAGGCGATTTTGCTTATAACATCGCTATTATTTAACAATGTTAATTCTACTTTGCATTAAATTAATCTATTTTATTAAAGCGATAGTGTTACTTACTAAAAGCTTGGAAATTGACGTTGTAAAAGAAAAATTATGCAGAAAAATAACTTATTCTTCTTGCTGGATATGTTTAAAGGTAATTTTTCTAGTACATAGAATACCACAGACGCGAACCATCATGTTTTCCCATATAAAAATGTTTTCATTTTTATAAAAAGCTGCGATCGGCTTTGCTTTCCGGTGTGGGGCAAAGCCGACGAAATACAGCTTGTTAGAAATAATTAAATTATTGAATCATTGTTTTATTTATGTAGCTAATACCTATAGAAATATGATATACAATAATGTAAGACTCGGAATAAAAAAAAATGGATCAATTCTACATCCTATTAACTTTCAAATAATCATTGACTGTTAACTGGCCGGCGCTGCCCCTCCTTACCCTACATTACGGGGGTCCAAATATAGACAAATTTAATTTTCATGTCTATAACCCCCAAATTCGTTCCAATCCACACAAAAAATGCGTTTTTGTTTAAGATGATATTTAGAGGCTCCATAAGCTCCATGAAGATACGTATTTCCCATAAGAAAAAAATACGTTATTGTAAATCTTATTCAGAATCGCCAATATTAGGTGAATCTAGTTGAATCTCAGCATTTCTCTCCACAATTAGCTATATAATACAAACGAATAATTAGTTTTTAAATATCTTCCCCATAAGTCTATTTTATAGGGTCCCAAAAAAACCTCATGAGTGAAAAATTGGGGTTTGCCAGTTTTTGACGCTAATTATGATTTTTTTGCGGACTTTCAAATACATCTTGTTTCTAATACGTAAAATAGTACTTTCTACTGATAATCAGATGTTTACCCTAATTGTGAAACAATTTATTATTGTTTTTAGCAATTTTTTCTTGTGTAGAATGGACTTACAATGTCGCGGATTTTTCAGAACTTGTCAACTTATTTTTAACTTTTCAGTTGTATCAAGGCAATAATAAAATATATTGAATAGAAGTAATTGTTTAAACAATACATTATTAATGATAATAATATTCTCTTAGAATAATGCTAGAAAGTTACAGTTTATTTTGAAATTTTCCACTTTTGGCCGACTTCTCAATTAGATTGACGTGATAATTATTTAAAATTAACAAAAAAAATAGTTGAAAACATTTATTACTATTTTTAATAATATTCTCTTTGAATAATGTTAGAAAGTTGCGGTTTTTTCTGAAAGTTTTATCTTCTTGGCTACTTTTCACGTAGCGTGTAGTAACAATGAATGAATTTTAACAAATATAATTGTTCAAACAAATTATTATTGTTCATCACAATTTTCTCCTATAGTAATGCTAGATAGTTGTATGTTTTTTGAAATTTTCCACTTTTTGTCAACTCTTTATTTATAGTGATATAATAATTAATGAAATTTAACAAACATAATTGATTAAACAAATTATTGTTGTCTATAACTATCTTCTTCTATATTAATGCCAGATAGTTGCGGCTTTTTCTGAAATTTTTAATTATTTGTCCACTTCTTACTTTAGTAAGATAATAATTATTGGAAAATAACAAACATAATTGTTCAAACAATTTATTATTGGTCATAACTATCTTCTCCTATCAGAGTAATGCTAGAAAGTTGCGGATTCTTCTGAAATTTTCAGCCTTTCTTTGACTTTTTATTTAGGAAAAAATAATAAATATTAATGTAAATAAAAAGGCTCTCAGTAGCTACTTGAAGACAAATTTACATATAATATGATCCATATAAAAAATTTGAAGAATATCCTGTCTGTTTTATTTCAGAAAAATATATTCGAAAAAAGAAAGAGATTGCTTATAAATAATTATTGTCTCTATTGTTCATTTATTATTTGTGCATATTTAAAAAGTCAAAGCAAAGCTGAAAATTTCAGAAAATCCGTAAGCATTACCCTAAGAGAATATACTTATAAACAATAATAAATTGTTTCCACAATTTGTTTCTTAACTTGCATTAATTATTACCTCACTACGTGAGAAGTTGACAAACAGTGGAAAATTCTGAAAACCCCAAAACTATCTAGCATTACTATAGGATAAGGTAGTTATAAACAATTAATAATTTGTTTGAACAATTATGTTTTTCAACTTGAATTAATTTTTACCTCGCTCTAAGTGAAAAGTGGAGAAAGAGTTGAATGTTTAAGAAAAATCGCAACTTTCTAGCATTATTCAAATGAAATATTATTTAAAATAATAATAATAATAATAAATTGTTTAAACTATTATGTTTGTTAACTTGCATTAATTATTACCTCACTCTAAGTGAAAAGTTGACAAAAAGTGGCAAACTTCAGAAAAAGAGGGAACAATCTAGCATTACTATAGGAGAAGATAGTTATAAACAAAATTAATTGATTTAAACAATTATTTTCTTTAAATTGCGATAATTTTTACCTCGCTATAAGAGAACAGTTGACAAAAAGTGGAATATTTCACAAAAAACCGCAATTACCTAGCATTATTCTAAGAGAATATTGCTGAAAACAATAATAAATTGTTTAAACAATTTATGTGAACATCTTATTATCAGTCGAAAGTAGTATTTTATGTATTAGAAACAATTTGTTTTAAAAAACCGCAAAAAAATCATAATTAGCGCGAGAAACTCGCAAAACCCAATTTTTCACTTATGGGGTTTTTGGGGCCCTATAAAACAAACTTATGGGGGTGATATTTGAGAAGAAAATAATAATTTGTATTCTATGAATAATTGTGAAGAGAAACGTTTAGTTTCAACTTGATTCACCTAATATTGACTATTCTGAAAGAAATGTACAAAAAGGTATTTTTTCCTCATGAGAAATACGCGTTAAACTTCACGGGGCTTGCGGAACCTTTAAATATATATATTTTTTTAAAGAATTTATTTTTGTGTGGGTTCGAACAAATTCAGGGGCAATATGGATGAAAATTCGAAAGAAAAAATTGTCCAATGCATTTTCGGACCAACCGAATGTACATAATATATGAACCCGAAAAACTTGAAAGAATTTTCGGTACAAAGTGTTTTTATATGAATTTAATTTAAAAATATATTTTTATATATAATAATACTTTTTTTCAATGGAATAATGTTTTTTTATACTTTGCAACTTTAAAACCGTTAAAAATTGTTAGAACATATATGTATATCTTCAAATAATGTAAATTTATATTACGCCTGTAAAATATGAAATTTGATAAGTGCAAAATAGTTACGCGAAAACCGAGCGTGCTAAATAAAGAGTCTAATTAATCGTGCTCTTCCGTACATTTGCTAATCATATACTGGGTGTTTGGTTAGTCAAGTCCTTTATATTATTGTCGAAATATAATTATATTAAATTTACACGAGCCTGTTAAAAAATTGAATTTTTATTTCCTTGAAAAAAATATTATATTGTATTTTTTTCAAAATTCAAAAGTAAACTAAATAAAAAAATGAGTTTGAAATCAATAAACTGTTTTCTGCAAAGTAATCACCTAAAAACTTTTATATTTTGCATGTGATAATATCAGTATGTCAGTTTCCGGTAAGAACCAAGCATTTTTTATTTAAATATATGCTCATTTCCTAATTGATTAAAAAAAATGAAAGTTTTCAAATTTGGTCATTTCTAATAGTAATTAAATAGCTAATTAGTTTTAAACTGTCTGCATGACATTATTTTTATTATCCATTATAATTTGGGAAAGCTTGGTTCTGTATGATTTCAATTGGATTGTTTAGATTCAGGATGGAATTATTGACTTTTATTTTAACAATAGGCGTAATTCGCGTAGAATTCAAACATAAAATATTATTAGTACACTTATTTTAAGCTAAAATTCAAACTAAAATTCACTTGAAAAAATAAGAGTGAAAGGATTCACAAAAAGATTCATTGGTAATTGCGAGAGAAATTGTAAGACAAATAAATGCGTACGGAAGAGTGTTTATTTATTTATTGGCAGCTTGAGAGCATTAAATTCATTTCAAGAAGTGAAGATTTGCGATTTTTGTATTTTTAAATAAAATTTACGTAATACTGTAGATAGTGAATTTGTGTCATATTTTTAATATTGCTATAGTTACTTTTTATTCAAGGGTAGGGATATTTAAAGAAATCTTTCAAAACTAGTTAAAATGTTTAGAAATCCCATAAACCTTTTTAAAACACTTTCGGACATGTTTGGAAATCTTTAAAATTCCCTGAAATTTTTATGAAATCTGACGAAATCGCTTAAAATCCGTAGAAATTCTGAGGAATTCAAACTAAATTAAACTTATTCATCAAAATTCTCTACTAAAAGAAACCGTATAAATCACTATAGATCTTCGAAATTCTTTAATCTTGTGAAATTCCTTGAAATTCCTTAAAATCCCTTGAAATCTTTGAAATCGCTGGGAATCCCTTAAAATGTAATTAAATTAAATTTATATTCCAAAGCTTAATAAAAATATCTTAAAGTCTTTGGAAACCCCTGGAAATTTTTCAAATCTCCTGAAATCCTTTCGAATCCCTCAAAATCCCCGGAAATGTTTGAAAATCTTTAAAATCTTGTAAACTCCTTCGTAAAATTTGGAAATTCCTCCAAATCCGTGGAAATATTTTGAAGTCTCTTGACAATTGATCAGTGTAAGTTCCTCGAAAGTTGTAGAAATTCTTTAGAATCCCTTAAAACCTCCTGATATGTTTGAAAATCTTCAGAATGTTTGCATCAAGTGGTTAAATTACTCCTACAATCTGGAGCACATTCTCTCTACAATTTTATGCAACCTCATGCAATCTTTTACAATACCTTGTAATCCCCCTTTACGAAAAAATATTATGGGAAATTCGGTATATGTCTATAATGATTTTCCTATAATGAATTTCTTATTATTTATTCACGAATCTTGGAAAATCATTATAGAAAATTACAGCAAGATAATCAGTATAGAAATTATAGAAATTCATAACGTTAAATATTGAAAGAGTTGATGCAAACACTTTAACGATTTCTAAACATATCAGAAGGTTTTAAGGGATTTCAAAGGATTTCAAAAATTAGGAGGGACTTCCAACGATTGTTATGTTTTCAGAGTATTTTAAGGGGTTTTAAAATATTTTAATTAATTTGAAGATATTTAATCGATTTTCAAGAGATTTCGAAATATTTTCCACGGATTTCATAATATTTTGGATCATTTCGAGGAAGTTCAGAAGATTTTAAAGATTTCCAAACATTTCCGGGGAGTTTAAGAGATTGTAGAGGATTTCAAGATATTAAAAAAAATTCAAGGGATTTCCAAAGATTTCAAGACAATTTTATTGAACTTTGGAAAATAAATGAAATTAAATTTTAAGGATTTCCAAGCGATTTCAAAGATTTGAAGGAATTTTAGGGATTTCTAAGAATTTCAAAAGATTGAAGGATTTCGAAGATTTATAGGGATTCAAACATTTTTTTAAAGAGAATTTTGAATAATAAGTTTAATTTAGTTCGATTGGTTTTCGAGAGATTAAAATATTTCCACGGAATTCAAGGAATTTCGAAACATTTCATAGGATTTTAGAGAATTTTTACTTTCTTCAAAGATGTCAAGGGATTTTAAAGAATTTCGTAGGATTTTCAAATATTTCCAGAAATTGCCAAGGATTTGCGAGGTTTTCAAAGATTTCTGGGGATTTTAACGTTTTTTCTAGAGAACTTTAATGAATAAGTTTAATTCAATTTATATTCAAGGGATTTCTACGGATTTCAACAGTTCAAGGAGAGAAGATTATGATTTATAATTATTGACCTATAATCATTTGGAAGATTTTGGGGGATTCCACAAATTTTAATGGATTTTAACAGATTTCAATTAAATTTTAAAAGATTTTAAAGATATCAAGAGAATTCACAGATTAGCCTATAATTGTTTTCCATATAATGATTTTCTATAATGAATTTTCTGTAATCCATGGAATCTTTTTCAATCTCACGCCATCTTTCGCAATCGCATACAATCTTGCAATCTAGTGTACACCAGGAATTCAAGTAATTAACCTCTCGTACCTATTGTTAATTTTTCAAAATATATTGTTAATTTTGCTTCCTCATGGAGGAGGCTTTGTAATGGTTACATTTTCCAGAAATTTTCAATTAATTTAATGAAACCTTCCTCAATCTAAAAATGTCTGATACAATTTTCTAAGCAATTGTCCGGATGTGTGCGTGGATATGTGTGGATGTGTGTCGATGGGTATACGCGTGTTGACGTGTGTGTGTGTGTGTGTGTGTGTGGATTTCACTTTTTTGTGAACACGATCAATTGAAAACGGTTGCAAATAAATTGATGAAATTTGGAGTGCTTACTTTCACCACTAATATCTTGAATCTGACCAAAGGATTTCTAAAAATATGTATTGCATTATTTTAGCACTTAATAATATTTTTAGAATCGGTTTTATGCAGTAAAACTTTTTTCATTAGCATAAGTCAAAGTTTATACAAGACTATAAAGGATTTCTTGGTTCAAGACGAATCGATTGACCTATAATACTAATACATTCTATTAAAGAGTAAGGAAGTTATGGTCATTTATATTATATTAAAAATCGATTTTCATAGTAAAAATTTTCTCATTCTCATAATTCAAAGTTGATGCAAGAATAAAAAAGATTCCTTGGTTCGAGACGAATCGATTGACCTACAATATTAATACAGTTTATCAAAGGGTGAGGAAGTTATGGTCATTCATATTATATTAAACATCGATTTTTATAGTAAAAATTTCTCATTCTATTAATTTTAATTAGATGCGACAATATAAACTATGTGTTGATTCGAGACGAATCGATTAACCTATAATATTTATACATTTTATTGAGGAGTAAGGAAGCTATGGCAATGCATAACATTTGAAAACCGGGGTTTTTATAGTAAAACTTTGTTCACTAACATAATTCAAAATTGATGCCAGAACAGAAAAGATTCCTTGATTCGAGAGGCAAATTGATTGACCTATAATATTAATACACTTCATTGAAGAGTAAGGAATTCAAAGTGGACGCATGAATAGAAAAGACTTTTTGATCATAAACTTTCAAATAAAATAATTCTTACAATTTTTGTAAAAAAATCGTAAGGCTGGGAAAGAAATAAGGTGCGACAGAACTTTACCGTTCCCTTTTCCAACTGGAAAAATGACCATTTCAAATACAAAATTTGATTTGGCTGATTTGTCCTTGTATTTTTTAAATTGTTGTTATTATTTTGTAATTTTGTATTTTTAAACTTATCCAAATGAAAGCTTTAGTTTGTCTATTATTTGAAAAATCACTAATGCTTCCTCTACGAGGAAGCAAATACATTTGCTAACGGGAAGCAAAGTGCTCGTGAAATGAACAGTTGAGCACCATATAATTATAAATACAAACAAAGAGGATACACTCGAGATCGAATTCACAGCTAGTTTATTATATGAAGGAAACTCTTTTAATATTGGGAATACAACAGTACCCCGTGTAGAAATGGTAACAGGGATCCGACCGGGAGGCTGCCGGATAGTCCCAGTTTAAACCGGGCGCTGGCCGGGATCCGCCTAAAAACGTCACGGTAAACTGGTCGGATTCCGGCTTTCATACCGGCCGGGATCCGGTCGGGTAACACGGCCACAGACCGGCTAAAAAATTTTGCTTCATGCGAGAAATTGGTAACTTGGATTGTCTTTTAAGGATCATCGTAAAGAATACGGTGAACTTTAAATGTAAAATCAAGTTATCAAATTCTTGCGAGGAAATTAGAGAAAAGTTTCAATTACTAATGCTATAATCTCCTAGCCATTGTTTTCATTTGGAAACCACGTGGTAAATTATACTTTTCAAATAATAGTTCATCTAGCATTTCCAGACCATGAAATCTAACCAGGGTTGGCCCGGCCGGTAACAGGGCGGCTCCCGACCATGAAATCCAACCAGGGGTAGCCCGGCCGGGATCTGACCAGAAACCTTGTTGTAGTAGGGCCAACCGGGGCAATTTCTGCACGGGTATATTAAAGAAATATTACCAAAGAAATCATTTTCTTAAATGGATGCGTGAATCTTTTGCATCTAAACAATATTAACTTAACTGAAGAATAGTTACTGAAGATAAGTAACTGAAGATAAGTTATTTCAACTATCATTTTTGTGATTACCGTCCCACTGGACGAAGTTGGCGAAACGTGGTTTTCGTTCGGAATTAATTTGTTATTGAACAGCAATAAATATATAACTTTTTTAAACAAAGTGAGTTGCTTATATTCATCGCTTATGTATTGAGAATACACCATACAAATTTCAAGCATTTTTATCGACAAACGGCGGAATAATCGCGAGTTGTGTATTATAAAACATCGATTTTCGATCGAAATTTTTTAAAAGTTTTTATTGTTTACCTTTAGTAATAATTGTCGAAGGTATATTTTGTTTTACGTTTCTGTTACTTTCTTTTCATCGATCGATTTTCCCGAATGACAATACTTCTACGCGGTTTCGAGCGCTTATCGAGTTCTTGCATCAGTCACCTCATTATGTTGATTTGCGTTCTTTCGCGTAGTTTTCAGCGGATGAATTTTAACGTTCAATTTTTTCCCCATGATTCAGACTTATTTAAAAAAACAAAACTAATAATAAAGGTCTATTTGTATCGACAAAAAACACAATTAAAAAAAGTTATTATTTTTATATAATAATATTACCACTTTTCAACACTCAGAAAACGATTTGATTGACTAAACAAAATTTCTGTTGGTTCAACTATACAAGATGGTTATTATATGGACAACAATATATTTAGTTGATCCAACTAATTGTTTGGTTGTTTTAATCGAATATTTGGGTAGAGAAAGTATTTAGTTAATTCAGCAAACAAAATTTGTTGGACTCAATCAAATTTTCATGTATATCCAAGAAAGCAGTTTTTTTAGGTCAAGGAAATTTTTGCTGAGTGATGCGCCTCAGTTCCTTAAAGAAAACCCCCAATATTTTTATTTTGAAAACAAAATCATGAGAAAAGACCACCCTATTTTCCAGATAAAGGAAAATGTATTTTTTACCTTCGTTTTAAAAGATCAAAAACACAAACACTCACCCCCCCCCCCCACACACACACACAACATTGAAAACAAGTGAAAACTACAATGATCCGACGTCGGATAATTTTTATCGTGAGGTGGATAAAAACTATGAGACGTCAGATAATTGAAAAGAATTAGTTGCAACGTTTTTATCCAACTTGTGATCAAAATATCCCCAGGATTTACTCTAGTAGGCAAAAAAAGTATATATATATATAAAAACTAAAGGTTAACAACCACCGCAGGGTCCCACCGGGAGTAACTGTCATCTAAAAAAAAAATTCCTCCTCTGCTTTGTACAGAAACTCGTCCTTCGTCTATTCGTTTTTCGTCCATGGAACCACTCCAAATGAATAGAGTACTACGGGGACGGCAAGTATATTCGTGGCAGATACTTTCCTCGCATCGGAAAGCATTCTTTACAGATATTACATTCTGAATGCGGGTCTGTGGCAAGCCCAGATATGTGTAGGTCTCTACAAAGCCAAAGTGTCCATCCTCGTAGAGCCCCGCATGCAAGGATAAGGCTACTTTTGGAACGATTGTTACATATCGCTTGGAGGTTATTCCTTGGTAACCAGCCCTGGACAATTGTCCGCGACTGGTTATCAATTATTGTAACCATACACAGCAGTAACCCTTAATACAGGACCCTCTATTCGCAACCCGAGGACGCGTCCAGTTACTTTTTCATAGGCCCTTCGGTTCTTTTGGTCCCTGTACCAAGGACTTCTGCTGAATATGATTACAATAATTAATAAGCAGTCGCGGACAATTGTCCAGGGGTGGTCCCAGAGGAATTAACCCTCAAGCGTAGGCGTAACAACGTTGTCGAAAGCTGAATGGCACCTGGGTGAGGTGCCTCAAACGGTGACTCTGGGAAACCGGGCGAGCTCTCAGAGTATGCAGCATTCTCCTTGCATGCGGGGCTCTACAAGGATGACTGAACCCTTTTCGCTAGCTGCTCGTGGTAACAACAATGATAACACCAAACATAGTTGTAGTAAGTACGGTTCAAAACAATCGAACGCGCGGTCTCCTGACAATGGGTCGGACAACAATGCCGGTCACCCTAGAGTTGGGGCCGCCAATCAAGACAGAGTCAGTGCGCTGGACCGGCAGAATCTCAATACTTTTAAGTAGACAGATCAACTCAAGGACGACCTGCTGGAGGGCTACGATACCAGTATGGCCCTAAACAAGAATGTTATATATATATATATATATATATATATATGGCACGACTGCATGCACTATGTTGCGAGAAACACCTAGAGATCTCGCTCTTTTCGCATCAACGTCTGCGAAACTAAAACAATCCGGCAACAGGGGAAGAGAAGCGAAACTGAGACCAACAGCGGGCAGGCATCCAATAGAGATATAGCGATGCTTCAGGAACCGGAGAAACATCAACCTCCAGGTTTCTCTCAAGCCTAAAGATCCGGCTGAACTGGATGACGAGCTTGGTGGAGATTTTTCCGAATAGTCCGAACCGCAAAACCGAACCAACGGCTGATCATAAGAACAAAAGACGAATGCATCAACTGAGCACAAAGATAGGCTGGGCAAGACAATACGCGTTCAGCATATACGTTAACAGAATACGGGTACTATCTGACGCTAGGAGAAGTCTGGAGTGGAGGGAGAGCTGGGTCAGAGAAAATAAACAATTTTTCTCTAACCTACCAGTACCAAGGAGGTGAGAAAAGTATTACGAGGCATGAAGAACTATTTCGCTCCGGGACCAGTTGGTAAGAGACCTTCTGGTGAAAGAAGTTTCCTTCAACCCACCAGCATCTGGCCCGAATTTTGACCTCATATCTAAAGTTGGAACAGCCTATTACGGAGGGGTTGGTGGAAGGGCGCACAGTGTTCCTGCCGAAGATGGGCAACTTAGCTGACCTGAAGAATTACAGATCAATAACTTGTCTGAACACACTGTATGAGATCTAAACAGCTTTTCTCAATGATAGGAATGTTCGGACAATCGAAATAGTGTGACGAGAGATATACGAACAAAGCGGCTCAAAGAAAGGCGTAGCAGGTTGTCGGAAGAACCTGCTCATCGAGAGATGTGTCTGCAACAACGAAGCATAACTAACACCGTCACCTTTCAGAAAGGTGTTTTTCAGGGCGACGTCATGAGCCCACTTCTCTTTTGCCTCGTATTATTGCCACTATCTCTCGCACATCGCCATTCCGAAGGGTAGTTCTGCGTCAAACCAGGACATCGAAAGCATAAGGTCACTCATATAATTTATATGGATGATCTTAAGATCTATGCTAAAATAAAAAGCAACTACACCTATTTCTAGGGATTTTCGAAGAATACACTCAGGAGATTGAAATGGAACTTGGGTTAGAAAAATGCACCAAGGTTCATTTGAAGCAAGGAAAACTTAATCACATCCCCGAAGACCCTGAGCTCGTCGACAGAAGCACTATACGACACGTTGGCGCTGGAGAGACCTATACATACCAGGGCGTGCCACACAGCCATATTCAAAACGTGACATCTATAAATGATACTCTCCGATGCAGATACAAACGTCTCATCCGACAGATTTGGTCTTCTTACATGTCGGCGAGGAACAAAGTATCTGCAATGAACACGCTTTCTGTCCCGGTAATACTGTATTCATTTGGAGTGGTTCCATGGATGAAGAACGAGCTGAGATTCCTTGAAATCGGGTCACGAAAGGTCATGTACATGAACAAAAGCATGCATCTTAAGTCGTCTGTTCCGCGACTTTACATCTCACGCCGGAAAGGTAGTCGCGAAATACTGAATCTTGAACGTCTTCACAACAGGATTATTCTGGGTATAGCACATATAGTCGCAAATGGACGCGACCCCCTTCTTAAAATGGCCAGAAAACACGAAGAAGTAGGCAAAGAAATGTTTATGTACAAAGCAACGGAGGAGAATGCTGAAATACTTGGCCTTGACTTCAATATCAGAGGTGAGCAAAATGCATCAAACATTATCCATCTCGAGTAGTCACTCCTGAAGGCCCAGATTAGGAAAGCACAAGAGAAAAGCTTTCACGAATAACTCCTCGACAAGAGGATGCACGGCATCTTCCACAAAAATGTGAAGGATCAGTCGATGTCGTATGAGCTAACGTTTGCTTTCCTTAAATCAACCGGATTAAGTCAGGCATGGAGGGTTTCATTTTGGCGTGTCAAGATGGTGCCATTTCTACTTTATCATACCGTCGCCACATTTTGAGCCAAGACATTCCCGATCATAGCTGCAGAGCGTTTCGTGCACACCCTGAGCAACCAGGACACATACCATCTAGTTGTCCAACTCTTGTGGCAACGGCGTACATCCAAAGGCACAATGCGGCGGTAAGAGTTCTTTATTACAATCTCTGTCACGCTTACGGCATTATCTCTGATTTCGCCTCGCCAAACGCTCTTAGGGAAATACAGTCAATTGTCGAGAGTGGGAAGTGTCGCATATACTGGAGCTTCATATCTTTGACAATTGTTTCTGTTGCGCGAAGCTTTCATTGGTTAATAGCCTGAAAAGCATGCTTGCGTGTCAATGAAATGCCAAGACACTTGCGGGGAAAATGCAGAAGGCAGTTGTCCTTGAATCGCTTCGTATTTTCTGGGTGTACGAGGTTTTTGCCGGATCGTGGTATCGATTCCATCGCAGACTGCAATTTTGTAGAATGGCACCTGTTCCCGGTGAAACCCCGCGGTTATCTTTATGACCAACATTTAACTATATACATGACAGTGTTACTTTTGTCAGTTATTAGTATGAAGAACGTGCTTACATTTTCATTGTACAAAAAATATCCTTTGAAGTTTCAAATTTTTCACAGTCACCCCGAGGTTTAAAATTCCTTCAATAATTTATGATTGAAAATAATATAAATCAATTATTATGTGCAAACTTCTATATATTAAAGAAAAATATATAGCATATATATCTTCTCTATTTATAGCGCAAACGAATTACACAGTTGCAGTTTGTATTTATTTATCTATATTTTTATTAATTCGTACAACTACAAAAACTGTGATATACAACTGCCCACTTTCATTTGCAATAAACTACACTTTTTGTACAAAATTATACCCTAAGATAAACGCTGCTTAAGTGGTCATAATAGTCAGCTTCATTTGCGTATTTTTAATTAAACCACACAACAACAAATAAAAAGAACCGAATACTTGAAATATTCGCTTTCGTTTCGGTAGGCTCAGAGTCACTTTCATTAGAGACACGATTAGCGAGAGACCTGAACATCAAAGGTATGCGTACCTCTTTACAATTTTCTGCTTACTAACTAAATAAACAATTAAAAGAGGCTGGAACGGCAGAATAGAGAGATGTATAGGAAGTCGTAAAATATACAGCACCGTGCAAGATTTCACACGGAATCTTCGTCGGCCGTTCCGCCGAGGATCACCAGCAATAGTTACGGCACGCACGCATGTTGCAAATGCCCTGACCGTCCCCCATATCTTGCCCATATGCATTCCCCTTACAACCCATGGCGTAGAATGCTAGGCGGTCTCCACACCCGCACCTTCACGCGCAATTGAATAGCCTTGGGTGCACTTATCCCTATATCGTGCACAGCTAAATTGTTTCCGAACGCACCAACTCATGACCAAAACTTGCCCGCGGTTACTCCAAGCATCCTGACGGGTTTGTCATCAAGCCAGAATACCTACAAGTTTGCTAGTGGCTAGTCGCCTACGTATGCTAATTCCGGATCTGGCGCCCATACAAGGCGCCTGTCTAGATTCAATCATATATCGTTCTCCCTTAATCACATACATATATACATGTTGTTTCCATGTAAAATTGCAGAATGGCAACGCCCTCTCTAAATGTCAATCAGCGTGATTTCACTGCGTTCATCAGTGAGAATCCTCATTTATTTAGAATCAGTGACCTATTTTTTACTTATTTAAATTAACAGTGCCCTTGGACAACTACATTAAAAAAATGATTTAAATGAATAATTACGGAAAATAATGAAAGATTAAAAAAAACTCTTGCTAGGCGACCACCCTACACTATTCAATGAGCCTACAGTAGATAATCGTTAATTTAAAATCAATATTCGCGGTAAACTAAATTTAGCAGATTCAGGAAACATAACAAATTTATCATTTTGAGTAACTTGACATAACTGCTGCCTAGACTATTCAAACGATTATTGGTACACGAATTTCAAGATAAGTTTCTGGAATTGAAAGGCTTGGAATTCATTGATTATTTTTCGAGATTCAGTCATTGTTACGTAAAAATGAATTTTTTTAGTAATTAGCTACTATTTATTATTTTTCGAGATTTAGTAATTATTTTTTACTAATTAGCCACACCTACAGCTGACATTATTCAACCGATGGGTACACAAATTTCAAGATAAGTCTGGTGGATAGAATTCCTCATACGTTTTTCAAGGATTGTTCATCCATTGATTACTTTTCGAGATTTAGTACATTTTATAAAGAAAAAACCATTTTTTTAGTAGATGGACACACGTGCAGCTTACACTATTCAACCAATTGTTACGCACACTTTGAGATAAGTCTATTTCAGAGAATACTTCATACGCTTTTCAAGAATTTTTCATTTATTGATTATTTTTCGAGATTTAGTCATTTTTATGTGAAAAGCCGAATTTTTAGTAATTAGCCACACCTATACCGTACACTATTCAACCAATCTACTAAAATTTTAGAACAATTCTGTTGGACGAAATTTTGGATCAATTTTCCAGGACATTTTGATTAATCTATTATTTTTTTATATTTTTTACATTCTATGCAACAAAAAAAATTGATTTTTTAGTAGTTAGCCACCGTAACAGCTTAAGTCATATTTCACTGGGCTGTACCACTGCTGCACTCGGTGTAACCAGTTTTTCTATTTTTTTTTTTAATCTGAAAGTTTAAAAAAAAATACACAGTCTTGGTACTTTGAATACGAATATGACATTAGTTTTCCCCCAGCATGCCAGGGTTTCCACCTTGACGCGGATAAATTTCCTAGAAAATCAGCTTTTTCGGGTATGAAAGTACCCTCGATATTGAAAACCGCCTAAAAACAAATCAGGCAGGATATTTTCATGTATTTTGGTACGCTGAATACAATTGTGACCTTAGTTTCCCCCAGAACTACAGGGTGTTCCCCTAGACGCAGCAACTTTCCTAAAAAATCACTTTTTTGGGTATGAAATTACCCTTAGTATTGAAATCGCCTGAAAACAGGTGAGGCATGATATATTTACGTATTTTGGTACTCTGAATACGAATCTGGCATTAGTATGCCCCCAGCACCTCAGGGTTTTCCCCGAGACGCGGCAAATTCTTTAGAAGATCAGATTTGTTTGGCGTGAAATAACCCTTGGTATTAAAATTGCCTGGAAGCAGGTCACTTTGATATCATTCTCCCTTTTGGTGCGCTGAATACGAATCGGAAATTAGTATTTCCCCATCACCTCAGGGTTTTCCCCTAGACGCGGAAAATTCTCTAGAAAATCAGCTTTTGTGGGTATATGAAATACTGAAAAATCTATAGCGTCACAGAGAGGCCTTGTAGAAAAACTGATACTAAACAGGGCTGTTAGTTTTTTTTTACTTTTCAAAGATTCATTCATGGTTATTTGAAACAACTATTTTATTGAATACAAATCTTTATATCTAATATATGGAAAAAAAAGTTACTGATAAAACTGAGCACAACACATATATTTTTTAGCTGGCTACGTTTTCCCAGAGGAAACGCTTGGCCGAGAGTTTCACATAAATATCTTAACGGTTCGATAGTTCAGTTGGCTAATGCGTGCGCTAGATTTAGGTTTTCGAACAGGTTTTAGGTGGTTAGACAGGGTACGAATGCCGAAAGGGGCGATTTTTCGAAGCGTTTCAGCGTGCGATTATATGTGTAAGTCACTCTGCGTTCAATTGTGTAATAATAATCGTAAATTAAGTGCAGTAATCATATATTAAATAATTGTTTTCTTTTCAAATAAATTGAAATTTTACATCATTTTTGTTGTCGAAGGTTTCTAGCTAATCTCATTATAAATCATCTACAGTATGTGTACTGCTGTGTATACAATGGGAAATAGGCTAAGTTACTCTTCACAGTAGTAAGGCTTGCTACGCGAAATATTAACTCATCCTCTTGCTGAGTGTTGATGGTCACTAAGTGGTGCAGTGCATCCTACTATTTGAAATTGTTTATCCTTGTCTTTCAAGAAGTCATTATAAATAGCCCGTACGCGAAATAGTTATTTTCATAAAATTCACCGACGAAAAAATGCACTCCAATTTTAGATAGTTATAGAGCTACTGATTTTGAGAGTTTTTCTAACGATCTACTTTTTTTAGTGTTGTAGGTCTATTTGTGCTTTTAACTGATAATTATCCACTGCAAGTTTATTATATACTGTAGGATGGTCTCCCTACTTAACAAGAGTTGAAGCCTTTCATTATTTTTCGGAATTTTCAAAATGTGTGCGTCTGTATGAAAAGGGCCCGAATGGTCGTTATAGAATTACGTATGGGATTAGCACGTGCTTTAATTAGCTTTCAAACATGAAATAGTAATGCTGACTTTAGATTTTGTATCTTTTGAGATCACTATCTGAAGCAGTATCAAATACTATTTTTTACAATCCGATCAGGTAAACTTCAAAATAACTACGTGAGATAGTGAATCTGACTCAAATTTTTTCCATGTATTCTATTGTTGAAGGTCTCCCAGGTAATAAAATCTCTGACAACTACACGATTCAAAAGGAACAGGTTGCTACACTCAACTCGCGATTCTGGGCCGGCCTCGGGTCTGGGCCGGAATATTCATATTTCCTTTAGGCAATATAATAAAACGCTGTCATTTTTTGAGGTTATGTATAATTATTTTTCTGAATTTAAAAATCATACATCAACCAGTTAACTAGTTAAAATTATTGTTAAATTCAGTGTTTTTTTTCGAATGCATACATTTTTTAAATATTACTTTAATCTTATAATTTTTATACAGTATAGAAACTAATCAGATTATTTCATCACAAGCAAAAATATTATAACTTTCACATTTTTTAACAAATAGATTCTTTTTAGGGTGCGGCATCATGAAAACAACAATTTATTTGTGTCGTCCTAATGACCCACTTGGCTTTACGGGTTGAGATAGTACGCGTTAATTAATTGTATGTCTAGCGTTTCTTAATTCTTAAAATCTAGCTATAAACAAGTGCAGAAATGTGAACGGAAGGTAATCGACGTTGCCACGGGGGTTGTTTATCGCCACAGCGATCGGGAAAACTGTAAACCTAACTCATAAAATTAACCGCGAAATTTCTTTCGTGCCCGCGACTGTTATCGCAGGCTACCTCCACTTATGAGTTATGACTTAATCCACTGTTGTGAGCGCAAAAGTACTTGAGTCTAAGGTAATTATCCCCCACGTGCTCCATCTTGACGATCGGAAATGGTGGGGCTTAATCTAATGACCGTGTAAAAGATGCGTTACGCAAAATGTGAGATGTCCGATACGGATCTTGATGATCCATTTGCGGCCTTACAACACAGGACGTTCCACCATAAAAGAAAAAGGCTTGCATCAACCAGGTCTTGAAGTTTTGTGTCGCTTCAAGGCTGGCCCCAGGAACAGAAAAGAAACGAGAAAAAGAAGTTCTTAAGTCGAGTTCCTAAGATGTAGGAACACAAGGAGGCAGATAAAGGATGAGAGAGAGAGAAAAAAAAGATAGGGTTGGATGAGAGGGACAAAGGGAAAAGAGGAAGGGAGGAAGGGAGGTGGAGTATCGTCAAACGATACCGGCAATCAGAGGAGAGCTTCTTAGTTAGGATATATTACGAATAACGACTATTATTTATCCAATGCGATTTACGCCAGCTTGTATTATGTCTGTAATTCATACCTACTTTCAAAGACTGCCGCGGTGCATTAAATTCACTCTAATATTAATAGAAAGTATCTTGTGGAATTTCATTACCATGCGCGAACAAATTATTATATTCTCCAGCCTGGCGTGTGAATATCTAAAATCTCGCCAGCTCGGAGCAAGGAATCATCAAGTATCTTCAATTTGATAAACGGCAGCTGTTCATGCTGCGAATACTGAAAAATGTAATGTGATGATGGTATTAGCGAGTGGAGGAACAGAAAGAAAAAGGTTTGAAATGTCAAATCGCACGAAAAAAGCGCCTAAACGTTTGTTTCTCTATACACTTCAGCTATCAATTGACTAAGCTATTATACTAATTTTTTAATTGTATTCCTGTTATTGACATTTACCGACACATAGAAGCTTCGACTTTTCTGTTCCATGAAAAATTTGATAGGAACAACATTTTTTTCCTAAAGTTTTTTTCAATTCATTGGCGCTAGAATCTGCAATAATATAATCCGAATTCTGTAAGAGTGAGTATTCTATAATTTTTGGCATCAGAGTGGAATAATATTGATAGATTGCTTCATATAGTAAACAATCAAGAATCATGGGGCTAATTTATTCATATTCTGCCCCGGACTTAACATTGTGGTACTTGTGTTGATAAGAGGTTGACACACAACTTCCAAATCCTTTAAAGAGATTGTTTACTGTTACTTCTTTTAAAGATGTCTTCTGTTAAAATTGAAATATTTGATTATAAAGTATCTATTTATCTGGAGCATGTGGTGATGCATAATAAAACTACGAAATAGTTTAACAGGTTGTATATTACGTAGCTTGAAAGTAAATCTCCTCATTTGTATCAACTCATACACAAAGTGCGATACTTAGACTTATCTGTCTTCATCATAAAAATATCTCGCTGCCTTATCAGTAATCGAAGGCCTGGGGCCAACATTGGCCCGGGGACTACTTTACCCCAGGTGTCCTACCATATCTGGCTCCTCCTCCCCCAAGTCACATATCCAAAGCCACAGCTCTCAAATTGCATTGGCACAGCCAATGTCCCCTATTATAGCTCTAGGCCCCAACCTTCTACAACTTTCCCCCAATTTTATGACGCTTTTCCTGAACTTCATGCCGCCTTGCCCAAAATGATGCCATTTTGTCCCAACCTTATACCGCCGACCATACCTAATTTTCTTTTCCACATTGTCAGCAGTTACGCGCTTTTGGAGTGCCAAATTGTGTTGGGAATTAAGACCCTCTACCATCTCCTACCGAACTGAACCTTTCAGGTCAGACACCAAGTGTCTGTTTAATATTTATTGCCAATGGCGTCGCTGTGCTGTGCCATCAGCATCCATAAGTGTAAGATTTAGCTGGTCCCTCCACCTCTGAAAGCCTCGCGTAATTAATGGACGCTGCTTATTCTTGATGTCGTTAAATGAACATAAAATGTTTATTTCTAGAAATATGAGAAACATTATTAGGTGGTTGGCGCACGAAACGTGCAGAGAGAATTGGGGTACCAACTTTTGCTCTATCTACACCACCCAGATACCAGCTTTTTCCTACACTATCAAGATAACACTTTTTACCGTGTACCTTCCAGATACTAAAGTATTTCTCCAACCCTCCAGATGCCACCTTCTTCCCTCCAATCAAGCGTTTTTCCATTTCCCCGATCCCTATATACCCCTTTTTCCTCTCACTCCAGGTAATTTGGGGGAATGAGAAACATAATCGGTGAAATGAAGAGACGCGATGTGGTCCCCACACTTTTACGATGCACATTAATCAACTTGAAGTAGAGGAATGAAAATACGTCTATCCCCTTTCCAGTAGCGTCCTTACCTGGATCCAGAGTAGGAAAAGGGTGTGTTTGATAAATTCGCGATAATATAAAGGAGGTTAAGGTAAGTAGGAACAGAATCTCTTCTTTACCCAGACAGATAAGAAGACCAGACACCGCTACTTTAAATGTCGTAACCCTCCCTAAAGGTATCTTAATTATTATACGATTTATTTGATTCTAATTCAGTGCATTTAAGATTGAATTGGAAAAAATACAGTACTTAGGATATCTTATCATACCTTACAAAAAAAAACGTAATGGTGAGTAGATGCGGAGGGGAGCGAACCCCCTTCGTTTATCAAATAATTACATTGATACTGGTTAAAATAATAAAAAGATTCATCATAAACTCATAAAATCGTCAACACACGTTCCAATATTTCCGAAAAGAATAAAGCTAAATTTCAAAACAATTCAGTAAATATTCGTAAAAATATGTATGTTATTTGGATAAACAACATGCAACTTCTAGATCGATATAAAATCTATACGCATCCCTTACTTACCCTTACTATGTATGTAAAATCTTTGATCATCGGCAGTATAACGAGGCTAGAATCCAACGAATTACGCTCCCCGAAAAAGATTAGACTGACTGGTATAATACTGGTAATAATACAGATATTACACGGATAAATAAAAATGCCCTTAATATAGATAATTGCCCTGTCACTACTTCATTTTGATAACCAACTCCATTGAAGCTCATTTAACATGATTTTTTTTTTGTGTACAAGTATTTACCATAGTTTTTAGGAGATTTTTTAATGTAAAAGGGGAGTTGGAGAAAACAGTTTCGTCATATCTGAGTTTCAAAATAAAATAGAAAATTACGGTACCGAGCTAAACAGATAGGGTAAGTAAGATCCTCACCGTGTTCGTCTCCGTTCGTTTCATTTGTTTCCTGCTTTCCTGATTTTGGTGCTCGAATTTGATGCACAACCTTCATTTGCACCTGCATTAGATTCAAGCGCCTTCTTACTAAAGATTTTCCGTTCTGCTCAGTCGGGTCATTGCCTTTCCGATCTTGTAGCAGCATTTGCAAAGTGAGCAGAAACGCGGAAAACACGCGCGAACTCAATGCACGTGCGAACGATACCAAGCAGTAATAGTACATATCGTTACACCGCTACTGCAATACGGAAGCCAGCTTAAAATTCAGCCAAGCGAGGCTACGAATTTTCAAAGGAAATTAAATGAGTGTTAATTCTCTTGTCAAGGCGATCACCCAGACTTTTAAGCGCGTCAACCCGCCATTAAAAGTCGAGCGTTTCAATGCTTCTCATTGCAGGCGATCTTAATTAAATCTTAATTAAACGGTATTGTAATTTGCATTTGTGACACAATTGGAAACGATTCTGATAGACATTTTCTTTCATTAGCATCCTTTGAACGATGGCACCAATCGTCATCTATTAGTGGAAGGAACTTGGAGATAAAATTGCTTAATATATCAATTACTGCATTTATACAAAAGTTCAATTAAAATAAAGAAATCGGTTGTTATAATTTTTTGAGAAATTTTGTATGATATTGAAGTTTCGAAATTTTACTATTTCGTCTCTAATAAATATCCAGATATTGAGCGTCAATATCTATATTTCGCGGTTTGGAAATTACTTTTCAAGCTATTAGTACACGTGCAGCGTCATCTTCATCTTATATGCGTGAAATATCGAGAAATACGTACGGAAGACTTTTGAAGATAATTGTAGTGCGTATACGGAAAATGGTTAAGATAGGGTTGGGTATCCAAACGTTATGTGGTTTTACGCCAGTTCAATTCTTACAAAATGTGGCTACTGTTGCCGTTACGTTCGGTAAAGGTTCACACCTTGAGTGCCTTCGATGCGTATAAATAAACAGCTTGGGACCAAGGATTTTTTAAAACAAGATATGATAATAACTTCCGACATTATTGAGGTTTATCTACATCACAAGAAATACTTGAAACATACCTATTTATTCATTAAAATACCTATTTAGTTATCTAATATATGTTTGATTGATTTTCATAATCATTAATCATGTGATTTTATATATTTTATTTAGCTTAAAAATACTTTCTATCAAACTCATGCAGTTTTCACGTAAAACTGAGCCAATGCTATTCGTGAAAGAATAATTTCCCAAGAAGTATGCATCAGTTTTATAACACAGGCCGACAAAATTTGACAAAAGTCAAAAGCCAGAAAGCAGACCAAACATTTTCGAAGGATTTTGATACGCTAAATCCGAATCCGAACTCAAAATTGCTCCTGTACGTCAGGTTTTCAAGATATCCTAACCTAAAAGTGAAAAAACGCGTTTTTTTAGCTTTTTTTGAGGTTATGTAACGGAACAAGAAAAATGTCTACTACAAAAGCTAATATAGAATTTGAAAGTACTAATCTCTCCCTTTCAAACCTACTTGGATTTATTGGGATATCTTTATTTTTCAACAAAAGATTGTAATTTGAAATTTTTTATTTTAGCGTTTCAACCCATTAACGCTGAGGTGTTCAGACTTATACAACGCATTTTCTATTGCTGACGGTACGATATTTTTTCTTCAAAATATTATCTCAGGGGTTTTCGAGGATGCCCTTTCTATTGCCGGTTAAACAGTTGAAATTCAATTTTCTTTAGTTTCAACTTTAGAAGCTTCAAGCGTCATTTTTTCAATTTTCAATAATTGAATTTTCTATTGTTGAAAATTCAATTATCAATTTTCTTCCATTTTTTCAATTTTCAACAATTGAATTTTCATTTGTTGAAAATTCAATTAGCAATTTTCTTCAAGATTCAACAGACGAAAATTCAATTTTCAACAGTTAAAAATCCAATGTTTAATTTTGTTCAAATTTCAACAATTGAATTTTTAATTTTCTTCATTTTTCAACAGTTGAAAATTCAGTTTTCTTCAATTTTCAACAACAGAATTTTCTGAGGCATTTTCAACTTTTGTTGATTCAAACATAATTTTGGTAAATTTTGAATAATTGAATTTTCTACTGTTTCATTTCTCAATTTTCTTCAAGTTTCAACAGCTGAAAATTCAATATTCCACAGTTGAAAATTCAATTTTGAATCTTGTTCAATTTTCCACAATGGAATTTTAATTTTTCTTCATTTTTAAACAGTTGAAATTCAATTTTCTTTAGTTTCAACTTTAGAAGCTTCAAGCGTCATTTTTTCAATTTTCAATAATTAAATTTTCTATTGTTGAAAATTCAATTATCAATTTTCTTCAACTTTGAACACATAATTTTCATCTGTTAAAAATTCAACTATAATTTTTCTTTAAGTTTCAACAGTTAAAAATTCAATTTTCCGTAATTGTCAATATTAAAAAATTCAATTTTTAATTTTTTTCAATTTTCAACAAATGAAATTTGAATTATCTTCAGTTTTCAACATTTGGAAATTCAATTTTTCATAATCGCCAACATTTAAAAATTCCATTTTAAGGTTTGTTCAATTTTCATCAAATAAATTTTCGATTTTATGCAATTTTTAAGCTGAAAATTCAATTACCGCCCTTTTTTCAATTTTAAACAATTGAGTTTTCATCTGTTGAAAATTCATTTAATTTTTTTTTCAAGTTTCAATAGCTGAAAATTCAATTTTCCACAATTGAAAATCCAATTTTTAATTTCGTTCAAATTTCAACAATTGAATTTTTAATTTTCTTCATTTTTCAACAGTTGAACTTTTCATTTTCTTTAATTTTGAACTGTTGAAATTTTGTTAAAACTTGAAAATTGAATTTTCAATATTTTATTTTTTAATTTTCTTTATTTTTCAACAGTTAAAGCTTCAATTTTTTCAATTTTTAACTGCTGAATTTTCAATTTTGGAAAGCGGGAAATTCAACGGTTGAAAATCCAAGAAAAAAGCGAATTTCGTTTTAAAAACAAGTGTTAAAATGTTATATATTTACGTTGTTTTAAATGATAATTTAAGAAACAAACATTTCAATCCATGAAAATTTTTTATGTTAAAAAAATTTGATTTTTTCGAATTTTGACCTATGGAAAATTGAAGAAAATTGAAAATTCAACTGTTGAAAATTAAAGGTAATCGAAAAATAAACATTAAAATTGAAAAAAATGTGAAATTTGAATTTTTGAATATTGATCAAAATTGGAAATTCAACTGTTTTTTTTTAATTTTCAATTTTCATCCATTTCTGAAAGCTGAAAATTGCGCCGATGAAAATTCTATTTTCAATTTTCTTCAATTTTTAAGAGTTGAATTGTCAAAATTGGAAAATTCAACTGTTCAAAGTCCAAGAAAATAGCGAATTTCGTATTAAAAACAAGTATTAACAAATTATTATTTGCATAATTTAAAATGAAAATGTAATAAATAAACTTTTCAACATATGATTTTTTGTTGGTAAAAAGTCAATTTGTTCAAATTTTCGACTGTGAAAAATTGAAGAAAAAAAAATGAAAATCAAACTATTGAAAATTGAAGAATATTGACAAATGCATTTTTTATCTTTTAATTTTCAATTTTATGATTTTTTAACAGTTAAATTTTCAATTTTTCTGAATTTTCAATTGTTGATTTTTCAATTTTATTCAATTTTCAGAAGTTGAAAATTCTACTGTTGTTTGTCTAAGATGAAAGCTCATTTCGTATCGAAAATGTTGTATTTACATAGTTTTATATGATACTTTAATAAATAAACATTTCAAACACTAAATTTTTTTTTAGATAAAATTAGTCGCTTTTTTTAAATTTTCTACTGTGAAAAACTGAAGAAAAAAATGAAAATTCAACTTTTGAAATTGAAGAAAATTAACAATTGAATTTTCAATATTCTAATTTTAAATTTTCTTGATTTTTAAATAGTTAAATTTTCAATATTTCTGAATTTTCAACTGTTCAGTTTTCAATTTTCTCCAATTTTCAGAAGTTGAAAATACTACTGTTGGATGTCCAAGAATAAAGCGCATTTCATATTAAAAATGTTATATTTACATAATTTTAAATGAGAATTTAATAAATAAACATTTCAATCCCTAAATTTTTTTGGGGTAAAATAAGTCGATTTTTGTGAATTTTCATTTTTCGAAAATTTAAGAAAATTGAACTGTTGCAAATTTGAAAAAATTGAAAAAATACATATGGTTGAAAATTAAACTGTTGAAGATTGATGAAAGTTGAAAATTGAACTATTAAAAATTGATAAAAATTGAAAATGATAACATTCGAATTTTCAATTTTCTTCAGTTTTCTTCATATAAATGATTGATTTTCACTTTTCCTCATTTTTCAAACGTTGAATCTTCAATTTTTTCAATTTTTAACTGTTAAATTTTTGTTGGCAATTGAAAATTGACTTTTCCACATTTTAATTTTCAATTGTGGAATTTTTTATCAAAAATTGAATTTTTAGCATTTAGATTTTTTATTTTCCACATTTTTCAACAGTTAACTTTTCAACTTTTCCCCATTTTCAATGGTTGAATGTTCAATTTTTAAAAGTGGAAAATTCAATTGTTGAAAGTCCAAGTCGATTTTTTCTAATTTTTGCCTGTGGAAAATTGAAAATTATACTTTTGAAAATTAATGATAATCGAAACATCTACTTTAAAATTGAAATGAATGAAAGTTGAATTGTTGGAATTGATCAACATTGAAAATTCAACTGTTGAAATTTCATGAAAATGGATAATTTAATGCTCTATTCACTTTATTCTTCAGCACTTAAATTTTCTTCATGTTTCAACAGTTAAAATTTCAATTTTCAACTGTTGAAATTTTGTTAAAAATTGAAAATTTTACAACTGTTTAATTTTCTATTTTTCTGAATTTTGAAAAGTGGATTTTTTCGAATTTTTACCTGTGGAAAATTGAAAAACAAATTAAAATTATACTGTTGAAAATTAAAGATAATCGAAAAATCTACTTTAAAATTGAAAAAAAAAAGTTTAATTGTTGAAATTGAATATAATTGAAAATTCAACGATTGAAAATTGATGAAAATTATACTGTTGAAAATTAAAGATAATTAAAAAATCTACTTTAAAATTGAAAAAAATTCAAAGTTTAATTGTTGAAATGGGGAAAAAACAAAATTCAACTGTTGAAAATTCATGAAAATGGAAAATACAATTTTAAATTTAATTCAATCTTCAAAAGTTAAATTTTTATTTTTAAAATTTTCTTCATTTTGCAGCAGCTAAAGTTTTTCAGTTTTTAATATTTTAATTAACTTAATTTTCCAACAGTTAAATTTTTTATTTTTCTGAATTTTCAAAAGTCGACTTTTTCGTATTGTTACCTGTAGAAAATTGAAGAAAATTGAAAATTCAACTCTTCAAAATTAAAGATAATCGAAAAATCATCTTTGAGATTGAAAAAAAAATGAAAGTTGAATTGTTGGAAATTGATAAAAATTGAAAATTGAACTGTTGAAAATTAATGAAAATTGATCATTCAATTTCCAATTTACTTCATTTTTTAACACTTAAATTCTCTTATTTTCAATTTTCTTCCATTTTTGACAGGTGAAAATTAAACAGATGAAAATTCTATTTTCAATTTTCTCCCATTTTTAAGAGTTCAATCGTCAAAAGCGAATTTTGTATTAAGAACAAGTGCTCAAAATTTTATATTCACATAATTTTAAATGATAATTTAATAAATGAACTTTTCAATAGATGATTTTTTTTGTAAAGAAGTCGATTTTTTTAAATTTCCAAATGTGAAAAATTGAAAAAAAAATTAAAAATCCAACTTTTGCAAATTCAAGAATATCGACAATTGAATTTTCAATATTTGAATTTTTAATTTTATCATTTTTCAACAGTTAAATTTTAAATTTTTCTAAATTTTCAACTGTTGACTTTTTCAATTTTCTTCAATTTTCAAAAGTTTCAAATTCTAATGTTGAAATTCCGAGAATAAAGCGCATTTCGTATGAAAAATGTTATATTCACATAATTTCAAATGAAAATTTAATAAACAAACATTTCAATGCTTAACTTTTTTTTAATAAAATAAGTCGATTTTTGAGAATTTTCATCTTTGGAAAATTGAAGAAAATTGAACTGTTGCAAATTCAAAAAAAAATGAAAATTCAATTTTCTTCAATTGTCTTCATTTTTCAAAGGTTGAAAAATCGAATTTTGTACAACAATGAATTGTATGCTTTAAAATGTTTATTTATCTGAAAAAACTTATTTTATAACTGTTCATAGCACCGCGAGACCCAAATTACTCACATTATTATTTATGAGTGGATTTTTCACTTTTATGTTGTCCATACATATATCAACGAGCTTCATATTTTACAAATTCAACTGGCTGCAATTTATTTTACTCTCATTTTAAAAGTACATTCTCAAGGAGATGGATAAAACTACTTTTTTCAATAACAACCAATTTTATGGATTGAACTGTTTATTTATAACATTATCATATAAAATCATGTAAATATAACCTTTTTAGCATTTGCTTGTAATAGATGTTGAAAACTGAATTGAAAAATTAAAATTAAAAAAAAATTAAATTAACTGCGGAAAATTAAAGAATATTGACAATTGAATTTTCAACATTTCAATTTTCTTCATTTTTCAACAGCTGAAATGTCAATTTTTTTCAAAATTCAACTGTTTAAACCTTTTTCTACTTTTTTTAGTACTTTGTAGTGATTCGCTACCGCAAGTTTCAATATTCTAAAAAATTCTTCTCAAAAAATTATAAACAAATCCAGCTGAAAACCACCCTGATAGGATCGGAAATTTGGCGAGAAATTGAGAAAAGTGCCAACTAATTTTTTTTAGATAATTGTTAAAAAAAGCGGGTTTTCAGCTCATGCTGCAAGTTTCAAACTCGATAGGAATCGTCTATTTTCCGCACTTGTATCACAAATAGCAATTACCTAACAGATAATAATTTCTGGTAGCAATTTTTTTCATTTCATCCTTTATAGGAGTTTTTTCACTATGACTGTTTAAAATCTTCTTTTTTGAGTACTTGATAACGATTTGCTAAAGCAAATTTTTATATCATAAAAAATTATCAAAAAATTATTTAAAAATCTAGCTGAAAACCACCCTATAGGATCGGAAATTTGGTAAAAAAAATTGCATAGGAAGGGCTAATTCATTTGGATGATAGTTGAAAAAATAGCGCGCCTTCAGCTCATGCTGAAAGTTTCAAACTCTATAGGAATCGTCTATTTTCCGCACTTGTATCCCAAATAGCTATTACGTTACAGATCATAATTTCTGGTAGTTACAATCTTTTTCTTATTTTGTTAGTATTTGGTGGCGATTCGCTACCGCCAATCGGGATATATTCAAAAATTCTCAAAAAATTATAAACAAATCTAGCTGAAAACCACCCTATAGGATCGAAATTCACTGAAAAATTGAAAAAAGTGCTAACTAATTTTTCTTTATGACTGTTGAAAAAAATAGCGCACCTTCAGCTCATGCTGCAAGTTTCAAATTCATTGCAGTTTTTTCACATATGGGCGTTTAGAACCTTTTTCTTCTTTTTTTAGTACTTGGTGGCGATTTACTTCCGCGAATCTCGATACCAAGTACTAAAAAAATAAGATTCTAAACGCTTATATGTGAAAAACTGCTACGAGTTTGAAACTTGCAGCATGAGCTGAAGGCGCGCTATTTTTTCAACAACGGGAATTTTGTGAAAAATTGCAAAAAACGTGCTAATTTTTTTATGGTTGTTGGTAAAAATAGTGGGTCTTCAGCTCATGCTGCAAGTTTCAAACTCGACGGCAATCGTCTCTTTTGCGCACTTGCAATTTTTTCTTTCAATTTCATCCATATAATCAATTTTTTCACATGTGTTTAGAATTTCTTTCATTTTTTTTTAGTATTGGTGGCGATTTGCTACCGAATCTCGATATTCTGAAAAATTCTCAAAAAATGATAAACAAAACTAACTAAAAACTATCCTATAGGATCCGAAATTTGGTGGAAAATTGCAAAAAAAAGTATTAATTTTTTTTATGATTGTTGAAAAAAATAGCGCGCCTTCAGCTCATGCTACAAGTTTAAAATTTGACGGAAATCGCCTCTTTCGCGCACTTGCATGACAAGTAGCTATGAAGTTACAGATCATAATTTCTGGTAGTTACAATTTTTTTCTTATTTTTTTAGTATTTGGTGGCGATTCGCTACCGCCAATCTGGATATATTAAAAAATTCTCAAAAAATTATAAACAAATCTAGCTGAAAACCACCCTATAGGATCGAAATTCACTGAAAAATTGATGAAAGTGCTAACTAATTTTTCTTTATGATTGTTGAAAAAAATAGCACATTCAGCTCATGCTGCAAGTTTCAAATTCATTGCAGTTTTTTCACATGGGCCTTTAGAACCTTTTTCTTCTTTTTTAGTACTTGGTGGCGATTCACTACCGCGAATCTCGATACTAAGTACTGAAAAAATAAGAAAAAGATTCAAAACGCTTATATGTAAAACAACTGCTGCGAGTTTGAAACTTGCAGCATGAGCTGAAGGCGCGCTATTTTTTCAAAAACGGTAATTTTGTGAAAAATTGCAAAAAAAGTGCTAATTTTTTTATAGTTGTTGGTAAAAATAGTGGGTCTTCAGCTCATGCTGCAAGTTTCAAACTCGACGGCAATCGTATTTTTTGCGCACTTGCAATTTTTTCTTTTAATTTCATCAATATAATCAATTTTTTCACATGTGTTTAGAATTTCTTTCATTTTTTTTAGTATTGGATTCAATTTCCAATCCAATTTTTTCTTTTAATTTCATCAATATAATCAACTTTTTCACATGTGTTTAGAATTTCTTTCATTTTTTTTTAGTATTGGTGGCGATTTGCTACCGAATCTCGATATTCTGAAAAATTCTCAAAAAATGATAAACAAAACTAACTAAAAACTATCCTATAGGATCCGAAATTTGGTGGAAAATTGCAAAAAAAGTATTAATTTTTTTTATGATTGTTGAAAAAAATAGCGCGCCTTCAGCTCATGCTGCAAGTTTAAAATTTGACGGAAATCGCCTCTTTTGCGCACTTGCATCACAAGTAGCTATGAAGTTACAGATAATAATTTCTGCTAGCAATTTTTTCTTTTCATCTCATCCTTCATAGCAGTTTTTTTCACATATCAGTGTTCAGGATGTTTTTTCTTTAGTACTTGGTCACAATTCGCTTTCGCAAATCTCGTTATTCTAAAAAATTCTCAAAAATGATGATTATTGAAAAAATAGTGCACCTTCAGCTCATGCTGCAAGTTTTAAACTCGTGGCCTCTTCAAGGTTTTTTTTTTCATTTCCTTGGATCTTTCGAAGGGAATATTTTATTCTCAGAAAAGTCGAGATAAGTGTATCATTTGAACGAGAAATCATGCTATTTGGTAGTCAAAATAATGAATCGTTTCCGACGGAGAGAACTCGAGGCAACAGTTATCTTCGAACAATCCAACGAGCGTCACGTACAGCCAATGTTAAGTGCACGTGTCCTCAATTTTATACATTATGTCTAAAATAATACAGCAATTTATCCAAGACAATATTTACCATTCCTAGAGGCAAATTTCTACTACAAACATTCCAGGTTTGATCGTTTTCAAACAGTTATTAACATAAATGTTATCGGCACTTTTTTCAAAACAGGAGTAAGTACTTTATCTTTAAATAAGCAATTAATACCATTGTTTATACTTATGATAGAAAAAACTACTTTATCACCAGAACTGTTCCTGCTATTAAAAATAATCTTTCAGAAAACTATACACAATCATGAATTCAATATGTTTTTTTTTTCATTGATTAGCTTCTGACTCAATCATATCCATAAAAATTTAAGATCACTTTTAAAAATAGTCCATTCTCGATATTTCAAGACAATTAATTTTCTTAAGAATAATCGATTTCGGTGTATAATCATTTGTTGGATTGAAAGGTAATTTAAAAAGTAAGGGGTCATCCACAAATTAAAAAAAAAACGATGACTTTATAACAAACTTTTGAATTTTTTAATCATATTGTTAGAAAATTTTTGAATTTTCCAAAAAAATTAAATTTTCAACAAAATAGTTGAATTTGCAACCAAAAAGATGAATTTTCAACTAATAAGATTAATTTTTCACCGAAGAAGACGATTTTTAACCAAAAATGGAAACGTCACATTTTCAGTTGAAAAATTATTTTTGAAATTAATTCATGAATCTTCGACCAACAAAATAAATCTTTAACGAAGTAGCTCCACTTTCAACTAAAAAGTCGAATCTTCAACCAAAAAAAAAACTTTCAAGCCAATAGTTGAATTTTCAATCAATAAAATTATTTTTCCACCAAAAGACGATTTTTAACCAAAAATAGAACAGTTACATTTTCAGTTTAAAAAATTAATTTTCAAATAAATTCATGGATCTTCAACCAACAAAATAAATATTTAACAAAGTAGTTCCACTTTCAAACAAAAAATTGAATCTTCAACCAAAAATTTCTTAGAAAATTGTTGAATTTTTCGAGAAACAAAAAATTAATTTTTCAACGAAATAGTTGAATTTTCAACCAAAAATATGAATTTTCATCTGATAAGATAAATTTACCACAAAAAAGACGATTTTTAACCAAAAATAGAAAAGTTACATTTTCATTTGAAAAATTTAATTTTTAAATAAATTCATGAATCTTCAACCAAAAAATTAGTGATTAACAAAGTAGATCCAATTTCAACTAAAAAGACGAATCTTCAACAAACAAAAAATAACTTTCAACCAAATAGTTGAATTTTCAACCAATAAGATTATTTTTCCACCAATAAGATGATTTTTAACCAAAAATAGAACAGTTAAATTTTCAGTTAAAAATTTAATTGTTAAATAAATTCATGAATCTTCAACCAAGAAAATAAATCTTTAACGAAGTAGTTTCACTTTCAACCAAATATTTGAATCTTCAACCAAAAATTGGTTAGAAAATTGTTGTATTTTGAAGAAAAAAAATTAAATTTGCAACCAAATAGTTGAATTTTCAACCCAAAGTATGAATTTTCAACTAACAAGATTAACAGATAAATTTTTAATCCGAAAATATGAATTTTCAACAAAGAACCTCATTTTTAACCAAATAGTTGGATTTTTAAGTATAGACAGATTTTATATCAAGATTAATTTTTCACCAAAATAGTTGAATCCTCAACTAAAACAAATTAACTTTTAACCAAATAGTGGAATTTTCAACCTAAAAGATTAATTTTCAACTAATAAGATTATTTTTTCATAAAAAAAGACGATTTTTAACTAAAAATGAAACAGTCACATTTTCAGTTAAAGAAATTATTTTTTAAAGAAATTCATGAATCTTCAACCAAAAAAATTAATCTTTAACGAAGTAGTTCCACTTTCAACTAAAAAGTCGAATCTTCAACCAAAAATTTATTAGAAAATTGTTGAATTTTCGAGAAAAAAAATTAAATTTGCAACCAAATAGTTGAATTTTCAACCAATAAGATTAATTTTCCACCAAAAAATACGATTTTTAACCAAAAAAAGAACAGTTACATTTTTAGATGAACAAATTAATTTTTAAATAAATTCATGAATCTTCAACCAACAAAATAAATCTTCAACGAAGTAGTTCCACTTTCAACCAAAAAGTCGAATCTTCAACCAAAAATTTATTAGAAAATTGTGAAATTTTCGAAAAACAAAAATTAAATTTGCAACCAAATAGTTGTATTTCCAACCAAAAATATGAGTTTTCAAATAATAGGATGACCACATGAATTTTTAACCCGAAAATATGAATTTTCAACAATAAAACTTATTTTTAACAAAATAGCTGAATTTTTAATTATAGATAAATTTTCTACCAAGATTAATTTTCGAACAAAATAGTTGAATCCTCAACTAAAACAAATTAACTTTCAACCAAATAGTTGAATTTCAGCCTAAAAGATGAATTTACAACTAATAAGATTAATTTTCCACCAAAAAAGTCGATTTTTAACCGAAAATAGAACAGTTACATTTTCAGTTTAAAAAATCAATTTTTAAATAAATTCATGAATCTTCAACCAAAAAAATAAATCTTTAAGAATCTTCAACCAAACATGGTTAGAAAATTGTTGAAATGTCGAGAAAAAAAATTAAATTTGCAACCAAATAGTTGAATTTTCAACCAAAAGTATGAATTTTCAACTAATAAGATTAACAGATGAATTTCTAACCCGAAAATAAGAATTTTCAACAAAAAACCTCAGTTTTAACAAAATAGTTGGATTTTTAATTATAGATAGATTTTCTACCAAAATAAATTTTCTACCAAAATAGTTGAATCCTCAACTAAAAAAATTAAGTTTCAACCAACTAGTTGAATTTTCAACCTGAAAGATGAATTTTCAACCAATAAGATTAATTTTCCACCAAAAAGACGATTTTCAACAAAAAATGGAGCAGTCACATTCTCAGACAAAAAGATTAATTTTTAAATAAATTCATGAATCTTCAACCAAAAAAATAAATCTTTATATAAGTAGTTCCACCTTCAACCAAAAAGTCTAATCTTCAACCAAAAATTGGTTAGGAAATTGTTGAATTTTCGAGAATAAAAAAATTAATTTGCAACCAAATAGTTGAATTTTCAACAAAAAGTATGAATATTGAACTAATAAGATTAACAGATGAATTTTTAACCCAAAAATATGAATTTTCAACAGAAAACCTCATTGTTAACAAAATATTTGGATTTCTAAGCTTAGATAGATTTTCTACCAAGATTAATTTTTTACCAAAATAGATGAATCCATAAATAACACAAATTAACTTTCAATCAAATAGTTGCATTTTCAACCCAAAAGACGAATTTTCAACCGAAAATAGAACAGCTAAATTTTCAGTAAAAAATTTAATTTTCAAATAAATTCATGAATCTTCAACCAACAAAATAAATCTTTAACGAAGTAGTTCCACTTTCAACAAAAAAGTCGAATTTTCAGCCAAAAATTTGTTAGGAAATTGTCAAACTTTCGAAAAAAAAAAAAAAATTAATTTGCAACCAAATAGTTGAATTTTCAACTAAAAATATGAATTTTCAACTAATAAGATTAACAGATGAATTTTTAACCCAAAGATATGAATTTTCAACAAAAATCCTTATTTTTAACAAAAAAGTTGGATTTTTAATTATAGATAGACTTTCTACCAAGATTAATTGCCTACCAAATAGTTGAATCGTCAACTAAAACAAATTAACTTTCAACCAAATATTGGAATTTTCAGCCTAAAAAATGAATTTACAACTAATAAGAATGATTTTCCACCAAAAAGACGATTTTTAACCAAAAATAGAACAGTTACATTTTCAGATAAAAAAATTAATGTTGAAAAAAATGTATGAATCTTCAGCCAAAACAATAAATATTTAACGAAGTAGTTCAATAAAAAATATACTAGCAAACTTTTCAATAAAAAATAATTGACTTTCAACCGAGAAAAATGGTTGGATTTTCTTATTCGACTTTATTAATTCAGTGCGCATTTAAGTGGAAAAATAAGAAAAAAATGGTACGATTATAAAATTAAATACTTTCTTCTAACAAATTTCCTTTTCTAAAACTAATTTCATTAAGGGGGTCGATTTTGTAACTTTTTTATTTTCATTTCGATTCTTACGAAATTTACTTTGGTAGTTTTTTTATTTTTTCTGAAAAATTGTAAGTGAAAGTAAAATTAGCCCCCCCCCCCCCTTCAGAAGGGAGATTTTTGAATTTAATTATTAAAATTTGTATGTTCCCTAAGTTTTAAAAATCTTGGCAATTTATAAATTTAATCAATTATACGTTATCATATTCGGTAGCTTCATGATGAAAACAAATTATTTATAAATATTGTGCTGAAATTTTGGGTAATAATGTAAAAAAAAGATGCATCTGTCTGGCCCACTTGAGTTTTTATTTTGTTTAAATAGTGCAATTTGATTAATTTTTAATTTGGAATGTAAGTGAGAAAAGGGTTTTAGTGCCCTAGATAAAATAGAATGATTAAAATTGTATTATTTAAACAAAATGAAAAAGATGGACGTCCCCTTATATATTTTGAACCATTTCCCGAAATTCAGCACAAAATATTAATTTTTCTAATTATAGTCGCCGAAATAACATGTAATTGATCACGTGACAGGCTCTCACATGCACTTAAAGTTCCGCCCGATTAAAAAACACCAATTGTAAATAGTACCGTCAAACGGTAATTTCGGACATTTAGAGTAAATTCGGAAATTCCTGAATTGATAGTTTAAATTACTTCTTTCAACCAAAAAGTCGAATCTTCAACAAAATAGTTCAATTTTCTGCCAAAGTTGAATCTTAAAAAAAAAAATAACAAAAATTTTCACCAAGCAGTTCCAATTTTCAACAAGAATTTGAATATTTAACAAAATGTTGTAAAAAAAGTAAAGACACATCTTCCTGGCCCACTTGAGTTTTTATTTTGTTTGAATAGTGCAATTTGATTAATTTTTAATTTGGAATGTAAGTGAGAAGAGGGCTTTAGTGCCCTAGATAAAATAGAATGATTAAAATTGCACTATTTAAACAAAATGAAAAAGACGGACGTGTCCTTATACATTTTGAACCATTTCCCGAAATTTCAGCACAAAATATTAATTTTTCTAATTATAGTCGCCGAAATAACATGTAATTGATCACGTGACAGGCTCTCACATTCAACCTGGTGAATTTTCAACTAAAATGATGAATCTTCGACAGGAATAGTTGAATTTTCAACAAGAAAGATTAATTTCTACCAAAAAGGACGAATTTTCAACAAAATAGATAAATTTTCAGTTAAAAAAATAATAATTTTCAAACAAAACAAAAAAATTTCAATCAACGTGATGAATTTTCAACTAAAATAATAAATCTTCATCTGGAATAGATGAATTTTCAAAGAAGAAGAAAATACATGAATTTTCCACGAAATACATAGCTGAGTTATTAACTCAAAAATACAAAGTTTCCATCAAATATTTGAATTTTCAACCAAGAATGGAATAGTTTAATTTTCAGTAAAAAAAATTATTTTTCAATCAACCTGGTGAATTTTCAACTAAAATGATGAATCTTCGACAGGAATAGTTGAATTTTCAACAAGAAAGATTAATTTATACCGAAAAGGACGAATTTTCAACAAAATAGATCAATTTTCAGTTAAAAAAATAATAATTTCAAACAAAACAAAAAAGTGTCAATCAAAGTGATGAATTTTCAAATAAAATAATAAATCTTCAACTTGAATAGATGAATTTCTAACCAAAAAGATGAATTTTCAAAAAAGAAGATTAATATTGAAACAAGAAGAAAATACATGAATTTTCAACAAAATACATAGCTGAATTATCAACTCAAAAATACAAATTTTCCATCAAATATTTGAATTTTCAACCAAGAATGGAATAGATTAATTTTCAGTTTAAAAAATTATTTTTCAATCAACCTGGTGAATTTTTAACTAAAATGATGAATCTTCGACAGGAATAGTTGAATTTTAAACAAGAAAGATTAATTTCTACCAAAAAGGACGAATTTTTAACAAAATATATTAATTTTCAACGAAATAATTAACAACCAAAAACAATCAATTTTAAATCAAATAGTTTAATTTTGAAATCAGATCAGTTTTCAACAAAAAATGGAAGCTAAATTTTCAGTTAAAACAAATAATTTAAAAGAAAAAAAATCAATAAAAAAAATAGCTCATTGTTCAACCAAAGAGATGAATTTTCAATTAAAATCATGAATCATAAAAAAAAATTAATTTCTAACAAAAGAGATTAACTTTCAACAAGTAATTAAATTATCATACCAAAAGAACAAGAATTCTGAGCAAAAAATGTAGTAGTTGATATTTCAACCAATTTTTTTTTTTTTAATTTTCAATAAAAAACAGTTGAATTCTACCAAAAAATACGAAATTTCAATATGAGTTGAATTTTCAAGCACGAATGTGAATTTTCAACAAAGAAGATTAATTTTCTACCAAAGAAGACGATTTTTCAATCACATGTATGAATCCTCAACCAAATAATTGAATTTTCAATTTAAAAATATAATTGTCCACAAAATAGTTGAATTTTAAACTAAAAAGGATCAGTCTTCAACCAAAAATGAAACAGTAGTTAAATTTTCAGTTAAAAAATAATAATTTTTCAGATACAAAAAAAATTCAACCAAAGTGACAAATTTTCAATTAAAATAAATAATATTTAAGTGGAATACTTGAGTTTTCAACCAAACAAATGAATAAAAAAAAAAATATTCTACCAAAAAATACAATTTTTCAACAAAATATATGAATTTTCAACGAAATAGTTGGATTTCGAACTAAAAAAGTCAAATTTTCAATCAAATAGTTGAATTTTTAACTAAAAAGATCAACTTTTTAACCAATAAGATTAATTTTCTACCAAAGGTATGAATTTTCAACTAAAATTATGTAAAAGTCAACTGGAATAGTTAAATTTTTAATTATAAAAATTAGTTTTGAACAAAACAGGCTAATTTTCAACAAATTAGTGAAAATTTTAACCAGTGGTGAATTTTTGACTGGAATAATTGAATTTTCAACCAAAAAGATTAACTTTTCAATAAATAAAATTAATTTTCTACCAAAGGTATGCATTTTTAACTAAAATTATATAAGATTCAACTGGAATAGTTAAGTTTTCGATTAAAAAATTAATTTTAAACAAAAAAAGCGAATTTTCAGCCAAATAGTTAAATTTTCTGTTAAAAAATGAATGTTTAACAAAGTACATTAATAATTAAAATAAATAAAATAACAAAAATACATAAATTTTCAACCAAATAGTTGAATTTACAAAAAATAAATACCGTAATATAAATCTACTTTTACAAATTAAGAACAGCTGTGATACAATTTTATACTGAATTAAACCAAAATTAGACACTCTCGAAAAAAATTCTGTCTTAAAACAAAATTCCTGAAAATAAAAAAAATTAAAAAGATTGTTCAGAATTGTATCAAAAATTGTTTAAAGTGGAACACAAAACTTCCATCACAGTCCCCACAAACTAAACGCGTCGCGTCTCTCAGTTTAGTATATATACATATCGTGCGTAATAAAAGTGATAAAGACAAAATAATGACTATAACGTTCGAAAAAGATAACCTAAAAATCGTCGACTTACGTTTCTTTTTTGTCATGAACAAATAATTCTACCAGAATGAATCAAACACACGTGAAAAAAATCAATAAAGAACATCAGAAGGTGGTGAAACGTAAACGTTTCTCCTGCTCCAAATGACAAAAGGTGCTCCATTTTATCGAAAAAATCATTTTATTCCATGAAAAGCTATGAAAATACGGTCGAAAATGTCTATTAAATGAGATACTTACCTCAGAAATTGTGCATTTTAGCGAACCATACACGAATTTTGCGGCGAAGTTCGTTTTGCGCATTATACCTTAACCTTCCTGTGTCATTTCGACGATTTCGATGATGCTGATGTTTTCCAAGAGAGTTCTTCTTACATTTGCAAACTGCTGTAATAATTCAATTACTTCATATTTCACAATCTCATCATTGTAAAACTCAATTGTGCGTAATTTATGTTTGTAGGTATTTATATCTTTAATATCAAAGCAAATTCAAGTAAAAAAAAGCAATACATGAAGAAAAGTAACATAACCTGAAAACGCCGATTTCAGAAATTAAATATTATCTGATTTTATTTAAACAATGGAATTACTTGCACAAATTTGCCAGGATATTTAAAACACTCGTTGCACTTCATTAAATCAAGCAAAATTGGTAGAAAATGCCTGGATTATTTCGGCTTCGTGTCTCCGATAATTTCCGTGAATTTCCGACTCTGAGAAGGAAGATTTCGTTGGACTTTGGCATGTAGGCGTACTGCGCATGCGCGAGTATGCATGAGAGGAACACGACGCGACTTATTGTTGCCTTGGAAATGGGTTGTCGCGTCGTGTTCCTCTAACGTGTCATGGCGCACGCGCAGTACGTCTACGTGAAATGTATCATGGGAGAAATCAAAGATGTCTGCACGCTGAGGGTCAACGAATGATACCAACTGCATGGAACAAAAACTTTATTTTTGAAATAACTTTGAAAAAAATTATTTATCATAAGTGTGTTGGGATATTATTTTTTATTTTATAAAATCTATTCAATTGAATGATAAAATCGATAATTATTCTTTGTAACGATTTTATCATCATTGAAGAGCTTTCGAAAACTAAAGAATATTTCAATGCACTTTTTTTTTCTAAATTATCAAATAAATAAATTTTCGTCGCATGTAATTGGTATTATTGCTTGACCCTCGGCGTGCAGACATCTTGTTAGGTGACGTCACAACTTGAAATACCTAATTAAAGAAACGGAAGTGGAACGAACCGGAAATAAGATAACGAGGAAGTACTGGCAAAAAAAGACCGAAATTTTCATACTGAAAGTTTTGTTAAGAATATTAAATTCAAAATTCTATTTTGGCATGATCTTGCAGGCGGGAAATTTGAATCGACGAAATAATAAAATTTGAAACGTCCAAAACTCAATGCTCTTGTTTTGATTTTATTCAGTTCTTCATGGATATTTTTTTAATATACTTAAATAAAATTTCAAATATGAGAACCGGCCACTAACACCTTCATTTATTTATTTTATTTTTCAAGTCACACGTGTACAATTCTAACCAATTTTGGACAACTTTCTTATAAATAAATTGTGTATATATTTTTTCAGACTCAATAAATAAATTGTTATGTATTTATAGAATAAAATGTCAAGATGGCTCGAATGGAGGGAACGTGTTCATGTAAACGTAAAGTAAGTAATTATTTATATTTAAAAATGATTTATTTTTAATTTCTATATTTACGAGAAATTCTTCAAAAAAATTTGTAAATCAAATTATAATGTACACTCAAAACTTAAATTTCATTAAAGCAATTATAAATGTCTATAATCGAAAAAAGTAAAAAGTAGTTCAGAAATATTGATCGGAATCCAAAATTAAAAAAAAAAAATGTTTTTGAGAAGTATTTTAGATTACTTACTAAATTAATTATTAATTAGAAAAAAAATATTTGAAAAAATTAAAATACAGAGATTACCAAAGTTCTAGAGCTTATCATTGCTTTTAAAAGATAACTGGTCAAGCCCCCGGATTTTTATTTTATTTTTTCTTCTTATTGCTCATAAGATAAAGAAGAGACACTAGTTAAAAAAAATTTTTTCTATTTTTTTCTCTCAATATTAACTGAAATAATTGAAATAAATAATATATTTCAGAAAGTGAAGTTTTTATTTTCAGAAAATACAATCCATATTTTGAAAAAAGTAAAAAAAGGCTTTCAAGAGTTTTAAATTAATAAAATTAACTATTTTTTCAATTTTTGTTTAAACTACTTCAATTGAAATATTTCTATAGATTGAATTAAAATATTATTTTTATTAACATTAAGAATAAAAAAAATATAAATAAAAAATAGGTTTCAGGAAAGTCTGTTCAATACAATAAATTGGAACCAGCCCTCTGTCTCGAATTAAGAACAATTGTGAAAGCTCTAAGTTTGCCAGGAAAAGGTTTGCTTGCAGCAGATGAATCGCCTTCGAGTTTAGGAGAGAGATTTAAAAATTTTAATTTGGAAAATTCTGAAACAACTCGCAGGGATTACAGACAAATGCTGTTTTCTACAGATAAGGTTTCCTTCAAACTAAGAATTGATCTTTTATTCATAACAAAAAAAAACATGAATTTTACATATACCTCGGTTAGATCAGGCGGTACAGCTCCGGGGTTATAACCGAAAAGTCCGGGCTCGATTCCTGCTGCCGACATAATTTTCGAATTGCTTTTTTTTCAATCAAATTTTTTTATTGCAATTGACCATGTCATTTAATTAAATTAAGTAATTTTAACAATAATTTTGTAACCATTTGCTTATATAATTTTTTTTTAACATTCGTCACTTCTGCAAAGAATATTTCAAGGGTAAGTCAGTGTTTAGATATCCTTGAGAAATTCTGATTCCTTATGCAATTTTTAGTTTAAAAAAAGCACTCATTACTCTAATTTCAAAATATAAATATAATAATAATAATAATAATAATAATAGAAAATGTCTTTCATTCATATTTACTTTAATATAATTTCATTTTACTATTTCTTTAACTTTGAATATTTGTTTTACCCTAATTATACTATATTTTTTTATCTCATATAATGACAATAAAAAACAAAATTTAAATGTTCAATTGAATGAAAAAAAATAGAATTTTATGAGAAAGAAACTTTTCTTAAAGTAAATGAAAAAATTCAAAGAATTCCAGGAATTCAATGAATTGAATGAATTCCACGAGTTCCAGGAATTCCAAGAATTCAATGAATTCTAAGAATTCTAAGAATTACTATTATCAGAATTTCAGAAATTCTAAGAATTTCTCTTATCAAAATTTCAAGAATTAAGGGAATTTAAGAAATTCAGAGAATTCAATGAATTCAAGGAATTCCAGGAATTCAAGGAATTCAATGAATTCAAGGAATTCCAGGAATTCAGTTAATTCAATGAATTCGAAAAATTCAATGAATTCAAGAAATTCAATGAATTCAAGAAATTCAATGAATTCAAGAAATTCAATGAATTCCAGGAATTTAATTAATTCAAGGAATTCAATTAATTCCAATAACTCGAAGAATTCAAGGAATTAAAAGTATTCTAGGAATTCAAAGAATTCCAGGAATTCAAGGAATTTAAGGAATTCAAGAGATTCAATGAGTTCCAGGTATTCAAGGAATTCAATTAATTCCAAGAATTTAAAGAATTCAAGGAACTAAAAGTATTCTAGAAATTCAAAGGATTCCAGGAATTCAAAAGTTCAAAGAATTCAAAAAATGCAGTGAATTCCAGGAATTCAAGGAATTCAATTAATTGAAGGAATTCAATTAATTCAAGAATTCAATGAATTCAAGGTATTCCAAGTGTTAAAGGAATTGCCAGAATTAATTAATTCTAAGAATTACTATTGGCAGAATTTCAGGAATTAAGGGAATTTAAGAAATTCAAAAAATTCAATGAATTCCAGGAATTCCAGGAATTCAGTTAATTCAAGAATTCAATTAATTCAAGGTATTCCAAGAGTTGAAGGAATTATCAGAATTCATGAATTCTAAGAATTACTATTATCAGAATTTCAGGAATTAAGGGAATTTAAGAAATTCAAAAAATTCAATGAATTCCAGGAATTGAATTAATCCAAGGAATTCAATTAATTCCAATAATTCAAAGAATTCAAGGAATTAAAAGTATTCTATGAATTCAAAGAATTCCAGGAATACAAGAAATTCAAGAAATTCAATGAATTCCAGGTATTCAAGGAATTCAATTAATTCCAAGAATTCAAAGAATTCAAGGAATTCAATGGATTCAAAAAATTCAATGAATTCCAGGAATTCCAGGAATTCAAGGAATTCAATTGATTCAAGAAATTCAATGGATTTAAGGAATTCAAAGAATCGCAGAAATTCAAAGAAATCAACGAATATAAAGAATTTAAGAAATATAAAGTAATCTAGGAATTCAAAGAATTCCAGGAATTCAAGGAATTCAATTATTTACAAGAATTAAAAGAATTTAAGGAATTAAAAGTATTCTAGGAATTCAAAGAATTCAAGGGATTCAAGGAATTCAATGAATTCAATGAATTCAAGGAATTCAAGGAATTTAAGAAATTCAATGAATACAAGGAATTCAATGAATACAAGGAATTCAAGGAATTCAATGAATTCAAAAAATTCAATGAATTCCAGGAATTCAAATAATTGCAAGAATTCAAGGAATTAAATGAATTTATGGAATACAAAGAATCTCAGAAATTCAAAGAAATCGACGAATATAAAGAATTCAAAGAATTCAAAGAATTCGATGCATTCCACGAATCCAACGATTTCAACTACGAATTAAAGGGTAAGTAAACTGAATTCAAAAGAAATTGAAGAACCTATTCCGATTGGGAACCATTGTTTTATTTTTATTTTTATTCAATGGAAACAAAAATAAAAATGTAATTAAAATTAAATTAAATTTCAACAAATTCAACGAATTCATTAATTCATTGAATTCATTGAATTAATTGCATTTTCTGAATTCTTTGAATTTTTTTAATTCTTTGAACTTTTTCAATTTAATTTTTTTATTGCAATTGACTATTAAATTGGTCTAAATCATACCATTTTAATGATCATTAGAAAAGAAAGAAAGAAATTTTTTTTAAATAAACATCACTCATTATTCTAATTTCAAAATATCAATGTAATATTAATAATAGTAATAGCAAATTTTCTATTCATATTCTGTATTTATATAATTTTATTTTACTATTTCTTTATCTTTAAATATTTCTTTTATTCTAAATATACTATTTTTATTTTTATCTCATATGAAAATAATTTTTAAAAAAATGTAAATGTTCAATTGAATGAAAAAAAGAGAATTTTCTATAAAAAAAAAAAACTTTTCTGGAAGTGAAAGAAATAATTCAAAGAATGTAAGAAATTTAATGAAATTAAGTAATACAAAGAATTCAAAGAAATTCAACGAATTCAAAGTATGTATTGAATTTCTTGAATTAATTGCATTTTTTTAATTAACTGATTTCTTTGAATTCCTTGAATTTTTTTAATTCAAATATTTTTATTGTAATTGACTGTTAAATTTATTTAAATCATGCCATTTTAACAAACATTAAAAATATATATATTTTTTTTTCTACTTTTATCAATTTCGAAGCGAATATTTCAAGAATAAGGCTTTTTTTATGTATCTTTGGAAATTTATTCTATTCTTATTGTCCTATTTTTATTATCATCTCATACGAAAATAGTAAAAAATATATATAAATGTTCAATTGATCGAAAGAAATGAGAATTTTCTATTAAAAAAACTTTTCTTGAAGTAAAAGTGGTAACAGTATAATTTGGCTTGATTTAAATACAGTGAAACCTGGATTTAGCTCCCCTGGATTGTGCTCTTTCGAGAATTGATGCCGCGCGGTGGGGATACGTGAGAGGCGTCTGCGGGGTACGGTGTTCAGTCAGGCGTGACAAAACAGAGAGAGAAAAAATAGTTCCGAGTCTCTGGATTTAACATCAAGGTCAGCCCCAAAACCGGCGCTAAATCCAGGTTCGACTGTAAATCGAATATTCAATTACAATAAAAACAATCACGCATCAAAAAATAAATTGGAAAAAAATGCCGGTAGCAGGAATCGAGCCCGGACTCTCCGGTTACAAACTTGAAGCGCTACCGCCTGATCTAACCAAGAGTTAGTTCATACATGGCCTGAATAATTTTTTTGTTGAATTATAGAGTATTCTTGCACAATATATCAGTGGAATTCTTCTTCATCACGAAACATTGTATCAGAAAACTTCTGATAATTTGGAATTTGTGGAACTTTTGCGTCAGAAATGTATCATTCCTGGCATAAAAGTTGATAAAGGTCTCGTAGAATTATTCGGAACCGACGGAGAAAAAACGACTCAGGGTTTGGATGATTTACAAGAAAGGTGTATTCAGTATAAAAGGGACGGATGTCACTTTACAAAATGGAGATGCGTTTTTAAAATTTCTGATAATTTGCCGAGTCGATTAGCAATAATTACTAACGCTAACGTCCTTGCTAGGTAAACAATTATTAATGATCAATAATTATTAATTATTATTATTAATATAATATTATTATTATTATTATTATCAAAATTATCAGTTGACCTGGTGTTCGAATCCAAGCGGAGTGAAAGGAGAAGATCTTTTTTCTGAATGAAATTTAATTCCAAAAATGTTTATTCTCCATCTTGTCTGAAATGACGTGAAAATATTTTCTGTAAAGGAGAATATAACTTTGTTCGATATTGTAGATTTCCATTTTATGTGTGGATTTCTCGTCTCGATTCGTTACCTTCTCCGATGATAATACAGATTTTCTATTAACATTTGGAATTTACTTGAATGCCATTTGGTTTGAAAAATGCCCCAGCCACTTTTCAGAGGTTGATGAATCTTGTCTTGACCGGGTTACAGGGAATAAAACTCTTTGTTTATATGGATGTTATTATCATTTATGCAAGTTCCCTGGAAGACCATGCGCGGAAGTTGAAATCACTTTTCGGACGTCTAAAAACAGCTGGCTTAGTATTACAGCCGGAAAAATGTAAATTTTTAAAGAAAGAAATGACGTATCGGGGTTATATCATTACTCAATGTGGGGTTAAGCCAGACCTCAGGAAAATAGAAGCAGTTAAAAATTTTCCGATTCCTAAACGTAAAAAGAATATTAAGCAATTTTTGGGATTAATAGGGTATTACCGGCTATTCATTCCAAATGTTGCTAAAGAGGCAAAACCATTGACTGCAATGTTGAAGAAAAATGTTCCTTTTCATTGGACTGATTTGCAACAGAAAGCATTTGAAATTTTAAGAGATAAAATTTGTTCAGAACCGTTATTACAATATCCGGATTTTACAAGACCGTTTTGGATCTAGAACATTAAATGATGCAGAAATAAATTATAGTGCAACTGAAAAGGAGCTTCTTGCTATAGTCTGGGCCGCTAGATATTTTCGCCCTTATTTATACTGACGCAAATTCGTCCTTATCACAGATCATAGACCTTTAGTTTGGTTGCATGGATTAAAAGATCCAGTATCTAGATTGGCTAGATGGAAAATTAAGCTTAGCGAGTTTGATTATGAAATTCGATATAAACCTGGAAAAATAAATTCTAATGCTGATGCTTTGTCTCCAAATCCTTGCGATCTAGATCAATATCAAAGTGGAAAAATAAATTTTTGTGGAACATTTAGCTCGACCCGGATCCGTGAGAGCACCACGGCGGAATAGGTTTTGTATGATGATAATTGGGTTCAAGATGAACAAACTGATGAATTTTCAACTTCCGTGCATGGTCTTCCAGAGAACTTGCATAAATGATAATATCATCCATATAAACAAAGAGTTCTATTCCCTTCATTCTGTAAATCCCAGAAAGGAATCAGATATTTCTGATTCAGAAAAATACTGCAGTGATGATAGTGATTATGATACTGCAGAAGATGAATAAACAGCGATAGTACAGGCCCCCTCGGGTACAGCGATCCGTACGACCAAGTTTCCGATCGCTGTCGCGTGTCGGGATAGGGACCCCTAATCGGCGCAATACCATAGTTCCGCTATGCTACAAGCTGAGGGGGATAGGCACTCGAATCCCGGAATTAATAGGGAAATTAGGAATTATGCCTTAAAAAATGATTGTCTTGGTGAAGAGACAAGTCTGGGGATTGGAGGTAATCCCGTGGATGCATGCGGTAAGCGGCTACCACTGTACCGGCGACTCAAATTAACATCTTATCGTCAGGTAACTCACGGAAGCTAGTATCTTAGGGAACCCGAAGCCGGGCGATGTGGCGACCCAGTCAAAGCCTAGACAGGCGAGCAGGATGAGGGAGAAGAGTGTCATAGACATACCTGCTCAGGAGGCTGAGAGTGGCGCTAAATGCCAAAACGATGTTTTTCAATGCCAAGAAAATTATGACAAAGAGTGTCATGGAAATGGTAAAAATATAACAACCACGGCCTGCACTCGGGGACGCCTTTGCAGTCTTGGTTTAGAAGTTCTTGGTGATGATGTAGGATATAGCACTGACAAAGTTACACTTGGAATCGGTCATGTGGTAAATTTTATTTCAGCAGACTGTGAATTAAAATCAAATGTAAGTCAAGAAATACTAAAATCTGAATTAATAAATATCAGAAACTTTAAATGTTAGAAGTATCAAAATTCAAAATTATGAAGACAGTTTTAATGGGGTTTCATGGATTTCCATAGAACAGATTTTTGAACGACAATTTTTGAATGCAGGAATTGCAATTATAATTTGCTCAGGTGAAGTAATAATTACACCTAAAGTTGATCGGGAGAGAATCCTAATAAGATCAAACTTTGTCGCAGTTGCCAAGAAAATAAATTAGTTAGAGTTAAAAGAAAAATGCCAATGCAAGTTACAGAAACCCCTAAAGAACCTTTTGATAAAGTTCCAATTGATATTGTTGGGCCTTTACCAACAACCATTCAAATAAATAGATTTATTTTAACCATTCAAGATAATTTTTCTAAATTTTCTGAAGCAATTCTAATACCAAATGCGGAGGCTGAAACAATAGCAGTCGCATTAGCAGAAAAATTTATAATGAGACACGGATGTCCAAGAATAATTAAAACCGATCAGGAAAGTAATTTTATGAGCGAAGTGATGAAAACTTTTTGCAAAATTTTTAAAATTAAAAACAATTAATTCAACCGCTTATCATCCTCAATCGCTGGGTGCTCTTGAGAGGAGCCATTTTTTCATATAATTTGTCTGTGCATGAGTCTACAGGATTTGCTCAACATACTCTTGTCTACTGTAAAGAAATGAATTTATCAACTAGTTTTTCTGAAAACAATTCCGCGTCCACTCATTTTAAATGTCTAGACTTATTTCAAAAATTGGTTGACGTTCAGAAACCTGCTGAAGATAACCTGAAAGCAGCAAAGGAAAAGTCAAAAAGATATTATGATCAAAAGTTGAATGTCCAAAATTTTAAAGAGGGAGATTTTGTTAGACTCTTAGAACCCCCATCTGCTAATAAGTTCGATAGACAGTATTCTGGTCCATTCCAGATTGAGCGATTAATTGGGAATTGCGATGCATTAATTAGAATGAGACCCAATAAAACCAAAATTGTATCTTAATAGGGTAAAACTGGCTTCAATTCCAATGGAAACCTAAAAATCTAAATTTCTAAACCTTCTAAATAAATACTAAACTATTTTCTTTTGAAAATTTAATATTTATTTAGCATAAATATAAATGTATAATTTTATAAATTGTAAATAACAATGAAGAAGATTCAATAAATCCTCAGTAAGTTTTAGTAAAGTATTATGCAGATAAGTAAGTAATTACGCATTAAAATATTATGTAATCCAAATCTAATTTGAAATACAATCAAATATTATACAATTAAAATATTATATAAATAAAATATTATGCAATTAGAATATTGAATAAATGATGTGTACCATTTTTCCTCTATAAATTCTAATTTGATTATTATATAAAATTATGAAACCGAATTAACTTTTATGAAATAAATTTTGAACTGTCTATATATATTTCTGTTAGATGAAACGATGATGCAAAGTTTCAAATTTCAACTTTAAATTTCACGCTAATTAAATAAATTATGATTTTACCAATAAACAATGATAATAAATAAACATTAGACCAGAAATTCAAAATGACTAGCAGAATAAACAGACTCTTTCCATGTTGTGTGGTCACCATAGGAACTGACAATATTATTAATTCTAGAAGAAATAATCTTTTCCGAAAATCTGGAAATAAATATATAAATTATTCAAATAAACAATTTTCAAGGACAAATTGTAAAATTATAAAGTAAATATATATATATTTCTTTCGAATTTTCTTGTCGAATAGCTCTTGATAGAATTTTTCAAATTCTGCTTTCTTTACCTCGGCTTTTAGAAGTGAAACATCTAGATGGAGTAATGCACTTTCCTTACTTCTGGCATTAAAATTCAGGCCTAACACCAGCCACTGCGGAATGGGCGTCTCCTTTAAATATGAGGTGAATATGCGGGCCAAATGTTGGTGTGTAGAAGTAAACTTCTTCCACCAGAAGTTCTTGATACGGTTTCTCTAAAGCCCAAAGATCTGGCTGAACTGGATGACGAGCTTCGTGGAGATTTTTCCGAAGAACCCGACCTCTAGACTATCAATTTTAGTGTGTATAATACAGCGAGAGCTTTGGCAGATGCAAACCATAAAACAAAACCAACGGTTGATCATAAGACCAAAAGACGAAAGCATCAACTTAGCACAAAGATAGGCTGGGCAAAGCAGTACGCGACCCGAATTCAGTTTGTGATTAACTACATAACATGTGGCAGGACTTTCACTGCCAAGGTTCGAAAGTTCGTGCGCAAACTGCGGATGTGTCGTCACACACTCAACAAGTCTAAGCTACTGACCATCAGACAGCATATTGTTGTTTTTGTCTGACCCATCTCGATTTTTCCAATACCCCCCAGTTACTGCCGTCCACCCGCATCCACCAGAGGAGGTCCAGGCATTTAGGAGAGAAGTCTACGAAGTTCAGCATCCACTGAAAGAACACGCAAAGAATATAAATAGCGTGGAAGAAGTTTCCTTCAAACCATTAGCATCTGGCCTGCATTTTCACCTCATATCTAAAGTCGGTAGAGCCTATTCCGAAGTGGTTGGTGGAAGGAAGCACAGTGCTCTGTATAAGATCTTCACAGCACATTGACTTATCGTCTGTCTGTTGGAAAGCTTAAAGGTTCATCTGCACATCCTGAGATGCATAGAGAGATTAATGCCGTTCTGGAAAACCAGATTTACTATCTCATCTGGAAAAAATCCTGTGATCAGTAACAGTGTCACCTTTCAGAGAGGTGTGTTTCAGGGCGACACCATAAGCCCTCTACTCTTTTGCCTCACATTATTGCCAATATCTTTCGCACTTCGCCATTCCAAAGAGTACCTCTGCGGCAAACCTGGATATCGAAAGAATAAGGTCGCTCATGAATTTTACATGGATGATCTCAAGATCTATGCAAAAAATCAAGAGAAACTGCATCTGGCTCTAGACATTGTCAAAGAATACGCTCAAGAGGTTTGAATAGAGTTCGGCTTACAGAAGAGCGCCAAGCTTTATTTGAAGAAAGGAAAATCTATGGCATCCCGGAAGACCCTGAGCTCGTCGACAGAAATGCTATAAGGCACCTTGGCGCTGGAGAGACTGATACATACCTGGGCGTGCCACAGAGCCGCATTCAGGACGTGGCATCTATAAAAGATACTCTCCGATGCATATACAAACGTCTCCTCGGACGGATTTGGTCTTCTGAACTGTCGGCGAGGAGCAATATATCTGTGACGAACATGCTTGCCGTCCCGGTATTGCTCCATTCATTTAGAGTGGTAAATGGACGAAGGATGATCTCAGATCCCTCGATATAATAAAATGCTGAGACGTTCGTGAGACGTGGTTACAGCTGAAATTTTACCGCGATTTCGCTGGGAGCGGGTGCAATTTTTCAGATTAACACCTGCTCCCAGCGAAATCCTGCGGTTGTCCCTATAACAAACTTTGAACTATATATAGCGAAAATTTACACAAACTGGTTTATTTGTTTCCATTTATCATTTTAAGCAGTTCAGGGCGTGAGTTTATCCAACCACGAATTAAAATGAAGAGAACACATGTCAAAGAAATATCGTGCTTTATTAAGAAGACATATAGAAGATTGAAACAATAGTGTTATAAACATCTAAAGTTTGTCGGAGGAAAAATAAAACAACCAAACTATAAAAGCTCTTTTCTTAGTGAAATTGAAGGGATCACAATGATTACCTCTTTATTCTTTCAAAATTAGATTCTAATAATATAGAAAAGCAAAGGAGCGCAGAAGGCGAAATCCAAAAGAAAACTGAAATTCCCAAATCTTTCCATTTCACAGGCCGTGGTCGAACCCCAAATTTTGATTTTTAGTAATACAGCTCAAAAGAAAAATGTTATGGCATATCACTTTGGCGATACTTCTTTCCAAAATTGATAAAACACACACTACTAATTCAAAATTAGTAGCTGATGGAAAGGTAGACCATGCGAAAAACTTAAGAGTTTTGGAGAAAATGAAATCAGAAGAACGTTATGAGGGCAGATTACGCTTACAGTCGATGGACATTGAGGATGCGGTTCAATTTTGAATGGAGCAACATGACATGGATTTTTTAAAATTTGATTTGATTTGAAATGCAAAATAATTTTGTATATCGCTTTCCTATTTAGAGGACGTGAATCAAAAATCCACATATTTAAAGTATTTACATCAGAACATGATACTTGCTCATTTGAAGTAGCTTTAAAACTATTCAGCGCATTGGTAATGGAATATAGAAATAAATGGCACGTTTTCAAAGCAGTTGTTGTAGATTGGAGTTGTGCTTTTTATTAATGGCATATTGCACGAATGGAATAGGGAATGTAAATGTACTAACATAAAAGATTACCTGAACCTAACGTGGGAGATTTTATGGGATTGGTGTATAAACGTGCTGCACTGATTATAATACTAACATGCAATACACATGTTATACGTAGAAGAGCAAAAACGATCGATACTGAGAATGAATTCCAACCCCTGAAGGGAATGAAGACATCCTTTCTGAAATGCTTTGCTCTTGTTCGCAAATCAATGGATGAGTTGGATGAAGTATTCAAAGACATATCAAATGTGATCTTGGAAAGAGACGAAAAACGAGCTTAGCGTGCAATAACAGTATTGTCTGGTGTACAAGCTAAGAGTAAACGTGAAATCCAGAAAATTGTGGATGATGCATCAAACAACGAAGAGCTTCTCGAAGTGGAAGAAGAGTTCTATGACGTGCGTAATAACAGTACAACAGTCGGCGAGAATTCTAAGTTTTACAAACATCACTGGAATAAATTGTCATCCAATATGAGTTTCATGGATAATGATTCGGAAGCACCCATAACGAACATATATTGTGCTTTGATATTTGTAACTTATTTACTGAAGACATTCTTACAATATGTTCCTCTAGTAATTGCCGCCATGCTGTTATTTGTTAATAAAACAATATCACGTGTTAGTAACGCTTACGCAGAAGCCCACATGAGAGTGCAAAAGAAGAATATTGTACCTTTAGAATAAGGTAACTCCATTGGAGAACTAACTCGTGCTGTTACAAATTATTCATCAATGGTTGTGGCCAAAAAGAAGTTAAATATGGTGTAAAATCAAATATCCATGTAGTACAAAAACATCTATACCCTGAAACAGCGTCAAATCCATTCGAAACAGAAAAATGGGGTAGAAAGAAAGCAGCTATAGAAAAACCAAAAGTTAAGAGAAGAAAGTATACCGCTTACTCTGGAAAATAACTGATAAGTATGAGAAACAAAATTATTGCCGAACAGGAAGTCAAGAGTCGAGTTACCAAAGAAATATCCAGCGCACAAAAAAATAGTACAAAGGAATTTGAGCCCCCACTGCATGCCGCAGAAACTAGCAGTAAGAGGAATCAACAAGCTAAACTGCTATAATAATAATTGAAGGAAAATGTGCGACCAACATGGATGATTGGAAAGACCAAAACATATCGTATGTGTCCACGGTCATTGCAAATAAGGCAACTGGTAATTTCGCACAAGAAAGGAGGAGTTCGAGCTCATATGTATATAAAATTAAAACACCACTGAAGGGCAAATTACTTATGTCATATATGTTAGAAGGTCATTGTTGTTTACTTGTTGTAAGTATAAAAGAAGAAACTCTGACACTAACGGATCCATAAGAAAAATTAGGTGATAAAAAAAGTTCTTGGAGCATTTCATGCATACATAAAGAGCTGAAAACCACCATTTACTTAAAGTGATCTAAAACATGTAGTGTGGAATGAAACAAGTATAACAAACAGACCGTATCAAGGCGAAAGTGTTGCTTGGAACTGTACCTTATATGTGATATTTTACGTTTTTTGTAGCGGCAATATGATGCTGTTCGACTTGGCATTCTATTCTGAAGACTTTAGAAGAAAAGTAGCGGAAACATTGATTCTTAAGTCAGGTGATATAACCAACAGATGCATGTGTTGTTTTTCAAAAGACCGAATAGACGCAAAGAAAAACCCGAAGCAACGCAGGACCCGTAACTTTTGCACTCGCTGGATGCACATATCCTATTCTTCAATGGGAGATGTGAATACCGAAGATGAAGAGAGAATGAGATTTCAAACATGCAGTAGACAACGGAAATGTGCTCCTCCGGCAGTAGAAGAGGTCACCCAAGAATATATTGATATCTTTCAGTGCAAACTTTGTTGGCGTCTAAACTTTGGAAAAAAGAAAACTGACGTATTATTTCCACTGTAGCTATAATTTAAAATCTTATATATGATAAAGATCACAAGCTTCAGTTATTTGATGAGATCTAAAGTAGAAAACAAATTTACGAACAATCAGAAGGTAATATTGATATTACCGAGTATCTCTCCACAAAAACTCCACTAACAAATTTTTTATATTATTTATATGTGGGAGTCATTTTATCATTTTCAATTTGGAACGTCACTGTGCTTGCAATTATTGACAGATATAATTATATTTTAATGTTTCGTTTGTGTCCCATCAGTATTTGATTCATTTGTTTGAAAATAGAAAGACTGGTGTGGCATTGTCAGCGCCACACAATAAATTGGGCAAAATAGGGCAATTTCTACACGAGTAAAAATAATAACATAACCAGTAACATGGATATCTAATGGTTGATTCTACAATAGTCTGTAAGGAAAGTAAAGTCTACCGTCAAATCAAGAAATTCTACCCTTACATCAGAGCAATTCAACTTTGATCCAACATGGTATCAAAAGAAGCTTCTTTTCGCAATAAACGGGTAACAGGGGATCATCATAATATATTAGAATGGCTTGTATTACAAACTTTGTTGCAGACGAGGCATGGTGGTTAATAAGATAATAATTATTTTCATTCTATATCTTATATAGGGCCATAGCATGCTTACCCGATTCCTACTTTTCAGACATTTTTCGCTACACTCACGTACATCCACACGAATCGATATATCAAGTTGAAAATGATAGCAACTGAATAAAAAACACTGATGAACGTTCATGGGATCCTATATATTTTGGTCAAGAAAGACAAATATTTGTGGGAGATTCTTTGAATCTTGTTTGTAATTCCAGAAATTACGAACCAAAGAAACGTTCCCTAGTACCTTTTATTCAATTTTACAAATTTTCAACTCAATATCTCAATTCATGTGAACGTTATCTATCGCGAATGAAAGCGGATGCGAACGAGGCCTGATGCATCATTTCTCTCCTTCTCACTTTTACTTGGATCAAGACAGCTGTAAAATTGACAGTCAAAAGCTACATCAAAAGAAGTTTCTGTTTGAATAATACAAAGTGCGATAAGACCGACAGCGGTGGACTCATGTATTTTCTTCTATTTATAGTAAGCGTAATATAGTTATAAAGGACCAGAACGTATTTTATATTCACAGTTTTATGTTGTACAAAAATTACAAATAAATATCGTCAACAAATACATTTTAATCTATTCAGCTTTTTTCACAGCATTTGCCCAAGGATGAAGATTTCCAATCAGTTTAATTGCCAACCTTCGAAAAGAAAACTATTAATTCTCAATATTTTAGGTGTGCTTATACTAAGGGTGGGGTCAGGCGTTTGTCCAAAAAGTCTCACTCGGCATGTTAATCTGTAATGCGGGTTATAAAAACAAAGATTTTTTACGTTCTTTGAATATCGAAAATCAAACTTGTCATTTTTAACATTTTAGGTGTGCATATTGTAAGGGTGGTTTTTTGGGATCTTTCCGAACATTCTCGTCTGTTCTACAATTCGTGGTATAAAGAATGAAGATTTTTGACGTTTTTATTTTTTTAAATATCGACAATCAAACTTGTCATTTTTAATATTTTAGGTGTGCATAGCGTAATAGTGGTTTTTAGGGCTTTTTTTGAATAAATCAATACAAAATGAATAAAAAAACAGAGAATTGCGGATTAAATAATTGAATAAAATAATATTGCCATAACGAATTCATAATATCCCAACATGAACGTATGTTTAAACAAAACGCTCATATACTGTTTGTTCTTGCAGAATCCGGTTCACAGTCTGTCCGTATCCCTAATGGCGATTCACCTGATACTCCCCGCCCGGGTCGTTTCCGGCCTTCTTCTTCTGCTTCCTTGTCTTCTGCTCGTCGCATATCTCTTTTTCCTGCCGAGCCTGAGTGTCCTCTACGTGCCAGGTCTAGGTCTCCGGCTGCCAGGCCTCCTCTTGATAGGCCTAATCTTGCTAAGCATCCTGTTTTTCGCATACTGGGATATGGACCTGGACAACTTGGACTTCTTCGGCTTATTCCCAATGCCAATCAGCAACGGCGATTTGAATTTCGAAGATACACTTTTAATCCCGATTCACAACTTCAACTAAATGAAAGAACTCCCATGCCAATTCTAGAACAAATTGTATTAACATCATCTAATGGTGAAGTTTTTGCAGTATTGAATTCTAGTGTTATCCTTATTGGAATATATCACGCCAAAGGAATAAGGTGCCGGGTGAAAGTCAACATCGAAAGCGGCATGATTACGGACTTGACCACAGAAGAACTTCAGGCAGTTCCAGTAGGCCGCGGTCGCACAATAAATTCGAGTTTCAGGATAGTAGTTGCACGCCAAGATTCTCTACAGCTAAACCAATAACTAAATTTAAAAAAATGTAAAACCTTTAGCAAATTGCGTATGAGCTAAAGTTATACCTAAGCTACGGATGGTGAAAGAACTGACATCTTGGACGTTGGAGCTCCACCAATCGACATCGTTAAAAAAATTAGAACCAGACCATTAAATTCAAGTTACTAAAAAAATGCAAAGATTCTATAGATGTATAGGAACGCAGATACAAGCATATAAATTTATACATTTTTTTAAAATACCGTTTTTATCCTCTGAGAATTTTGTTGGTCTCTTTAATAATATTACGAAATCTGTCAAAATCGGCAGTTATTCAAATTGGAAACAGAAGCTTTAAAGATTGTGGTTTGCAAACCGTCCAAGTGTAAAAAGTCAGGATGATTTTGGCCTCAGGCTAGGGAAAACTTAGAAATCAGGGAAAATACTGTGATTATACCTAGGAAACTCGTTGAAAAAATCAGAAAATTTTCAAACACTAGTTCTTGAAGTCTTATCTAAATATAAGCGAATCTTTGGGTGGAGGGGTAACCCTTTTTCTAAGCTGTCTCACAACAGCTGTTTGCCAGCGCAATCTAGTACTTACTGTAGTACCTAGTGCATTAAATCTATAAAAAAATTATCTTACTGTTATTGCAACAATCTCGTGTAGAAATGGAAACAGAGACCGACCGGGAGCCGGCCGGATAGCCCGAATTTTAACCGGGCGCAGGCCGGGGATACTGGTCAGGATCCGGCTAAAAACATCACGGTAACAGACTAAAAATTATCTGTTTTACTGATTTAATAAATCTTCAAATTATACTTCTCAAATACTAATTCATCTAGCATTTGTAAGTACGTCTTTGATGTCAGGGCTGTTAAAAAATGTGTAATTTCTACAAAAAAGTATCCTGAACAGTGCCCGGTCGGCTCCCGACCGTGAAACCTAATCAGGGATAGTCCGATGAGGATCCAACCAGAAACCTGGTTGTAGTAGGGCAGACCGGGGCAAATTATGCACGGGGTATTTCTTCTATTTTACCTAATAATATTGATACTAGCTATAATTGTAGTATTAATATTCATTGTGATAATCATCAATCCATGTAATAACAATAAATAAATAAACAAATAAGGGGTCATATAAAAATTCCGTATTGTGTTTTTCTGCAATTTTCAACACCCTCCCCTCAAGTACTGTGAGACTTATTCCAACCACACCACGCTCCCGAAAAAATCTTATTAAGGTTTTATAAACATAGAAAACAAAATATGTTAATAACTATAGCCCACAATTTTATCGTTTCTTTTCCAAAAGGAATAAGAAGACACCATGTAAGTGTTACAGCTATGTGAATTTCAATTTTAGGAATAGTATATTAATAATATTCATAGTATATCATAACATAATAATATTAAAAATCAACTTGAATGTTTATTTAAACTACAAATTTTTTGTCTATAAATAATCAAAACTACTATTAATTGACCACAGGCTACACATTTATCATTTCTGGTTTAAAATTCAACAATTTCATTTAATTTTTTTTTGTTCGTTTGAAAATTCATCTTTTTGGTTGACAATTCGTCTCTTTCGTACAAAATCAATTTTTATTTTCTCATCCTAATTCATAATGAAAAAAATAAAATAAAAAATTCCATTTTGCGCTTAAACCACGCAGGATTATTCAAAAAAGATCTACAAATTTGTTGTGAACAATTTTTTTATACAACGCGTAATTCTTGTTTTAATCGTCAAAAATGACATTAGGGAATAAACAAAAAATTAACAAAATCGATTTTGCACTTAAACCACGCAAGATAGGAAAAAAGATGATTGGACAAACATTATTCATCCAGAAAGGATCTAAAAATTTGTCAAATAAATGAAGCAGATTTTTAGGACGGTATTTAAAAACTAAAGTTCAGTCCCAAATGCATGACAAATTTCAACGTCGACCAAAAAATCAGAAATTTAAGACAGCGATAAAAAGAAAATTTCGGGATAAATCAGGGTGTCGGATAACCCTATCATCACATTAATAACCTCACACGTCTGGGTCTGTCGATAACAGACTAAAACTTTAATTCTTCGTGCCTCTCTACTGTTATCAATAATATTGTTCTTCATTTACATTTTCCTTTTATCTGAAAGATATTTATTTTAAAGCCTAAGGGTGAGCTAATATTACGACTTTAAAATGACCACGTTTCTATTTGTAAGGTAGGTTTCGAAACTGTAGAGGAGACTCACGCAAAGTTTGCGTACTTAAACAATAAAACTGTGCTGAGGTTGGATTTTATGAAAATCTAATCCATCTATTATTTCAAAGGACTGGCTGGAGAATTGACGAAAGTTTGAAGACATAAAAATTAGAATACATTGAAGATTTTATTATTATTTGTAGTTACAAGGTACATATACCATTTTTAATATATTTCGGATCACGAACAATATTAAATTTGAGTTTTACATTTTGTTTCAATTCACTGCATATTGTCAAGGATTGTAGCTTACACGCTCTATTCTAAAATGCTTGTCAATTCCGCGGCGGCTACCCACTGGAATTTCATCCATTTCTTTTTTTGTCAATCGGGTAATCTTGCCGCTTTCCATGTTTATCTTCACCCGTCCATTACCGGAACCACTATACAATCCAACAAGAACCTGACTACTTTCCAATATTGCAAAGGCATCACCATCCAATGTTGATAATACAATTTTTTCTTGGCCTGAAACGTGCACAATTTCATGGCGTCCTAGGAGTAATCTAATTCGGTTATTATCAGGAAAAGTGTATTTTCGAAGTTTAAATATTAGGTTCGAATTTGCAATGGAAATGAGCCGAACACATTCCATATCTTCAAGTTCATACCCAATTCTGACAAATTGACGACGCCTGGTAGGTTGAGCAATACACGTGGCAGGAGGAGACCTGGACCTAGCACGAACAGAAGGCTCGTCAGAAAAAAGATGCCTCTGAGTTGAATGATGTCTACCAGATAAAGTAGAAGCAGGAGAAGAAGGTGCGCTACGAGGAACAACTGGTATAGGGTCGCCGTTAGGTAAACATTCAAACTGGAAACTCAACTCTGCAAGGAGAAACAGAAGAATACATTTTTTAGATGTACGTTGTTATATCATGAATTTATTGTGGCATAATTGAGTCTCTGGATGCCCAATGGATATATAGAATTATTTTGTGAGAGCAAGGGGTTCTTTATTGGCCGCTTGTGTTTAGGTAACTTTCAGTAACCTCCCCTCCCCCCCAACTTTTGCGAAATATTTACATATCTCCTTTTTGCTTCAGCTTGAGGACATTGATGGGAGATTGTTGTGGGTAACTTCTTGAAAGCTGGAATAGCAATATTCAGCGAACATAATTCAGAAAGATTCCTGGCAAAGTTTAATTCCAAATTTTTTAATGCAAAATGTGATGCACTGTTATACACACATGCAGCGGAATTCTAAGAGCAGAAAAAAGGCTTTGGGCAGCCGTGTGTAAGCGCCAAACAGGAAAATTCTGCGCACATTGAGGACTAACTTAAACATCGGCCGCTTGAAATTTCGGACAGAATGCGGATTCTGGAGAATTTGTCCGAATTCCGAAATCAATCCGAAACTTCTCTTTTAGTCAGCCGGCAGGTCACTCGAATTTTATCCGTTGACGAAATCCGTGTTAGAAACAACCGCAACCCATATATTAATCCATTTCAACCCTGCCAAACTTCGGATTGTAAATTATTATACATCCTGTCTGTAGGCTGGGGTTAATGTCTCGGTTTTACTTTTGCCAAATTTGTTTTGAGTAGTCAAGTTCAAGTCAGTCGACTTGTCCTAAAAATAGCAATTAGGATAGAAAGCAGATTACGTTGGATAAATTATTATTTGCGAAAAGCTTAACAATACTTAAAAAATGATATATATTATTATTATCATTAGTATTATTATATTCACCAATAAAGTTGTAGAAAACTGCCAAGGATAAGGCCAAAATATAGACGTTTCTCATTCTTTCAAAGCAGAGGAAAAATTGGTTATTGTATTAATCAATGATTGGGTTGTTAGTTTAACTGATGAATATTCTAGTGCTAAACTAAAGTATATAACGTATACTCAAGTCTTTATCTCGTCGAATATATTGGCTTCAGATTTTTTCTTTGAGATATGTATGTTAGACAAATCAGTCTAAAAAGCCGCACCAGTAGCGTATCTAGGAATTTCTTTCGTGGGGGGGGGGGCTGATCTTAGGGGAAAAGGGAAAAAAGGGTATCTGAGAAATAAAATTTCTTAATACTGAAGATAAAAAACATAATTGTCGAAACAATTTAGTATGGTTTTCAATAATATTCACTCTGAATAATGTCAGAAAGTTTCAGTTTTTTCTTAAAATTCTAACTTTTTGTCTACTTTGTACTTGTCAATTTTTCACTCAGAGTGAGGTGAAAATTAGTGAAATTTGACAAAAATAATTGTTTACATAATTTATTATTCCTTACAACTATCTTCTCTTACATTAATGCTAGATAGTTGTGGGTTTCTCTAAAAAATTTAACTAGTTGTCCAGTTTTTACTAGTAATTAATGCAAGTTTACAAACGTAATTGTTTAAATACTTATTGTGACTTATAACTAACTTCTTAGAATTTTTCATCTGTCCTTTAACTTCTGGTTGAAAAAAAATGTGGGCAAAACGGGTCGTCATTGGGAAATTAATAATTATCCAACGGATTCTGAGTAAGGAATTGAAACGATTTAAAAAAATTCCAACTCTGTTCATCTCCTTGTCAGGTCATTGGAAATCCATTCACGGAGAAATAAAAAAGTAAAAAAATAAATAAAATTGGTTAGATAAACCATCTGTATATGTTTAAAGTCATTATCATGATAAAAAATATTTTTTTTTTAAGAAAATAACATCATTAATAATTATGATACTTTTTCGTCTAAAAAGTTAGTTCAGCTTTAAAGATTTATACAAATCCTAAATAGTTCACAACTCAAATAGGTCAAGTAAACATTAGTACATTTTATACTGGTTAGATTTAAAAACAAAATTTGAGACGTAAGAGTCCCGACTGTGAAACGTGAATTTTTTATTTGCACTTTCTTGAAATTGACTACTTGTATTTACATTATTCTTCACATATGTCACTACCAAATCCAAGACTAGAAAACTTTAAACTTCAGCAGAAAATGTATCGGAAATATTTTTGAACGCCCTAGCTTCAATTTCCATGCAGACGGTCTCGAATTGGTTGTTACGTCCCGGCTTTGGTGGTTTGAATTTCATGTCGGTTATGACTAACCTAAGATTGGGAAATTAAACTACGCAAAGTACAAATTTTATTTCAAGACACCAATATGCACTAGTAAATGAGAGGAAATTAAGAGTTAGGTAATTATTATCATAACCTACCAGCTCATCAACATCTATTTAATCCCAATAATGCCCGACAAAATCATCTTGACAGGTAACTGACAATTTGAGAACAATATTGCACACTGCTCGAAATGAGAAAAAATAGTCTCAAAATGAATTCACGTTTTTTGAAGTCATGTGAGTTTCTTTGCAATCATTTTGTTTCCAAGCCTGTGTGGCAAGAGATATACGCACAACGTGGCTCGAAGAACGATGTAGCATTATGTCGAGAGACCTAATAATTGACAGGTGCGCCTGTAAAGACGCTGCAGCCCATCAGCGCATCCTGTCAATGGCTTGGATCGACTACCGGAAAGCTTTGGATTCAACATCTCATAGACTTATCAGCTGTTTGTTGGAAAGCTTGAAGGTGCATCCACACATAGTGAGATGCATAGAGAGATTGATGCCCCTTTGGAAAACCAAATCTACTACCTCATCTGGAAATTATCGTGTGACAACGAAAAACGTCACGTTCAAGAAGGGCGTCTATCAGAGCGATACCATGAGCCCTTTGATTTTTTGCATCACACTTCTGCCTTTATCTCTCGAACGACGAAATTCCTCTGGATACCTCTGTGGCGACACTAACCATCGTGAGCTTAAGGCCACTCTTGTATTTTATATGGATGACCTGAAGATCTATGCCTCAGGTAAAAGCAAATTTCAAACTGCTATAAATATCGTCAAGAAGTACGAAAGAGAGATTAGGATGAACTTTTGATTGAATAAATGTTCCGAAATTCATCTGAAGAAAGGAAAGATTGTTGGTGTTCCCAAGGACCTACAAGGTTCTACTCTACTCGTTTGGGGTTGTTCACTGGACGAAGAACGGGCTTACGGTCCTTGATATCACCACACCTAAAAGCATGCATATGCATACAAGCTTGCATATCCACTCGTCAGTTCCGCGATTATACATTTCATGCCGTCAAGCGGACGCGGACTTTTGAATCTCCAGTGTCTTCATAACCGAATTGTTTTGAGTACAGCTTACATCGTTGCAAATGGAAAACCATTTATCATTTTGGGTTCCTTTTCAACAAGAGAGGTTCCTTTTTGTTGCAGCTCCTTTGGAACCAAAAATTGGTTCTAATAGAAACCCCAGTTTTTTCTGAGTAGAGAAAAAGTTGTAATGTTTTCAGTCGTTTTTGTGGAGTTAAAATATGGTTTGTTTGCGATATATGAGAAAGTAAATATTATATAAAATAACTTTCTTATTATTATAGTTCAATGAATATCAGTTCAGTTATTTTCGCAAAATCGTATTTCTTAATAGCTATATTATAATCCTATTTGTAGACTTTTCTAATCTTATTGTACGTTTTTACATTTTTCGTTGGTCCATTTCTTTGAACCGTTTTCTACCTCTCGAAACTGATTTCGGGATTCGTAATCATCTCTGTTCTTTCCTCGGAAAATCATTTTTTCCAAAATCATAATTGGTGACTCGAAAAAGATACTGAAGAAAAAAGCCACCACTACGGTCAATACTATTTCACTCAAGAAGGAGTTAAACTGAAAAACGATGAGATTTATAACATTTTAAAGAATTTTCCAACATCATTTCAGTTATTTACATAATATCTGATATAAAAGAATGAAAAATGAGATATAAAATATGTAAATTATTTGACAGGCAGACTTCAAGAAATTAACTTCTCAATTCAAAAGCAATTTAAAAAAACCCGTCCTATTTTCATTTCACACTGAATCCTTATTTTTGTTAAGATATTTTAGTTTAAAAAAGTATTGAAATAATAGTTTTTCGTAAATATTGCTAATCAACTATTGAGAATAAAGGAAATACAATTCAAGCAACTTGTGAATATATATTTTGTTAAATAGGAAAGTAAACATACCATTTGAAATTCAGAGAAATAGTCAGCAGTTCTGGTAGTATTCACTTTTGCAATTTGCAAAGTAGCATGCACGACATAAATGCAAAACGACATTCTACTGAGCGGCAGAAAAATTGGTAATGACAAAATTTTTGTCACCAAACCTGAAAAAATTTATTAATAATTTGTAACTTACTCACTCTCATTGACGAAGTGACAGAAATATAGGAGAAGGGCATTCCAAATGGAGGAATAGGGGAATTTGTTTGTTACCAAAACAATAAATATAAGCAACATGGGCTCATATGTGTCAAAAAATTGTTTTCTATAAATGACGGTATCACTTACCACCGTATCCATAAATGGAAGTAAAGACAACCCAAGCAACTCCCATGGCCCACATTGGCCTTGAAAACATTGCAAAAGTTGTTTCAAATGTTGGATTATATTTATAACTTTCTTCGAGGCAAACTCTTTGTCCCATGATACAAAAAATAAAGCAACCGATTGCTCCTAACCATCCGTAAAATACACTTGTCTGAAACAAAAACAAAATTATTTAATAATTAATTTAATAAATTTAGGATATCTTATATTGTCTATGTATTTACATTCCTACTTATATTATTTATTTAGAAAATATTTACAATAAATTTACCTTACTAAGCTTTGCAGGATTTGAATGTATTATATATCCAAGATATATTCCAATAAGCCAGGAACTTGCTCTCGCGTGAGAGACTGTATAAAAGAATCGAAACGAATCTTTTATGACAGGAACCCTGAAATTGTTATCAGTTGCAAGTAAACGAAACACTCAATTGTTCTTATTGCAAATTATATTCAATATTACAATATATTAATTGCATCAATAATTTTATATATTTTGTGTATGTATCTATAAGTATTCTATATTATACGAGTATAATATTGCGATAATGGTAATATAATAGTACATTATGTAACAAGGGACGAAAGGAGCAATTGAAAGGTATGACATTAATCGGGAAATCCTGCGGAAAAATCTTCTTGCTCGGGCAGTAAGCCCACCCGAGGGAAAAGTCTACTTTCGTCCTGTGTTACATATAGTATTTTATTCCACTCTTGACCGTGGCCACCTTTTGCCCTGAAAAGCGGGTCCGACGCATTTTCTATAGCTTTGTTCGCGGCTCGAATTCTGATCGACTCGAAGCAACTCAGATTTTCAATATTGCGACCATTGCCCAAAAAAAGAAAAAGAAATTAATTTTATTTTCGCCCCGCTAATTTTACATTCGCTCTGCAAATACGGGTTACGGGAAATATATGCTACTTCCGCCCCTATTTTCAGGGGCGAAAGGTGGTCATTTCGGTCGAGTGTGGAATAAAAAAACTTACGGTGCAGAGGTAGAATACAAAGTAGAAATGTATCCATTAACTCCGACCATAGTACCAACACTTATGAGTGAGGCAATAAATAATGCTCCTAACATCGCCAAACCCAATTTCGGCTTTTTCATGAGAGGGATTAAAATAATTGGTGAAATCCAATAGAAGTGCATATCCGCTGCCAAGTACCATGTGTGTCCTAGGCACTAAAAATTTGAAAAAATGATTTTATAGATTAGAACTTTCTTATAGTCATATAGCAAATTTCCTCCTTTTGGGTATACGGCATTTTTTTATGGCTTTGGATATACGGAAATTAATTTTAATTGTACCTCGATATCAGTTCTGACGTAATTTTGAACATATAGCAGAAGAGTCCACCATTTTTGTTCACAGGTTCCACTCAGAATATTTTTCAAAGATTTTTCCCATATTGGTCCAGAACCCAGATGTGGAAGAATGAATATTGTTATTAATAATAACATTCCTACGACTGGTGTTAATCTAATGTAAGAAAATAAATACTTCAAATAAAATTCACTACATTATTTAAAAAATGTGTAGGGGAGAGTGGGGTATGGTGTCTCGCTTTAACTTAAATGCCCTATAATTTATGATTGAAATGTGATTTTGATGCATGTATTTCTTAAGATGAAGCTTACATCACAAGGGAACACATGTTATTGCTCTGAACTTACGTTTATTTAAATAATATGAACATTGTAAAAGAGAAATGATATAATATAATAATTCTGGAAAGTGTAATGTAACGAAACAAAATTACTCCAGGCATTTTCAACACTAATTTAATGTTTTATCATTAATCAAAGTGAAGTATGTGGCGAAAGCAGTTATAACACCTTACTCCCTGCTGAAATACATGGGCACGCCGCTGCGGCGGCATGCCCCATGTGTGACAACAAATCATGATACTAGAAGTTAAATAAAATACTTTACCTATTAAAATCTAAGTTTTTCATGCTTTAGGTATTTCAAAATATGCTGTAAGTGCTTAATTTCAGCTAAAGTCTTTTTCATCTGTTTTCGCCAAAACTGTTTTTTCATAATTACTCTTCACACGCAAATTTTAAAAGAGAAATTGCATCAAATCACTATTTTTCTAAATAAAGAAAACTATTTTATGTAAAAAACTAATATAAATATCAAAAAATACGAACGTTATCGGTATTAGTCGCCGTGCCCCGCACTGACTAATACATTACATTTTTTTAAAAACTTTTTTGGATAATTTGTTTATACGATATTTTTACAATGTTTTGTGCCACACTACTTCTACTATAATAAAAATAAAGTTTTATTATTAGACATACACAATTATTCTAAATATATATTTACTTTATTAATAATTATTATGTATTAAATTAATTAATTTTTATTGAATAATGATCATTATTTTTAAATAGGTTTTTTACCTTATATAGCGATGAAAATAATACAAAAAAATGTTGAATTTCTTTCCATTTGCCACTTCTTTAAGAACGAGATAAGTCATCAGAAATCCACTGATCATAAAAAATGTATCCACTGCAAAAGCCGCAAGGAAAACATATAAACTATCCCACGCTTGAAACCACTAGGTAATAAAAAATAGCGTAATTTAATACCTTTCGATTGCATTGAATTAATTGTAATAAGTTGTTTTATAGACAAATTAATCATAATTTATGAAAAAAATTTGTAAACTTTATTGAATAATTTATTTATTTTCAATACTTACTTTAAATTTTTCAAAGGAATTCACAAACGGGTTATACATTCTTGACGTGAAAGAGTGGCCCAAAACAATCCAGAATATGCTAAGAGTTCGGATACCATGAAGAGCAGGAAAAGATGATGGGTGAATTTTTGTATTAAATATTCTTCGAGAGCTATTGTACAATGAAAATTTTCCTAGAATTTTTGTACATTTCGATGAAAAATACAATCTTGTTTGAATATATTGTAGAAATGTACAGATTAACAAGAATAGTACAATCGTAGACAATATTACCCTGCGAAAAAATAATCAAAGAGTTAATGTACTTACTAATTGAATAAACTTAATTTCCTGCATAAATTTACATATTTCAGACAATAATAACAATTTCAAGTTGCATTTAATAAATTTCCTTCATTAACATAAAAGTTTTATTAAAAAAATAAACTCAACAAAAAATAAAAAGTTTAAAATATACGATTTTTAAGCCGAAAACCAGTTCTATAAAAAAAAATTATTTAATTATTTTAACAATGTTAATTCACAATTAAAGTCTTACTATCGCTTCCTATTAAATTTCGAAAAATGGTTTCAATTTAATAAATGATGGCTTGTTTCTTGGGGGAAAACATTCTATACTTTCTACTGTTTTCCATCTTGCAAGTAAATTTTTCTATGGTTGAAGTCGTTGGAACAATTTTTGTAAAGAAAACATGTTTTAAGCAAATAACTATTTCTAAAGATTATTTACTCATTGAAAAAATTGGAAAGAGTAGATCTGTAGGAAATGGTTTCTCCGAAAAAATAAGCCATGATTTATGCAAATTCAATCATTTAAAAAAAATGATAACAAGCGTCGGTAAGAAAAAATTCAATTACAAAAACTGTTGTTAAAACAATTATTTTTTTAAAGTTTTAAACCTTCTTCATGAAAAATAATGTTTTTTCTTTCATGAAATAAGGCTGATGATATCATTTGAATTCTTAAAATCATATACAATTTTTTTCCATGGACGTGATTTTTTGCACGACAACTACCTTATCTACTGATTAACGAAAATCAGCAGTTGTTTATGCTGGAATAATTTATTTATTCTTGTCACTTCTATTTTTAAGATTCTGCGATTAATTTTTCTTACAAATTTGTATATTATTTTTTGTGAACTGTTTTTAATTACGACTTTAATATTATATTTTTATGCACTTTTTGAAGAAAATTTGTTCATTCATTTTAATTTTTTTTTTTGCTTAAAACATTTTTTAAATTAAAGATATACTGGATTTATTAGATGCAAGTATTATTAATTAAAAAAATTTTAATTAATCTTATACCTTTAAACACGAAAACTATTTTTTTATGTTTTAAAATGATTAAATCTTATTCTTTTTGTATGTTTGAAATACTTTTTTTTTCATGTTTCCCGCTTTTCATGCATTTTTTAAAACTATTTAAAAAAATATGTTTCTGGTATTCGGATACTTTTTTGTAGAAATTTGATATGATTTGTTATTAGTTTCTTTTCAAATTTACAATTGTATAAATATTGTTTTTTTCTTAATTTTTTAGATACTTTTTCTTGAAATGCGTTAAAAAATTTTTCTCAAATAAAAAAAAAAGAAATTTCCACAAAATACTGACAATTTGGTAGTTTTTTCGAGAAAAATGGATTATTGCTAACATTGTAATTATAGTTCCAAAGGATATTTCTCTGTCAACACTCGAACAGGTGGCATCAAAAGCATCAATTTTCCAATTTTCCGCGCCATTTTTGTCAATAGAATTGTTTTTCACTTTCTCATAAATAAACTTCACATCTTGGGCGTCACATGATGAAGGAAGACAAATCGAAAATGTGATACTTGCAGGAAGATTACGGATCTTGAAAGAATACATACAGTGACGTCCTCGAATGACAGTTTCTTCAATAATTTCTGAGACCGAAATACATTCATCGAACATTCCTAAATCGACAATGTTTCCAGCCAAGATTCCGGAAGGCATTTTTGTACTTGCATCTAGCACTAAAATAAATTGTTTCCATTTTTTATTTATCACAGTCACTAATGTTATTTTGAAAAATATAATATATAAATAAAAACTAACTTTTTAAGGCCCATATCGAATTCACTTTTGTAGATAATTCCTCATAGGTTCGATTGAGCTGAAATAAAATATCTCTCTTACAACTCGAATTGTTTTTTCTTTCAATTATTTTTTCACTAGAATAAATCTCGAGAAAACTTCTCGGTTCCAAAATCTTGGAGATTGTCTGAAGTTGGTCAATTTCCACATTTTTTGAATAAGAAAAACCAGGAACCAGGCTTACAAATATAAGAAACGTGAACGTTTTCTTTGAGGCGTTCATCGTTACTAAAACAGATTTTAGTGATAATCAACATTGATAAAAAAAGATAGGTAATGTCATAATGATAAGGGCTCAGAAACCTAAATTTAATCGATAATTATATGCAAAACAGTATGGGAATCTTGATTCTGCCTTTCAATGTATAAAAACAAAAACAAAATGAATACATTTCAATTCAGGATAATGAAAGAGAAAAAGAGATCAAGATATTGAATTAATGATTAGATAATCTTATCAGTTGCTAATATGTGATTTAAATTATTCTTCAAATATACTATTTATATCTTTTTAGTTTTATTTATTACTACATTTATATTTTATATTGTAATCTTAATTATTTTCTGAAATTCTTGATGATTTAAATGTCAATTTTTCATTCAATATTGATCAATATCGTTTTAATAAATGTCACTGAACATGGCTTTACCATGAAAAAGATTAATTTCAAAGATAAGGAGTTTATAAGGAAACTTTAATTTTACTAATGGAGAATGGGTGTTTCGATAACGTTAGCATGAATCAGTGGTTTAAAAAATGATTTCTGATAATTTGCAATCATGTTGCCTAATTTTCGTCGCATTCTTTCCTTATTGCAGATTCTACATTGAGATACCAAAATCTTATTTTTTTGCATTCCATTATTGAGTAAATAAAATGACTAATTAAAGAATTTCGAGAAAAGTGTTACTTCTCTTTCAATTTTCATTCAGGCCATTAATGGAGAAAGGGCCCATACGTCAAAATGTAAGTTATGTTTGAAAACGATAATTGTATTTTTTAAAGTTGAAAAATATGGCTTATGAGCCTTCATTCCATCAATGGCCTCAATTATTATTATTATTATTAATTTTCACAAAAAATGATTCAATTCTTTATAAATTTGGTTACAATATCCAATATTTACCAACGGAATAATTTTGACCCAAAAATCTAAATCAGATAAAAGATTACGATTGAGACATCTTAGCAGATAATTTTTACTCGATTGTGACGAAACCGACTTCAAACTAAAAATAATACTATAACTACACCAGTCTTCGTTCACACTTCGAATTTACTCTAGAATAATTTTGAATTTTAAATTTTAAACTCTTAACTCTGAAATATAATATCTATATGTAAAAGTCATCATTAAATTATTTTTAGTAATGATGGTTTCTTCGTGGAAGCAATTCACGTGGCTGATTTTTTCTCAACTTATTTTTGCTTCCTTTAGTTCAGGAAATGATTCTCAAAAACTGCACATTGAAAAAATTTCCTTGTTTTTGAAACCGAGAAAGTTCATTTAAAATTATTTTAAAATGAGACAAAGTGGAGGGTGGAGTAACTCCACATGTCAGAGGCACTTTTCGTCATTTTTTGCTGCGATTAGAAAACGTGAAATCTGGGCTTCAAAAAGTTAGTTTTCTACTTTCAATGTTGTTAATATTATTTTCGTATATATTAAATAGTTAATAATTAAATGCATTAAATTGCCAAATCAAGTTTTAACTCAGATACAATAAAAATAAAAATGCAAAACGTGTAAATTATTTAAAGTCGAGAATTAATTTGTCTTATGTAGTGATAAATGCGACTTCCAAAATTTCATCCGGAATATTGAGAGGAAATATTGTCTATTTGGGAATGTATGATGAATGCATTTCAGTTTTGGGAAATGAGGAAAAAAATGAAATTTGAGGGAAACATTGTATGTATTCTTTTACCCCAAATTTACATCAACTGTCACTTTATCAATGTGCATCCCAAGATCTTGTGATACTGAAGATCTGAAGAATACTTTGGAATTGGTTAAAAAAATATTAGTGAGACCTTTGGTTTTAAAAATTGGGAAAGTCATTTTAAGGTCATTTGCTCTAGTTTTGATTACAGGAATGTGTCTTCTGGAACTATAGAGACACTGTAAGTTACTTTTATATGTTTAACTTTATTTATTTAAACTCGTAATGTATTTTATTCAATTCGAATAAATTAAAAATTGTAGGACTCCCGTCTATTTCAATTAATTTCATTCAAATATCTTCATTATATTCAATTAAATTCGACAAAATGTACATGAAATTAAAGTGAATTCAAGAAATTTAAAAAGAATTCTCTTCGAAATCAATTAATTGAACTAAACTCAAGTTTAATTCAAAATCATAAATTCAAAGTAATTAAACTGCATTAAAAATTCAGAATTCAAGGTCAATTCAAAAGTGTTCAGAAAATTTATGGTGAACGCGACTCAATTGAATTCAATTTCAATGCAGCTAAACTCAAGCGATTTCACAGTTAATTCAACGTGAAGTAATGAACACTTATGTTAAGTTAACTCAATACCAATTAAAAGAATTTCACTGAAGTCAAATGAATTCGAAGAAATTTAACTGAATTATAGGTCAATTTAACTGATTTCAATGAAAGATGATTATATTCAAAGATCTATTTACAATTTTACAGGAATTCAATTGAATTCAAACATAGTTAAAGTGGCCACCATATATGTCAAGGTCAATTCCATAACATTTAAGTTACTTGAAAGGTCAATTTCATAAGGATATAATAGTATTCAGTTTAATTCAAATAATTGAACTAGGTAAAACATCAATTGAACTGACTCTAAGGAAATGTTACTGAAATAAAATAATCAGTGGAATTTAAGAGAATACAACTGAATTAAAGTGATTTGAAAGGACACTAAAGTATCAGAAAATTGGAATGCAATTCTATTCAAGTAAATTTAAGTTAAATAAGTGAAATTCAATTCAACTCATTTGTAGGTTGATGGATCTGAATGTAAGGCCAATCACTGCAACTAAAGGTCAATTTGTATGAATTCAAGTGATTTCAACAATGATTCCAGGATCTCAACTGAAATCGATGTCAATACTTAGTGCAATTATTTGAATCGAACTGATTCCGAGTGGAATTTTTTTGGTACAATTTTTTGAAAATTCAATTCAATCTGAATAAGCTCAATTTCTACATCAAAAGTAACATCAAATAAATTGAACTGAATAAACTCTCTCTTTTCTCCTTATTTTGTTTATACTCTATTCCTGTCACGAGATTGAGAGTCTTTGCATAATTATTACATGCATTCTTACAAACAAGCTTTTTATACTATCTTACCACCTATTTGCTACATATCGTCTTCATTGCTATTCTCACTTCTAAGCGCTTGAGACCTTTCCCTGGGTTTCCGTTTCCCCTTACCTTTATCAATTTAGAAAATTGGATTCTATTCCGCAACACTACTTCCTTATTCACCTTTCTAGGAGTCATTTTTTGGCTTTTTCCCTACCCTACGCCATCAGCTCTCTCTCTATTTCTCAGATATTCCATTCTCTTCGTCCATTCTTCCCCCTTACCATTTTCATTGAAAATTCACTTTACTCGCTCTTTCATGCTCTCCCCACCCCCTTCGTCACCTGCACACCTCTAACAAATGCAAACATGTTTCCTGCGCATACCTATACACTCTACACAGATTCTCTTATTCATTCATCCAATACCTGTATGCTTTTACACCCTCTCCTTTTTTGAATCTCACCAATCTATTCCATTTGATCTCCTATTTCATCTTTTTCAGGTAATCTGGTTCCTCCTGCATCTTAGCGATTTAATACCAGCTGTTGTACCTTTAATCCGCAATTTTTTTCCATCTTTACTCTCCTTGCCTTTCTACTAGCACCACGTGATCTGCATATGCTAATAAATACACTTTGCCTGTTTCTAATGTCCCCTCTTTCCCTTTCCTTCCCATCTTCTTCTCTAAGTCTACCAGAAGAACACTAAATAGAAGTGGGCTCAAGGGACGCCCTTGCCTGAGCCCCCTTTCTGTCCAGAATTCTTCCTTTCTTGTCTCCTATTTTCACCCTTATCTTAGTTTCCGCAAATCTTTATTTTATACTCTCTGTTAAACATTCAGCTACTCCTCTCTCTTTCATGGCTGTCCATAACACCCTCCTGTTAACTGAGTCAAAAGCTGCCTGAAAATCCACAAACAGTGCGACTAATTTACTTTTCTTCTGCCCTAGGCTCATATTGACTAAATAGTTGGGCACGTAGATATTGTCTGCGGTCCCTATCCCTTTCTCAAAACCCGTTTGGTTGTGTGGTATACTTCCTTTTTGTTCCACCTGTCTTTCCAACCTCCTTCTAAGCACTTCCGCGTACATTTTATATCCCACCGACATGAGTGTGATACCTCTATATTCCTCCACCCGTTTATCCTCTATTTTTTCTCTCAATTTTCTTAATTTTTCATCCCCGCACCTGCCCATTTTCAATTTCCTTTGCCCCTTTCTTTCCTTCTTCCCCCTACCGCGCTTTGGGCCTCCACGTTTCAAAGTCGCGATCAATGAAAAGTTCTCTGAGCCTATTTCATTGCCCACTTCTATTTTAACCATCAGCTGCCTTATTCTTTTATTATTCAATTCCGTGTGGGCGGCACTACATACCGCCCGCCGGCGATCTACTTGCTTAGTACGCGGCAGTTCCCGAGGGTTAATTAAAGGTAAATCTACCGAATTCCAGTCAACTCAATCTGATTCAAAGTCAAATAAACTGGAATGTTGGTTAATTAATTTTAATTTAGGTTAATTTATTCGGATTAATGGTCAAATCGACTGGATTTAAGATCAATTACTTTCAGTTCCAGTTGATTAATTTGAATTCAGTTTACTTAATTAGAACGAATTTAATGTCACGTTGATGTTCAAGGCCAGTTAATGTGAATTCACAAAAATTAAAGTAGTTTCAATGAATTGTTATGTATGACTGTATTCAGCAGCCGTTAACTCCTCTCCGTATTATAATACATTTTTATTGCACCTACATGCTTTATGGATAAAATATAAAAATTTCGCGTCATAATATGGTTCTTTTCAGTGTACTATTAGGCACAATTATAAGTTTTTTGTTAGTTTGCACCATCCTTGAATTTCTACAAAGAAACTTGGATCTAAAGTACAAATTCATAGATAATTTGGGCAAATTTTCATTATACAATAGTACAAAAGGGATTTTTAGCATGAAGGTGAACCCTTCAGCTTTCCCTACTGTTCATGGTATAAGAACATTAAATATAATTTGGGTTGTCTATGGACACATTTACACTTCCAGACGATTTCCTCCGATGTCTAATACACTTGATCTCGAAGAAGTAAAAAAAAAATAATCAATTATTTAGATTTTCATTCCCTGAAATAGAAAAAACTTCAATGAAAAATAAAAATTTTTTACAGCATTTAATATTTATTCTAAAAATTTGCAATTGCTTTATATTACAAAGTATTTATGTATATTTGTACAAATGTATAAGAATTTGACAAAAGCATTAATATAATTTTGAAAAGTGTTTGGAAGTATGTTTGGGCTTTCATTACACCGTTTTGAAGGTCTACTAAATAGCTCCACCTCTTATAACGTGAAAAATAAGTATAAAAATAATTTCTAAACGCCACAGTCAACATTTCGGTAAATATTTATTTGTTCAATTGGGTTTTCACATAAAAATAAAAACTTTTTTTATGGCTCTCCAAACCGTTTAAATCAGTGATCCCCCGTTCACTTTTTTGCTTGTAAAGAGACATACTAAAATGTCGAGTGTGAAAAGTGCATAACAATGAACAAAAGTGCGATTATTTTGATTATTATCAGTCAAAAGTTACTCCAAAGGCGATTTTCAGTAAAAAATAGCGTATATAGGTGTCAAAAAACGTGTCTCTACCTATGCGGTACACGTGTCCCAACCTATACCTATACGCTTTCTCCACTTCTTGTAAACACACTGTTTGGTGCAGCTGCTACAAGCATGCACCATGTTCTCGAGTTAACATAGAAAGTGAGCTACTACGAGCTAATATGTCATAATAACAGGTGGTCCCAGTAAAAAGCAATGGAAAAAACGCGCTGTCCCAACTTATAAAGTATCTCAACCTGTACGACTCTTCCCTACAATTTCATATCAATTGTATGAAAGAAGAATTTTACAACAATGTTAAAACGTATAATTCTGCAACAATTGAGGGGCCAGACTCTATAACCGCTTATAAATTTTTCTCGCTGAACGTCGTCAACCCCTGGACACTTTTTAAAAAAGTTTCAAATTTTAAGGAGGGTGCCAATGTCATATGGGATTTTGGGCCCACAACTTCCAGATCTGAAAAGTGTGTAAAGTTGTTATACTTGGTCCGGCACACAAAAAAGTCAATAGGTGTAACCCTAAAAATTGAGCCGTTTTTAAGATATTGGTTTTTAAAGTCACAAAGTTCATACATTGTCAATATTGAGTTTGCTTATTAGCAGGGCGTCAAGCAGCTTTAATCTCTATTATTATGCGTTCTTTACACGATAAATAAGCAGTACTGTCATCAAATATTTACATTTAGTAAGAAGTGATATAATAATTATAGATGCTTTAGTTAACGCCTTATATTTTTTATTATTCGACTTCATCAGAATAATCTTGCAAAACGGGTACCAGCAATAGATTTTCAGCGTGTGGTTTTATTATTTTTTGATATTGTGCATGTCCTAAATATCAAATCACTGTCATGACATGTGCACAACATCCAACTGTCCCAAGTCCGTTTTTACATTGACAACAGTAGCCAAAAATAGCTCCTGAATCTGCCTTGTCTAAATCTATAAGAATGTACAAAAAATATCGTGTAGTTGATTGGTGGCGAGATTGTATCCTCGCTTTAATCAGAAGTGGGTTGTTAACAAAAATTCCAAATTCAGCAAAAGGCAATAATTCTGCATGCGTGCTTATCTCAATGTGATAACGACCAGAATCATGAACATGTTCCATTTTTTATATAAAACAAATGAATATTATATATAATACTTCACACTATATATAAACTATATATAATATTTCCGCCTAAGATTTCTTTCATCTCTCATCGTTATTAGGATACAACATTTGTCAATATTTGTTGAGAAATTAACATAAGGGGTTTATCATTTATGGATCGCTTACTCCTCAGTTAGGAAATCATTTTCGAGGAGTCGCCTGAATATTACATACGAGGATCAAGATTCAAGATCGTTTGACTCACAGGGATTACCTAAGGTTGTTCCAGGTATACAGTCAAGTTCAAATTACTTAATCTTTAACTTTATTGATACAATTGACGAAAAAAGGCCAATTGTTTACACCTGCCCAGGCGGAAATATTATATATATAGTTTATATATAGTGTGAAGTATTATATATAATATTCATTACTTTCATACATTTTTTATATAAAACAAATGAATATTAGATATAATACTTCACACTATATATAAACTATATATAATATTTCCGCCTGGGCAGGTGTAAATAATCAGAAAATAGTTGTGTTCATCATTGTTTATTTAAATTTAATTATTCGTATAATTGTATTTTTTACTCCGCACTCATTGCTCTTGAATATCTGATTGGTTGCTTTTTCTGATTGGTTGATTTATATTCCAAATAATTATTTAACCATACAGGCAACAATTCCGTTCTTAACTTTTGGAAAAAAATATTTTACAAATATATTATATATGTCAACAATGTTATTTATTTATTTATCTATTAATAAAGATTAAGAATCTTCTGCATCATCAATTTAGTAAATCAGAATTTCCAAATAAGTAATTTTCTTTTATGGTAAAATTTTTTTCTGAATGTTTCCTAACATTATTTATAAAAGAGAAAAGTTTAATCTTAAATCTTTTGATTATCAGGAAATAATTATGTTCCTAAAACTTTGCTACCACATTGTAATTTTTAAACTTTCAAAGAAACGAGAAAAATGAAATCATGGACAAAAACTTAAAACATTATAATTTAAAAAGAGTATTGTGGTTACCGGCAACGAACAAATACCGGTACCGACAATAAGATTTCTGGGAAAATTTTTCATGATTTAGATTTCATTCTGAAAAATTAATGTTAACATATTTAAAAGTTTTAAAAAAATGGAAAAATAATTGAAAATTTGAAAAGTTTTGAAATTCTTTTTCAACAAAATATAGATTTTTAAAGATGTTGAAGCGTTTTAAGGGGTTTGAAAGGTTTTAAGATCCTACAATTTTTTTCTTAAGGTCCCAAAGAAAATTTAAATTGATTTTTTGCTTTGAAAAATTAATTTAAAGAAAATATTTAGAAAGATTTTAAAACATTTCAAATGATTTCCTAAAATTTCAGAAAATAATGTAGAAAATATTCAAGCAAAATTTTCCAATTATGCAAAACTTCAACAAATTTAAAACAAAATGTAGATTTTTGAAGATTTCGAAATAAAATTTGGAAGTTTTTTTGAAGATTTTGAAAGGGTTTAAAATAATAATTTGTTTGAAGATTCATGAGAATATTTAGAAGTGATTCTTTATTATGAAAAATTAATTTTAAGAAAATATTTAAAAAGACTAAAATACTAAAATGTTTTATCACATCTTATAAAATTCCGTGAAAAAAATTTCTTAGAAATTGTCTAGATACTTTCACGACTATTCAAAAATCTTCAAAAATCTTTTTGAATTTTTTCGAGAAACTTAGGAAATTTATATTTATATATTTTATATAAATAAAGAAACTTAAAAATAAATAGTGATTCGATATTTTTATTTTGTGTTAAAAATTATTTTTCCTTTCAAATTATAATTTATCTAATTTTTTTTTTCTTTACTGAAAAATCTTTTTTGGCTGAAAATTTAACAATATTATTGAAAATGCATCTTTTTGGTTTAAAAATTCATCTACTTTAGCAGAAATTTCCCCTAAAAAATTGAAATATTTTTTGGTTGAGAATTCAAAAACAAATAATAAATAGATAAACCCAAAAATCGAACAGTTACTAGACATTTTTATTTTGTAATAAAAATGATTTTTCCCCTCAAAGTGAAAAAACTACACGCGCACGTAGAGTGCCACTGGTAAAGTTAATTTATTTAAAAAAGCTCATTCTTTTCCTAGAAAGATTCTTAAAAATTCTGCTTGTCACGTTTTAACGGAAATTACATTATTTAAAAATAATTATACGTAGAATTATTTTTGGTTAGTCGTTTTTAAAACTTTTTAAAGTCCAAATTAATATTTAATAAAAAACGCGACGAATAGAATTGTAAATAATCTTTCAATAAATGGAATAAGCTTTTTTAAATTAAAATTTAATTTTTTCTAAAAATTGTTGCTAAAATCAATAAGTCTTTTTTTATCAGTTTTATAAATCAAGTTAAAGATTAAGTAATTTAAAACTCTTATTAAAGCTAAATTTGCATTTTTTTTACTGTTTTGAAATGGCGTAAAAACTAAGTCAAGAAAATTGTTCAATTTAAAAAAAGTGGTGAACTAATTGTCTGAAAAATAATTGCAAATAAGTATCCCATTAACCAAACACAAAAAGAATGTAAATTTTTTTGTATTTCAAATAAAATTCTAGTATGATCAAAAAATTATTTTTTTCTGAATTATGAATTTATATTATTATTGATTGTTGAAAACTGTCCATATAAAAAATTCGCAATAATTCTTGAACCAAATTCATTAATTTTTCATCAAAAATTATTTTTTTTTTAACTGAAAATTTGACTATTCCATTTTTTATTGAAAATTCATCTTTTTTTATTGAAAATTCAACTTTTTGGTTGAAAATGCATTTTTTTAGTTTAAAATTCAACTATTTTGTTACAAATACATGTATTTTGTTGAAAATTCGTATTTTTTGGTAGAAAATTCATATTTTTGTGTTGAAAATTCAATTGTTTTGTAAAAAATTCCACTCTTTTGGTTGAAGATTCAACTATTTTGCTAAAAGCTTGTCTTTTTTAGTTCAGTTTAAATATTTTTGATTTCAAATTGAAATATATATATATTTTTTTGAAATTAGAAAATAATTTCTTTCATTGAAAATACAACTATTTGGTTGAAAGTTCAATTGTTTTGTAGAAAATTCGTCTTTTTTGAATTTAAAATTCATCTTTTTTCGTTGATGATTCAAATATTTAGTAAAAAATTCATCTTTTTTGATTGAATTCAATTGTTTTTGATTAAAAATTAAAAGACTTTTGTTTTGGTTTAATAATTTATATCATTCGGTTAAAAATGTAACTGTTTGGTTGAAAATTAATCTATTTAACTAGAAAATTAAAGTCGACTTTTTGGCTTGAAAATTTTGTTGTTGTTGAAAATTGAACTGTTTAGTTGAAAATAAACTTTTTTGTTAAAAATTCCCATTTTCAGGTTAAACCTATAATTGTTTTGTAAAAAATACTTCTGTTGCGTTTGAATACAATTGTTTTTGATTAAAAATTAAAATATTTTTTGCTTGAAAATTCAAGAACTTGGTTGAAATACTTTGTAAAAAATTGATTTTTTGGATGATGATTCATCTCTGTATTAAAAAATTTAATACTATTTCGTTGAAAATTTTTTGTACACTAACAAATGTTTCTGAGTTGAAATTTTTTTTTTATTTAAAAATTTACATCATTCAGTTAAAGATGTAACTGATTGGTTGAAAAATAATTTCTTTGGTTGAAAATTTAACTATTTTATTGAAAATTCGTTTTATTTTTGTTGAAAATTAATGTTTGAAACTGAAAATTGAACTATTTCATTTTTGGAATGAAAATTCATCTCTTTTTTGAGAAATTTCACCTTCTTTGGAAAATGAAAGTTTTAAACTGAAAATTGAACTATTTCATTTTTTGAATGAAAATTCATCTCTTTTTGTAGAAATACTTTTTTTTTTGTGGAAAATTATCTATTTTGTGAAAATTTTTTATTTTGGGTTGAAAATTCAACTGTTTTGTACAAATTTGCCTTTTTGGGAATCTTTTTTTAATCGACTTTTTGGATTGAAATTTTTTTTTTTTTCGAAAATTTAACTGTTTAGTTCAAAATAAACTTTTTTGTTGAAAATTCATATTTTATGGTTAAAGTTATAACTGTTTTGTAAAAAAATACGTATTTTTAGCCTAAATTTTTTTTTCTCACACCAATATTTTTAATGATGTCTAAAAAAAAAACAAGTTTAAAAAAAAAGTTTAAATTCCAATACAAATTATTCTGTTAATTGAGCCATAAAATTGTTTTACAGTTATTCCTTATGATCTGAAAGGAAACTGCAAAAACAGTGTAAATATTTGTAAAAATGAACTTTTTTGTTAAAAATTCATATTTTTGGGTTGGAAATTTAACTGTTTTGTAAAAAATTCGTCTTTTTGGGTAAAATTTTAGTATATAAATCGACTTTTTGGCTTGAAAAATCGTCTTTTTGGCTTGAAATTTGAACAGTTGAATATAAAATTCAACTATTTGGTTTAAAAATTTAACTGTTTTGTTAAAAATGAACGTTCTTGTTAAAAATTCGTATTTTCGGGTTAAAAATGTTCAGATGAAAATCCATATTTTTGGGTTGAAAATTTAACTGTTTGAAAAAAATTCGTCTTTTTATTTTGAAAATTTAAGTGTTTGGTTAAAAATGAATTTTTTTGTTTAAAAATTGGTATTTTCTGTTTGAAACTATAACTGTTTCGTAAAAAATACGTCTTTTAGCTTTAAATTGTTTTCATGATACTTTAAAAAGAAATTCAAAAAAAGTTAAAAATATTAATAACAATTTTTCCATTATTTAACCGTAAAATATTTTTAGTTTTTGTTAGGATCCATAAGAAAACTACAGAAATAGCGCAAAGTCAAGAAATTTAAGTGTCGTTTATAAATTTTCATAAAATCTGAATTTCTAAACATTTTTCAATATTCTCGGGCTCATTTTAAAGGTAAATTTTCTAAGAATCACAGTCACTTCTCAACATAATTGTTTAATTTTTTTCTTGCATTGTGCAAGATGTCAAAGTTGGTCAAAAGCAGAAAAAAATATTTAAATTTTTCCAAGTTTATTCTTCCGACTTTAACTGACTTGAATTTCTTGCACCATGTAGGAAAATATTTTATATAATTATTCTGACGTAGAGAAATTTACCTTTACAATGAGAGAACATTGAAAAATATTTTCTTATTTTAAAATTATCAGTTTGTAATTAATTAGAAAAAATTGACCGGAAATTAAAAATTAAAATTAAAAAAAATTTTTAAAAAATAAAAAAAGAACCAAAAAAATTCCTCTAGAGGCTTTCGTTTCTAAGATATAATTTTATAAACAAATTAATGCGTGAAAGTAATTTTTCAGAATTTGTAATAATCAGCTCATTGAAATCCATAGTTTTTGTAAAAAATGTGAGACAAATTAATGCTCGATTGCGATAATTAAAAATAGGTGTGATTTTTAAATTGTTTAAAAAAAATTTTATAAGCAAATTCACAGTTTAATTATTTTTGAAAGAATGGACTCAGTTTTTATCAAATAAATTAACAAAAAATATTATTTCGATTAAAAAAATGCACTAGGAAAAAAGTCGTCAAGACCCAGAAATCGGCGATTTTTTTCCTAGTTTATTTTTGTCACTGGCAATTTTTCAAGTACAGGAAAAAATTATTTTTCTGTTTACACAAGTGTTAAGAATTTTTTTCTAAAACAGATGTAATTTAAGTAGGAATTATCTTTTACAAAATGATTTATTAAAAATAAATAAAACTAGATGTAGATTTTCTATTTGTTAACTTAAATTATTTATAACACAGTTAAATCAATTGAATTCGATAGAAAACTGTCTTATAAGCTATTAAGATACACATAAGAAGATGCAATTTTTTTCCGCGAAAGAAGGATGAAAATTTTCTATTTGACAAATTTAATTATTTATAACAAAGATAAATGTTGAGTATCAATAACATTTTGCAAAATAATAATTTTTATAAGCTATTACGATACATATAAAATAAATTACATTTTTTTCTCAAAAGAAGGATGAAAATGTTCTAATTGTTAATTTATATTATTTATAACAAAGATAAATGTTAAGTTTTAACAATTTTCTAAAGTTTAGAAGGTCTGCGTAACTATTTTGATAGATACAGAATGAAGAATAATTTTTCTCCGCTGAAAATAGATGAAGATTTTCTATTTGTTTACTTAAATTATTTATAACAATTCTAAACGTTTAGGTATTGACAATATTTTATAGTTCAGTATGTCTGATAAGCTACTTCGATATATATTAGAGAGCAAAGAAATTTTTTCCGCGAAAAAATGAAGAAAATGGTGGATTTGTTTACTTACATTATTTATAACAAATATAAATGTTAAATATTAACAAAATATTGAAGCCTAATAAGTTTAATAAACTATTATAATACATATAAGGTGAAAAGGAATTTTTTCGGCAAAAAAAGGATGAAAATGCACAATTTGTTAATTTAAATTATTTATAACAACGATGATTGTTAACTTTTAACGACATTTCGTAGCATAAGAAGCCTTATTAACTATTATGGTGCATACAATATGAAGAAGATATTTTTCCCCGAAAAAAGGATGCACATGTTCTATTTGTTAACTTAAATTATTTATAACAAAGCTAAGTGTCAAGTTTTAACAATTTCTCGGAGTTTGAGGATTCTGGATAACAATTTTGATAGATATAAGACGAAGAATAATTTCTTCCGTTAAAAATAAATGAAGATTTTCTATTTGTTTACTTAAATTATTTATAACAATGCTAAATATTATGTATTGACAATATTTTATAGCTCAGTATGTTTGACGTGTTAAAGCGATACATATAACATGATAAAAAAAATTAAAATTTTCTATTTATTAACTTTAATTCATTATAACAAATATAAATATTTTATTTTTTATCAAATTTGTTTATAACGCTAAAATTTTACAATAGTCAAATTGTTTGCTACAAAATGAAAGAAGTAATGATATTTCTTCGAATGTATGCTAGGAATATTTAATTAGAAAAAAAATCTTTCAAACCGGTTGATAAATTGAAGGCTAGACCTTTATGAATATTAAATTATATATTTTCAGCAGTGTGCGTGCGAGAAATCAGTGAAATTCTCAATATAAATATTTCAGGGTGGCTTCCAGAAACAATAACAAATGTTGTTTCTTTTCCCGATTAACAAACATTTTTCTAGGTCATTAAAATACAATAAAAATTCAAACTTCTCCCCTCCTCACCCACATTTCTAATCATTTCCGCTATTTTCCCTCATTTTCCTTCACTTCCCCTACCCTTATTTTCATTTACTTCCTCTACTCCTGTCGTCTTATTTCCTCTCACTTCCTTACTTCCCTTCACTTCTCCTACTTCCCCTTCCTCATCACTTCCATTTCCCTTTTCCTTCACTTCTCCTCTACCTCAATCTTCACCTTTTTCACATTCACTCTTTCATTCCCTCTCATTCGCTCCTCTAGCCACCTCCAATTTCTCCATCCACTCCTCACCCAATTGATCCACCCATAAAATCTTTACCACATTCTCTTGACAGTTTGCTTCATCTTCCATTCCTCTCCTACATCCTTCCCATACATGCTCCCATGCTTCCTCTTCCAATTCACAGATTTTACTCTTTCTGCTATTTTTATTTTCCCAATGCATACCTTCTCTTACCACATTTCTCAGTCCAACTCTTGCTATTCTGGTCCATCTTCTCTTTTCCCATCCCATTTCTAAATACTTTGGTACTCCTTCCTTTTTTATCATATTATACCATTTATTATATTTTGCTTCCTTAATCATCACCCATGCATCTAATAATTGTCATTCCCTGTCTCTTTTCTCCAATTATATTCATATACTCCAGTCCCCTCTCCTACATCTCTAGCACTAAAGAAATCCTTCCTTCCTTCTATCTCGTTAATTCTATCGCCCTTTCTCTCCCCTCTTCTAGTTCCATCCAACACTTTCTTGCCAATTCCCCTCCCTTTCCCTCCCTTAGATTCTTCTCAATCTTCCATGCCTCTGTCGCATCTCGTTAATTATATCGCCCTCCCTCTCCTCTCTTCTACCTCCTTCGAACACTTTCTCACTAACTCCCCTGCAGTCCCGTCTCCTACATCTCTAGCACTGAAGGAATCCCTTCTTCTTCCCATCTCGTTAATTCTATCGCTCTCCCTCTCCTCTCTTCTACTTCCATCCAACACTTTCTTGCCAACTCCCCTCCCTTTCCCTCCCTTAGGTTCGTCTTAAACTTCCATGCCTCTTCCTCATTTTTTAATTCTATCACCCTTCCTCTCCTCTCTTCTACTTCCTTCCAACACTTTTTTCTCCAATTCTTCATAGTCTACTCTAGTCCCCTCTCCTACATCTCTAACACTAAAGGAATCCTTTCTTCTTCCTATCTCGTTAATTCTATCGCCCTCCCTCTCCTCTCTACTACCTCCTTCCAACATTTTCACACTAACTCCCCTCCATTTCCCTTCGTTAGATTCTTATTAAACTTCCATGCCTCTTTCTTATCTCGTTAATTCTATCGCCCTCCCTCTCCTCTCTTCTACCTCCTTCGAACACGTTTTTCTCCAATTCTTCATATTCTACTCCAGTCCCCTCTCCAACATCTCTAGCACTAAGGGAATACTTTCTTCTTCTCATCTCGTTAATTCTACCGCCCTCCCTCTCCCCACTTCTATTTCCATCCAACACTTTCTTACTAACTCCCCTCCCTTTACCTCCCTTAGATTCTTCTTAAACTTCCATGCCTCTTTCTCATATCGTTAATTCTATCGCGCTCCCTCTCCTCTCTGCTACCTCCTTCCAACATTTTCACACTAACTCCCCTCCATTTTCCTCCCTGAGATTCTTTTTAAAGTTTCATGCTCTTCCTCATCTCGTTAATTCTATCGCCCTCTCTGTCCTCTCTTCTACCTCCTTTGAACACGTTTTTCTCCAAGTCTTCATAGTTCACTCCTGTTCCCTCTCCTACATCTCTAGCACTAAAGGAATCCTTTCTTCTTCCCATCTCGTTTTTTCTATCGCTCTCCCTCTCCTCTCTTCAACCTCCTTCCAACACTTGCTCACTAACTCCCCTCCATTTTCCTCGCATAGATTCTTCTTAAACTTCCATGCCTCTTTCTCATCGCGTTAATTCTACCGCCCTTTCTCTCCTCTCTTCTACCTCCTTCCAACACTTTTTTCTCCAATTCTTCATAGTCTACTCTAGTCCCATCTCCTACATCTCTAGTAGTAAAGGAAACCTTTCGTCTTCCCATCTCGTTAATTCTATCGCCCTCCCTCTCCCCTCGTCTACTTCCATTCAACACTTTCTTGTTAACTCCGCTCCCTTCCCCTCCCTTAGCTTCTTCTTAAACTTCCATCCCCTCTTTCCCGCACTAGTATTTAACTTATTTCTCATTATCTCTTCCCTTTCCTTCCTTCCCCATATCTCTGCTCCATATCCTAATACTGGCCATACGACCACATTCTCAATCTCCAATCTTTATTGAACTTTCTTTTCCTATATCCCATATCTGTTTCATTACCTCTACTTTTTTTATTCTTTCTCTTACATGAGCTCTATAATCTCACTTTACTTGCAAGGTCTATCCCAAATATTTAAACTCCTTTCCTTCTTCTTACTTTACTCCCTTCCATCTCCCAGTCCATTCTTTTCTCTTCCCCCTTCTTTTCTAAACCTTATTATCTTGATCTTTTCCTCATTTTAATTCAACTTATTCCCATCCTAACTTTTCCCCATCCTTTCTTCTTCATTTCTTCTTCTAAATATGAGAATAATACTTTAAATAAAGGTGGACTCAAAAGGACAACCTTGTCTTACTCCTATCACCAACTAGAAACTATCTCCTACCTGTTCTGCTGCCTTTAATCTGCTCTTTTTGTCTCTCTCTCTCGAAATTTCCGATACTCCCTTATTAAACCCTCTCTTATCCCTTTCCTAAGCCCTTTCTGATATGGTGGCTCTGTTTTCCTCATTTTCTTTTTTCAACCTCTCCGATAAAACAGTTACATATATTGTATACAATGTTGACAAAAGTGTCACTCCCCTATAACCTTTAACCTCCCCTTTGCTTTTCTTCACCATGGGTACAACTACCCTCTCTTTCCATAGCTCTGGCCACTCGTCTCCTCTCCTTACTCTGTATGTCTATTCCTTCAGTTCTCCTCTTTCTCTTGTAATCCACTTGCAATCCAGAGCAATCCAGTTCTAATCAGGAGTACTCCCGAGTAATACACGTGCAATCCAGAATATCGGGATTATTCAGTAATACAAGTAATTCACTTGTAATGCAGAGTAATCCATGTATATTTCAGGGTACTCCCAGTAATCCACTTTTAATGCGTAGTAATCCACGTATAATTCAGGGTGATCCACTTGTAATCCGGTTAATTCAAAGTAATTTAGGTAATCCGAGTAATAAACTTGTAATCTAGAGTCAACCAGTTATAATCCGGAGTAATACAGGTTAATCCATTTGTAATCCAGATAATTCGGAGTAATTCAGGTAATTCGGAGTAATTCAGGTAATCCAAGTAATCTGAAGTAATCCACGTTTAATGCAAGGTAATCCACTTGTAATCCAGGTCATTTAAAGCATATCAGGTAATCCACGTAATTAACTTGTAATCCAGAGTAATTCAGTTTTCATTTGGAGTAAGCGAGTTCTATCGTGGATTAATGCAGAGTAATCCACCTGTAATCCTGATGATTCGGAGTACTTTAGATAATCCAAGTAATCCAGAGTAATCGATTTATAATCCAGTGTAAGCCACTAGTAATCCAGTTAATTAGAAGTAATTTAGGTAATCCAAATGATAAACTTGTAATCCAGAGTTATCCTCTTCTAGTCTGGAGTAATCCAGTTCTATCGCGGAATAATGCAGAGTAATCCACTTGTAATCCAGATTATTCGGAGTAATTTAGGTATTCCAAGTCATGCAGGGTAATCGCTTTATAATCCAGTGTAAGTTACTAGTAATCCAGGTAATTTGAAGTAATCCAGGTAATTTGAAGTAACTCAGGTAATCCAAGTAATTTACTTGTAATCCAGAGTAATCCTGCTCTAGACTGGAGTAATCCAGTTCTATCGCGCATTAATACAGGGCAATCCTTTTGTAATCCAGATAATCCGGAGTATCTTGGGTAATCCAAGTAATCCAGAGTAATCGATTAATAATCCAGTGTGAGCCACTAGTAATCCAATTAATTAAAAGTAATTCAGGTGATCCAAGTAATAAAATTGTAATCCAGAGTTATCCTCTTCTAGTCTGAAGTAGGCCAGTTCTATTGCGGTTTAATGCAGAGTAATCCACTTGTAAACCAGATAATTCGGACCAATTTAGATAATTCAAGTAATTCAGAGTAATCGATTTACAATCCAGGGTAAGTCACTCGTAATCCAGGTAATTAGAAGTAATTCAGGTAATGCAAAGAATTTACTTGTAATCCTGAGTAATCCAATTCTAGACAAGAGTAATCCAGTTCCATCGCGGGTTCATTCAGAGTAATCCACTTGTAATCCAGATAATCCAGAGTAATTTAGGTAATCTAAGTAATACAGAGTAATCGATTTATAATCCAGTGTGAGCCACTAGTAATCCAGGTAATTTAAAGTAATTCAGATAATCCTAAAAATAAACTTGTAATTCAGAGTAATCCAGTTCTAGGCTGGAGTAATCACGTTCTATTGTGGATTAATGCAGAGTAATCCACTTATAATCCAGGTCATTTAAAGCATATCAGGTAATCCAAGCAATTAACTTGTAATCCATAGTAATTCTGTTCTCATGTGGAGTAATCCAGTTCTAATGCAAATTAATGTAGAGTAATCCACTTGTAATCCAGATGATTTGAAGTAATTTAGGTAATCCAAGTAATCCAGGGTAATCGATTTATAATCCAGGGTGAGTCAATTGTAATCCAGGTAATTAGAAGTAATTCAGGTAATCCAAGTAACAAACTTGTAATCCAGAGTGAACCTTTTCTGGGCTGGAGTAATCCAGTTCTATCGTGGATTAATTCAGACTAGTCCACTTTTAATACAGATCATTCAGAGTAATTCAGGTAATCCAAGTAATCCAGAGTAATCGATTTATAATCCGGTGTAAATCACTAGTAATCCAGGCAATTCGAAGTCATTCAGGTAATTCAAGTAATTTACTTGTAATCCAGAGTAATACAGGTAATTCGAAGTAGTTTATTATATAGGTAATTAAAATAGTTTTCAATTGTTCTGTTGACATTTTTTTTTAACGAATTTTTTTTACTATTAATTTGACTATTCAATTCTTGGTTAAAAATTCCTGTACATATTTTCTTGACAATGTGTTCTTTCGGTAGAAAATTAATCTTCTCCATTGAAAATTTGTGTTTTTGGTTGAAAATTCAACTATTTTATGAAAAATCAATCTACTTTTGAGGAAATTTAATAATTTTCCTAAGAAGTCATTTTTTGTTTGAAAATTCCACTTTGTAATTGAAAATTGATATTTTTTACTTGAAAAATAATCTTGTGGCTTGAAAATTCATCTTTTTGGTTAAAAAATTAACTATATGAAAATTCGTCCTTCAGGTCAAAGATTCAACTATTATCTTGAAAATTTGTCTATTTTTCTTGCATTTGACTGTTTTTTATTTAAATTTAAATATTCTTTAATTGAAATATCAATAATGATATTTTTTGTTGAAAATTCTTCTTTTTGGTTAAAGATCATCATTTTAGTTGAAAATTCGTTTTTGTTTTTGGTAGAAAATTCAACAATTTTATGATTTTTTTTCTTAACTGAAAAATCTTTCTTGATTGGAAATTATGGTTGAAAATTTTGTCTTTTTTATTTAATTCAACTGTTTTTTATTTCAAATTAACATCTATTTTGATTTGAATATCAACTATATTTAGTTGAACATTCAATATTTAGTTGAACAAAGGAAAATCTAATAGTTGATATTTTGACTAGAAAAGATTATAATTTTTAACTAAATAGTTTAACACTCGAACAAAAAATAGATAATTTTCTTTAAAAGATTTGAATATTCAATCAAGTCCGATTTTCAGGTTACACCGTTATAAAAAAATCAAACTTTAGTATTTTAAATTTTGTTTGTTTCCCAAATAATTAACTATTTAATACTTACTTAAAAATCACTACTTTGATAAAGTTTGATTTTCGAGCACAAACATTTTCACGTTCATTATGATATTATAAAACCAAAATGGCAAACGTACAAAGAAAATATTTTTTTGGGTCAAAACTCCAACAAAAATGGTTCAGACGGACCTGATTGCTCACGGGTTGGAGAGTCCCGATTTACCGTCAAGGCCATTGAGGTTACCCCCGACACGGTTGGTAAAGCGGCACTCCAGTGTAATTCAATTTTGAGGTTAGGGCTTCTGCCCAAAAGCCTTATAAAAAAAAAACATTTTTTTTTAATAAACGTACCCAAATTATTTAGAAGTGTTTTAGAAATATTTTAATGGTAAGTTACGAAAAATATTTAAACTTCCTTACCAGTAATAAGGAGATTTTATATTATATATTAGTAACAAATTATTATCATATATTATTATTTATTATTATTATTGTATTATATTATATATTGCTCTAATCCACGAAGGCACGCTACTCGCAAATTTCTATGCTTACCCAGTAAGAAGGCTTGCATTGACTGGGATTAAAAAATGTAATTCATTTTAATGACTGATTTTTCCGCTCGTCTTCTAAACCGTCGGGGAAATTAATGGAATTGAAAAATACGAAAATCCGTAGTCTGGATTAATAAAATTGAATCCCTGCCAATGAACGTCGAAAATTTCACGGAACGGTACTGAAGGGAATTGAAAAGTTCGAGTGTCCAAAAAAAGGAATAGAATGGACTTAAATAAATTCAATTTCAATAAGCTTGGTTTAATTAAAATGGAAATTAATTGTTAGCGAATATTTTTAATTTTTTAAATAATGAGTGACAATTGGGTAGTGAAATAAATAATTGTAATTATATTAACTTTTTTGTATTGGTAGTACTCTATTTTAAACATATTGTGCAAAAATTCCTACAGTAATGAGTCGTATTCTATTGTATATGAAATTGTGTACTACTTAAACTCAATAAATTGCATGAGGGCAGATCGAAAATAATTGAAAAAGCAGCCTAACAAGGCACAGCTTAATTAAAGGCACCCACATGAATAAACCCTAATTTCCTTACATTTTAATTTTTCTTTTCGATTTTTAATGTAAATTCCATTTAATGTAAATTATACCCTGGTGATAAATACAGTTACGCACATATAACCGTACATTTTTATATGAAAATGAATGTTTAGAGGATAAACAAAAATGGTACAAAATCGTGAAAAATGTTGTTTAATTATCCTTTTAAGGGGTCTTTTAGGACCTCAAATACACGTATATGACGCCCATCGAAGTTATATTAGTCAAAGACGAATAAAATACTAATTTGCGCACGTAGATTTCGGTATGGTATTCGACATTAATCAAGAAAAATTTCGTCTCATCAGAACTGTTCCACTTATAAATTCGATATACTAAAAATTATTGTAAAATATTTGATGACAATTTAACTTTAACGCGACCTAGAAGTTTTTCATTGATATAAACAAATAATTTTATTTCTTGTAATATAACGTAATTATCATCCATTAATTGATTATATACTCAATTATTTATCCATTTACTATTATCAATTCATTTTCGTTTTTATCTTGACTTTCACTTCATTGTTAATTTATTATTATTACTTTATGTGTATATATTTTTAATTCATTAATTATTTATTCACTATTTGAAAAAATGTATACATTTAACAGTAAATATTTTTTACAATCTTTGATCAGTTACAGATTTATGTAATTATAATTACAACCCTTGGAATTATTAATTTAAACCACCTTTTTCACCTCATTTATAGCTTGTACATTTAAAAAGTATATTATGTTTATTTATATTTTTATATATTTAAAGATATCAAAAATATTATTCATAATATTCACGAAAATTGAAACTATTAAACTTATATTAAAGAAAACAGGATTTAAAATATTTTTAAATCGATATTTTCTGAAGGCACCCGTGGGAATTAAATTCATGAAAAATATACGCTACATTTTGGAATTCGAAACAATGTCATAAATATTTATTCTGAAGGCATTAGAGGGTATTAAATAAATTTAAAACAAATTCTACTTTACGGAATTAAAAACAATTCAATATACATATTTTCTCAAAGAAATGGAAGAAATTAAATCAATTTAAAATGTATCCTACTTTACGAAATTAAAAACAAGTAATTATAAATATTTTTTGAAGGGGTTGGAAGGAATTCAATAAATGTGAATTTTGTCCTGTTTCTGGAAAACAAACTAATTCTGAGAGTCGTTGCTGCCGCTATGGGAACTACAGGGAATTAAATTTTGTGAAAAATGTGTTATTTTCTTGCGGATTAGAGGTCCGTGGAAGAATCACGTTTTAAATAGAAACAGAACTTATTTAAATGGAAATTTAAATAGAACAGAGAAAAGTGTATTTTTTTGGTATTTCGACTAACTTATTAAATTGTTACCGTACAATATACTATATTTTGCATGATAGAAGTAAACGTGACAAAGAAGAATACGTCTACCAAATTTTAGAATGATTGAAAATGTCTCCTCAAGGTTATTTTACAATTAAAAATTATTACGCGACTTATTTGTTCTAATTAAGATCTTGTCAGAATCAAAGGACAAATGAGAAAGGTTTTGTCAAAACTTTGATTATATGCTATGGAACACCAGGAAATTTTATTATTTATAATTTTTTCACAATATTTCTGAGAGTTGTAAAAAATATTTCAACCTAGTATCGTATAACTATAGAAGCAGAAATGTAATATATTACCTAAATTAAATCGTTTACCCTATATACTTTCAGCAAAAAAATGTAATTTATTTCATCATCAAAATTAGATGATTTATTCTTTAAGCTAAGGAAAAAGTATTACATATAAAATATTCGCTTTTCAGATTAATGATCACTCAAAACGAAACATAAAAATTACAAGAAAATAAAAAAAAAATTGGAACAACTAACACCATATATGCTTTAATTAAAAATAGTATAACAATTACTAAAATAAATGCTAATGTGAATAAAAAGTAAAATTTGAAATAAAACTTCAAACTTTTGGAATTTTTCACCCTACAAGTAATAATTTTGAAACATGGCAGCCGCTGGACTGGGAATTCTTGAGAGCAGAGAAAGCCGGGATAATTTCATACACATGACATAAATGCAATTTTAAATAGTTCCGATTTCAACTTTTTAAAACGTGAAGTTTAATAATTATTTAACTGTTTTATTCGAAAGACTTAGTAGTTAACAATTTCAAATCCTATTTTCGAAAATTGTTTTACTCTAAAATATTGTATTTTCAACCCATTAAAGATTGAAATTTTTTAATTAAAAAGGGACAGTTTTTCAATATTTATCCATATTTGACGGTTTATTTAAAATGAGCATATATGAATGAAATATTCGAAATCAAACAATTTGAAACTGAATTTGTTTAAATATAGGAAGCCTTGCATCATTAACATTTCAGAGTTCAAAATTTAAACTTTGAAGGTTATAGAATATTGTTTCATTTTGATGAATTTTTAATCTGCAAGTGCAATTTTTGAATTTTGATGTTTAAATAACAATTTAACAATCACCGATTTCAAACGACTTAAAACTAAAATAACGTAACCACCTTATTTAAAAAGAGTTTAATTTTAAACGGTCAATTAAAAAATATTCAATTTTTAATGTTTCTAACTTAAAATTGCTTCAAAATTGTGTAATTTGTACAATTTGAAAATTTATTGATTCATTCTTTAATTTAGAGCATTGAAACTACTTGAAACTGATAACGTGGATTTATATTTTTTAACCAGAAGTCTTTCCCCTCTAGTTTATAAGAGCTTAAAATTTCAAATTTTATACCTTGACGTCATTTAATTTAAAAATTTTCATTTGAATAATGTTACGAGCTTCCATTCTATACATGCAAGTTATTGAGCGTTTGAATTTTGAAAAAATGTAATCTTTAATTTTAAAACTCAAAAGATTCCAATTTACAACTCAGAACGATCGGAAATTTACTAGAAAACATTTTTTTCCAAGTTTTTTCAAATTGAGTTTTTAGAAATGAAAAAATTTATCGAAACAAAATAGCAGAAATAAGGGAGAAAAACAGTTCAAGAAATTTTCCAGAGTTTGACTTTTATGCTCGCATTAAATCCTGATTGGCTGACAATAAATCGAGGATGCTCAACTCGTTACACGCTTATACCATTGAGTCGTGCAATTTAATAATAATAATTTTACGCTAAAAATAAAAAAATTTATTGAAATTTATGAACACAAATTCCCGGGTCGCTATGTACGCACTATTCAGATTGTAATTACACTTTTTCAGCAAAAAATGACTGATGTGGAAATTGTCTTATTTGAGTGATTCAAATGCAATTATTGTTGCGAGAATAAACAATATAACTGTTTTAGGAAATAGCCTACTTAATTTATTCATTAAAAAAAAACACATATTTTAACCAACGTAAATATTTTATTGTAGTAAAATAAGTTACAAAACGATATCAGACACTAGAGCGTAATAAGTACAATTATTAAAAAATCTAGCTTGATTTTGTACAGTACTGCAATAATCTGTTTGATCGTTAAGTAATCACGCGTTTTTCTCGGGAAAAATGAAAAAGCGCAGCAATATTATAAGCCGAAAATTGGAAGCTAGAGACTAAAAAAAAAGATTTTTGTTAATAAGTTTGTTAGCCTAGTTCCTAATATTATTTTCTACTTGGGTATAAAATCAATAGTCACATCGGTCTTACTTTTTTAATTACGTCAAATATCTACTGAGAAAAATAAATTTTAAAATATTTCTTTGATCCTTTTTACATTACAAATACAAGACTTAGTACGAACGCGCGGCCCGTACTACTTACAAAAGTATCAGAATCAATTACATTTCATGGGACGACTTCACAATTAATTTTAGCAATCGTAAGGAAATACAATCTATAATACAGCACTATATTATAATGTCGAAGTCCACGTACACGATTAAATAAATAGCACTTATGGATGAAGCAAATTCCGTATCAGAGTATAAAATTCGATTTTTTCGCTCAAACGATCCTCAGAAGTCTATTTATCAGTTATCGAACTTAATCCCTATTCAAAGAATTCGTACCATGCTAAGAGCAATTTTCATTCGGCATCTTAAGTACTGAAATCGAAAGACGTAGATTCAGAGCACATTGAATCTCACTAGCAGTAGCAAATTACGTTTTGAAAATTACAAATTTCACCTTGTAATGAGAATATAATATAATACTTTAAAGTTTTAAGCATCCCTCTTTAATCATCTTCCATGACTTTTGATCATTTTCTATCATCTTATATCCCCGCCTTCATTTGCATCAGCATTATCTCAAATTTAATTGACACTCTGTCAGAGAGCATTTTGCATCACAATAATGCCCCAACCGCCCTAATCAGATAAGTCACTTTCAAAGGACATGTACTTTCTTTTCTTAGTCACTGTACAATTTCTAGTCTTACTAGGTCCTGTACAAAACTCCTAACTACTCTATATCACATTTTCCTTCATATCTAACTCCTCTTTCTCTATAACGCCGATGGTACAGAATATTTATCTCTTAAGTCTCATTATAACAGTGTCATATCACATCGTTTCGGTTTCAGAATTTCAGTTTCGAGATCATCTGCTTCAATAATCTTGCTGACTATTCCAGGTTCAAGGAACAACTGGTGCCATGACTCCTTCCCATGGAGTCGAGAGTTCTAATCAGAGCAAATGCTACGTGACTCAGTCCAAATCCGCAACTTTTCTTTTAATTCCTCCATCTGGTCCTGAAGCAATGATCTTCTCCTTTAGGTACTGGTAGTTTCTTAGCCTTGATGCCGCATAATCCTTGAACAAAAAGAAATTTTTTAAAAATTTGCTCAAGAAAAAATTTTCTTTCCAGATCAGGGTGGCCACTATTTTTTAAATTTTCGTCTCATATATGATAAGCATCAGCAAACCTTTTTGCAAGAAATTTATTGACTTTAAATCATGCATATAGTAAGTAGGATAAGGATATTTTTGTGTCTCATAAAGAAAAGTACAGAGATGCGTTTTATTACAGAGTAGCGGAAAATCCACGCGCGCAAATCGCGCGTTCACGTCTCTGGATTTTTATTTCCTATCGAGAAAAATATACACAATTTAAAAATTCATTATTAAACCAATTTTTAAATATTATTGTTTAAACATTTTTGAAACAATAATTAATAATAATTAATATCCAATTGAAAGCGTCTGAAATTAAAAAAAGAATATTTTTGACAATTTAATTAGAAAAAGGAGTTGAATAATTGTATAACTTCAAAGTCGATGAGCTCAAAACTAAAAAAATTTATTTTGAATTGAATCACGAAATTGAATAATTTCAGATGAAAATTTCAAAAATAGGACAATGTAAGATTCGAATTTTGGAAATTGGATCATTATAAATTGAGAGAAATTAAAAAAGTATTACTTATGATTAAACGCGTTCAAAATTAATTAAGTAGAAATTAAAAACTATTCAATTTGAATAATTTTAAATTCAAAGCCATTAAAATTTGACAATTTGAAATTAAACACTCAATTTAATCTTTCAAAAGTCAAAGCTTCTGAAATTATAGAATTTAACATTTTTATTCCATAACAAAATTATAATTTAACATTAAAGCTGATTAGACAAATTTTTCTGAAATCAAAAAATGAATTCTTTAAAAAAAAAGTTTTAAAACAAATAGTAATTTTAAATGGGAAACAAAAATGAAAGAACTCGGAACTACTCCGGAACGTTGAAACTTAAATGAACGCGAACTATATTTAAAAATGAAAAAAGCGTAGTCACAAAAAATTGTGATATTAAAACTTTTTTATACTCAAACCCTTTAAAATTTCAGTCACTTGAAGTAAATTTAAAACGCTTAAAAATTAATAATTTTTAATTGCTAATTATACTTTCCAAAATTCCACAAATTTAATTTTAATTGTAAAATTTAAAACCTATGAAAGGGAAAAATTACAAATTTAGCGTTCAACATGAAAATTCAGAACTAAATAATTATAACCATTTAAAATTACCGAAATTATTTAATTACTGATGCATCAATTTCAGATAGTTTAATGTTTATCTTTTTTTTTATTTTAAACTTATTTTTTAATTTAAAATCTTCCTTTAGAATTATTATTCATTCTTGAAATGTTCCAATCAAATATTTTTCATTTTGAAATGATTTATTTGTTTAAATCTGCAACTAAAAATCGGACAATTTTAAGATATTACACTGAACATTAACAATTAAAAAAATGAATACAAAACAAGACGCATTCAAAACTATAATTTTAAATTAAAATTATAGAAACTTTAAAACCGATAAATATATTATTAATGAGTATCATATCTTGCAGTATCAAGTTACATATAAAACGACTGGATAGATTTTTTTTACTAAAAAATGTGATTTCTGTCCAAAAAAATCACTTGTCATTTTCACCGTTCAATATTGCAGAATTTTAAATATTGCGAGAAATATTGTGAACATTTAAAGTTAAATTATTCTAAACACTTTGAAAGTTATATGCTTTCTAATTGGAAACTTTGAAAAATAACAAAAAGCGCGAATTATGAAATATGGGAAATCGCACGGTGTAATATTTCTCTCACAGATTTTTATTTATGTTAATCATTGATCGTAATTTTTATTTTCTGGAGGAAATGACACAATTAACGAATTTTTAGAGTACCATATTTTTTAGTGATATTTTGCAATTATTTAAACAATTTTAATTTGTTTAAAAAATATTTTTCCCTTGTGAATCTTGAAAAGTTACTACGTTCTGGAATCATTAATGCGCCTTTTCATAGGGAAGGTCGAGAAAATTCTAGTTTTTTTTTAAATTTCTTACACTATGTCGCTTATTCTGCATTTTCTTATTTCAGAACTTATACTCCAATTTTTAAAACAATCATCTTGGCTTAAATAATTTTATTTCACTTACGTTATGGATAGTTTTTTTTGCAGATCGAGTTGGTAAATAAAAGAAAATACTGACTATTCACGATGTACAGAATTAAAAAATTGTTTAAACAATTGCCAAATATCCGAAACAAAAAAATATTACGCTTTACATTCGTTAATTGTGTCATTAATTCCAGAAAATACTAACTTTTCACAATTTTGTGCTGAAAAAATTATGCAAATAGAAATTGTTTAAACAATTATAATATACGTTATGCCTAAAATAGTACTCTTGATATTCATCAACTGTATCATTTATACCGAAAATAATACTTTTTAACGCTTTACAAGAAAAATAATATGGTTTAAACAAATAATAATAGTTTAAACCATTGAAAATTAGTTAAAAAATACATTGCAACTTAACACTTAACGAATAAAAATAATGTTCAAAATAATTGTTAAAAAATACCGCCTTTAGCATGAATTTTACATAAAATTAAAGTTTAATTAACAAACAGTTAATAACGAGTACTTCTTTTTTCCATTTTTTTTTTAACCGAACTTTTTCCATTCAACACCCCATGTTAATTTCAAAAGCCCGAGGGCACGGGTTAATGTTGAATGATTTGAAAAAATGGGGAACTTAAAAAATAAAAAATAAAATCCATTGAATTAAATAAAAACTTTTAAATATTCAAAAAAATCCATTGCATTGAATAGAATTCAGTAAATTTAGAAGAATTCAAGTAAATTAAAAAAAAATCAAGAGAATTCCAAAAAATTTAAAAGAATTCAGGTTGAATTCCAAACAAAATTTCAAATTTCTTAAAATCTTTAAAACCCTACTAATTTCTAAAGTGACTACTGACTACAACACAATTCCAGTTAAATTCAAAATAATTCAATTGAATTGGAAAATTTTTTTAAATCGAACAAATTCCATTGATAGTGAATTCAAAGAAATTTAAGGGAAATAAGAAGAATTAGATGAATTTCATCATAAAAAATCAATCAAGTGAATTGAAAACAATTCAAAAATCTAAAAAAAATTAATTGAATTGAGTAGAATTGAGTGAATTTAAAAAAAATATTAGAAAATCTCTTCAAATCTTTTAAACAATACGAAATCCCTCACTTCTTGTGAATAAGTTCTTTGAAATCCATTAAAATATTAAAATCCCTTAAAATTATTAAAACCCTTGGAAACCCCTTGAAATGGTTTACATCTCTTGAAAATGCTTAGGAATCTTTTAAAATACACCAAAATATTTCAGTCTTTGAAATCCCTTTAAACTATTGAAATAAATAAAAAAATTCTGGGAATCGTTTAAAATTTCCTGAAATATATCAAACCCTTTGATATATTTCAAAATACCTTGAAACTTTTTAAAGCTCTTGAAAATGCCTCGGAATCTTTTACAATATCCTCAAATATTTTAAATCCTTTAAAATCGTATTAAATTACTGAAATCAATTAAAAATTTCTTCGCAATCTTTTCAAATAACCTAAAATATTTCAAATCTTTGGAAATCCCTTGAAATTTTTTAAAGCTCTTGAAAATGCCAAGGAATATAAAAAAAAAAAAAAAAATATTTCAAATATTATATTTCAAATATTAGAAGATTTCAAGTGAATTAAAAAATTCCAAAGAATTTAAAAGAGTTCGGGGTAAATTAGTAATAATGTAGGGTGAATTTCAAAAACTAATTTCAAATCTATTCAAATCTTTGAAACAGTACAAAATGCTTATTTTTTGAAGTTACTTCTCCGAGAAATTCCCTCATTTTTGCGATTTTTTTTCAACATTCCTGACACTTGGAAGCTTTTATCTTATTATAATTTTTTTTTTAACTTCCATTATGGGCTGCAAATAGGGTACCATGGGGACCATATATTGAAAATAAAGTACTTTAGGGACCTTAAATAAATATATGCTACAATAGGAGCTATAGGGAGGCCTGAAATTTACATAAAATATTGTTTTTTTGTTTGTTTTTTTTTGTTTATAAAAAAAACAGTTTTAACATGAAATGTGTTTTTTCACTGTATACGATGAAAATGCAACGATACCAATACTTTCCCAACAATTTTGTAAACTTTTTCTTGAAAATTTTAGTTATATTTTGAATTCTAGTTTGATGTTCTATACAAAAAATTTATTTATTTGGAAACAAAAAAAAAAATCTTTGCAAGATTGTTTTATTGTTTGCGAAGTATAGCAACAAAATTGGAACAATCTAATTTGAATTTGTTACAATAAAGTACAATATTGTGAAAATTGTAATTTTTTCTAAACGTGTCCGAACAATAAAATAAATCTGTACAATCTAGTAGAACTTTGTGCAATATTCTATCATTTTTAACGATTAAAAAATGGGAAAAGCTACTACAAAGTATATTTATCATGTTTTACATATCTGAACATTTTTACCAAATTTTAAAATTACGAATTTTTACAAAAAATTACAATTTTCATATTGCTGTACTTGTACATAATTGTATTGTTTGTGAAAATAAAGGTCTTAAAAAATTATGAAATTATAATTAACATACCCAATATCCGAATGGAATTTGTGACAATTTGGCGTTGACAATACTCCACAACCCCCAGAATAGGTTACTAGCCAATGAGAAGAGCCCAATTTCTGCCATCATTTTATCTTCTTCAACCTGGCCCTCTTTACCTATTGTCCTCAGGTAACATCTGATGAAATTGAGCTGTAGAAAAAGAAAAAAATCATTAATATACGTTAACCAGAAAAATGAAATTTTCTAATACTAGTGAAGTTTCTTCAACCGATTAATTAAAACTGCTTTTCAATTTAATAAAAGTGATGAAGAAACATTCAATAAAGCACATAATTTTTTCAGAATTTGAAGAATAATCTTTCTTTAAAATCTTTGTTAATAATCAAGGCACTCCTTAATAAATTACGTGCTTTATTTATAATATAATTAAAAATTTAAATTCAACAATTGAAAAAAATTATTTTGTATCAGAAAAATCAGAACTTTATAGAGCTATTTTGAGAAGTCTGCAGTGAGACATGTTTTTTGGGAAGTGGAATCGTTATGTCAGTTCAAGAAAATTAGAATTAAAAAAAGTAGAATTTGGTTTTAATATGCACGTTTGCCAGTAAAGCTTTTGTTGAAAGTGAATGGAAAAGAAAATTATTTTAAAATCCTAGTAGCATTAGAATCTAAGCAATGAATTTGACATTTTATGTAATTTATCAAAGTCTCAATTAAACGATGAGTTTATATCATCACTACTTGTACGAAATCATTCATTTTAGTCAAAAAATCTTTATTTCATTGATTGAAAGTGCATTAAGTTTATCAAGTGAAAATTCCATTATTACCATTATTATTAAAATTTGGTCATTAGGTGATCAAACTGGATTATTACCACATTATTTTGTCCTATAAACCAAATAAAATAAAAACTTGATCCTGGTAATGTAACGGAATTATTTGGGGCTCAAATATATTGTTATCCGAGGTAAAATATGAGATTCGTATATATTTCTTTTTGTACCAAAAACTTTTTCATCAACTTAGGGCTCCTTGAATATTTAGGTGAATTGTGAAAAGATTAGGGAAAATTCCCTTTAAAAATCTTGGCAAAAAATTAACTCAATTTAATTTTCTTTTTGTCAGCTTTTAGTGCACTCTACACTCTTTCAAATTCCTTTAAAAAAACTTTTAAAATGTTAAAAATTACCAAAATGAAGTAAATTGTTCAGAAACCCTAAAAAGAGAATTTTCTCAAAAAGGCTATCTTTAATTTTTTTCTTGATTTTGTTTAATTTATTCTTAGTTGTATGTCCTAAAGAAGCTAAGATCATATATATTTACAAAATATACAGTTACACAATTTAAAAATATTATATCTTTCAGATTTTAAATAATAAAAATCGACGAAATAATGTTTTTTGCTGTTCTGTTTTAATTAATTTTACTTCTTACTTTACTCAGTAACAGTGTACTCGAAGGAGAAAACACACAAAAGACAAAAATAGTAAAAAAGTAGAATTAATCAAAACAGATCACAAAAATGATAATTTCCTCACTTTTCTTATTAAAAATCTACAAAATCTGATATTTCTAAATTCTGTAACTGTATATTCTGTAAATTGGCACTGTTAGAAATATTAAAGAAATTTGCAACATAATTTTCTGAATTTTTAAAAATAAAATTATGAAATTGTAACTGAAAATAACGAAGTCTGCAATTGAATTTTCCTAAAATTATCTTAAATTTACGAATAAAGAAGAGCATAATTTTCCTAAAATTGTCATAACAAAATTTTATGCAAAACGAAAATTTCAGAAATTTTATATTAACGAACAAAAATAAGTCTACCGAAAATGTTTATTAACGAAATTGAAATATTCCGAAAGTAAAACTTAATGAAACTAGAAAGATTCAGAAATGCCGAATTGACAAAATGATTGAATTGCCGAAATTACATAATTACCGAAATTTTAAGACCTGCATTTTAAAATCACAAAATTTTAAATTAGTAAATTCCCAGCAAACCAAAAAAATTTAATTTCAATATTTTCATCATTTAAAATAACGTTTTATTTTACAGGTATACGTTCATAATAGTTTAAAATTTTGAAAAGCTAAAATATTATTTTAACAGGTAAAAAATATTAAAATTAAATATTTTTTTGTCAGGAATTTGAAATTTCGGGAATTTACTAATTTAAAGAATCTTTGGGATTCTAAATATTCTGGTTTCAAAATTTCGGAAATTTGACATTTCTGCATTTTTAGTTAATCTAACTTTTACTTTCAGAATATTTTAATTTCATTACTAAATATTCTCGGTAGTTTTATTTTTTCGGTAATTTGAACTTTCGGAAATTTTATAGTTCGGTAACAGGGTGGCCACTATTTTTTAAATTTTTGTCTCCCGGTTCTCCCGGTAAACATTCGTGATTTCCCCCGCTTTAGAAAAAATATATACTCGATAAGCATCAGCAAACTTTTTTGCAAGAAATCTCTTGACTTTGAATCATATAAACAAGAGTTTGCATCACAGCCCAACAGCAGAGGGATTTTATTCTCTTGACAGTGCCGAATTAGAGCCTCCACCTCTCTAGCAGGCGGAGATCCCCCGACATCGCCAGGGAAATAGACTGAGGCGATAAACACCTCTAGCCTTTCTCCGATACTTCCCCTGAGTCTCTCTTTAATAACAGTGAGATCTCTAGAGCAGAATTTAGGCACCAAGAACGCATCCATACCCTTGACGGCTATGCACGTCCTTGGCGTTTCTTCGAGCAGCCCCTTATGTATGGAGCCACACCCTGACAAGCCACAAATCCTTTCCCTGCATAACCAGGGCAAAATTGAAAAGTTAAAAAAAAAAAAATCCTAATCGTACCCGTTCCTACGAAATCCCCGACCGACCTCCGAAAATATAGTAGATAAATTTTATCTCTGTCGTGATCAATTCTACTGTGAAAGAAATACGGTGTTATTACGTATTTTATTAATTTGTTTACTGAAAATAAATGTAATACAACGCAGTAAAACATTCGTAGCAAACATTTCTGCGATGTGAACTTTCTCCTTATCTAGTGCAAATTCATATCTGAACTTCTTTCATTGTACTAGTTACTTCAAACAGGTGTACACAAGTGGACGTAAAATTAGGAAATCAGTTGCTTGGAAAAAAACATTTCGCTCTATCTACGAACTAATTCTTGTTTTTACGAACGAAGAGAACAATAAAAAATGAAGTACTCAATTCCACTCTTGTGCTTATTTATTATTTGTGAGTATAAATCCTTTTCATTCAAAATTATTGTTAAAAAAGTCAAGTCACATGAAGCGTAACCTTTTTACGATTTGAGCGAACGCATCTAAAAATAATTTTCTTCAAACCTCTCAATTGAATTCGTAGGCTAATTTCTTGAAAATTGAAAAATTATTTTCCTTTTTTATACCTATATTGTAGAAGCGTCAGTGTCTTAGAGTTTTTAATCTCTAATAACACGTAGCAAATGTGCAATATCCATTTTCGATTTTCAAAAATTCTTCATTTATTGCCATTCGGAAATTTTGAAAAAGTTAGTTCTTACATTTTCGATTTTCCTTACTTGACGATAAATCGCTTTACAAATCTTGCTTTTAGAAATAAGAGACAGAATCTTCGTCACTAAAAAGCTATAAAGATTATCTGCTATCATGTCAAGAAATCATATTGTTTATTTTATCTCTCATGTCTCATTACTATAATAAACAGGTTTTCCTAGCAAAATTTTGGGTGCTGAATCAGTAGCCGTACCAGAACCCGTTGACGATGTCATTTCGAAATCGTATACATCCGATTGCAACATTGAACCATTTTCTACTGAAATTAACGCAAACTTAGCTTATTCTATCAGAATCGCCCGCAGAATTAAAGCCGAATTAGCGAATAATAAAACAAAACAATATGAAGTTTTAACACCGATGTGCCGAAGAGACTCCCAACTTATATTATCCGTAGAAAGTTTGATTAAAACAGTCTGCAATGAAGAAGCACCACAGTCAGAAATTGTAACAAAAGTTATTGACAGGACTTGTTATAACTTGATTCCCAAAGTGTAAGTTCCCTGATAATAATCCTATCTGTACCTATAAAATCAAAAAATTTTAAATTTTATTTTCAAAGTTACAAGTTAGTTTTTTAAGTTAATCCTTAATAATGATTCTATACTTTTATAGAGTTGACGCCTGGCGTAAAGGCATAACTGTGAAAGTAAATTTCATCATCATTTACCCTTAGCTTCAAAAATTAACTGATGTCAAGATGAGGAAGGAAGAGAACTAAAAAGATGAAACAGATGTCAAAATTACGTTAAATTACGAAATGCAGCACAAAAATTTCTCCATTTATTTAAACATTGTTTCACAAAAATACAAGCTTTTGGGAGATTGAAATGTTAGTCTAATAGTAATTTATATTTTTCAAGCTGAAGTTCTTCAAAACTTAACGTTCGACATTTATGTAGTATAATTCTATAAATTTCTAAGTTTTGAATAATATTACTGAAAATATGTATCAATTCAGTATAATAAAAGTTTAGAATGTTATGTATATGTTTCCTTTCAAGAATCCCATAATTAATTATATATAATTATACCTGTTAAAAATTAGACTTGACTTTAAATGGTGCCGTCAAGAATATAGACTAAAATATTATTCTAAATCCGTTAGAACCAGTGAGGACTTCTTAAAAACACTATTCCAATTTAATCTCGCTTAGATTATACTTTCAAAACTGTTTTGACATTCTACTAAACCCAATTTTTATTTATGTAATATACTCATTTATTCAGAATTAGGAATAGCATTTCCTAAAATGTTTAATATATACTAGTTTTTATGAATACGATATTGACATGTGAAATTTTCAAATCGCATCAAACTTAATTTACTATTTGGCGACACAAAAAAAAGTTTAATGGCAGTTTATATTATTAAAAAATATATCAATAAAAGTTAAACATTTTTTAAATTCAATTCTTATATGTATTCGAAACTCAATAAATTGAAATTTGGAGGCCAAAGGTGGTGATAAGCGTTACTGTCATACATTACTTTGTTATTTCATCCTTATCTTGAATTTGATATTTAGATTTGATAATATCGATATCTGATAAAAATTCCTGATTCCATCTGCTTTATTTGTCGAATACAAATTAACGTATGTTTATGCTGAATTTATTTTTAAATGTACACCTTATCTTATCTGAAGAAGTGAATATCAATAGGGGACTGAATAGTGTTTTGATCGATTTTAAACTAAATAAGCAAAAAGGGCCTATTACACGTCCTCTAATGAATTATGCATTAAAAAGTATACAGGGTGTTTTTCTTATCTTGAAACATCTGAATATCTCAAAATATACGCATCCAACGAAAAAAATGTCCGTAATAAGAACTTTTTATTTTCGAGGTCCGCTGATGTTATATATTAAAATATAACTTACGAAAAAAATAAAAACACCCTTCGCTCGGAAAAGCGACTAAAATAAGGTTAAAAAGTTTCATATTAATTTGTTTCCCTATATATTTTTTAAATCACGAGTCTTGAGGCAAAAAGAGATAGAGGAAAATTAGTCAGTAATAAATACTACATGAAACTATGGTTAATTTCCCAAAAAGAATATGGATTGTGGAAAAGGGATCTTAGCAAACTAAAAAATGGTTACATCTCTTTTTCTCTTTAAGAAAGATTTTTCTCAATTTTATTGCAAATCATGCTAAGCATTCAGTAAACGCAATATATAAGTTTATTAGCTTTATCTGAAAAGATGTATTTGATCTGTGCTTACGTCAATTCACTTCTGTTTTTTTTCTCGAAATTGAAACGTCAGTGGTTACGCACCTTACAAATAGTCGCATTTATCGAAACTTCAATATCATGAATTCAATATCATGAATTCTGAAAGGAAAAAAATATTTGTTTTTTTTCAATTTATCTATTATGTATTTAGGTGTGGATTGTCTCCTTTGTATAAGTTACCTAAAAGAGGTATATAAGCGGTTCTAAAAAATAGGAGGTCAGTTGCTTGGAATAGAAGTAATTTCGCTCTGTCTAAGAAGTAATTGTCGCTTTTATTAACGAAGGGAACAATAAAAATGAAGTACTTAATTTCACTCTTGTCTTTATTTATTATTTGTGAGTATAAACAATTTTTATTCAGAGTTATTGATGAAAAAATAAAGTCACTTGAAGCGTCAATTATTTCTAATTTAAGCAAACGTATGTTAAAATAATTTTCACAAAGCTTCTCAAATTAATTTGTAGGTTAATTTCTTAAAAATCGACCATTTATTTTTCTTTTTGAAACCTATATTATCGCAGGGTGGGCTGAACACTTTTCGAGAAAAACGCTTCTAAAGTTAGTTTTACAGGAAATTTCGTAGTACTAGTCAGTGCCTTAGAGCTTATTATTTGTAATAACACGTAGTACATTTTCTGCAATATTTATATTAGATTTGGTCATTCGTCACTTTTTTTATTTACTGTCATTTGGCAATTTTGAAAAAGTTAGCTCCTAAATTTTGTATTTTTTTTACTTGACGATAAATGGCTTTAAAAATCTTGATTTTAAAAATAACAGTCGGAATCTTTGTCATTGAAAAGCAATAAAATGTATTATCTGCTATCATTTCAGGAAATCATGTTAACTATTCTATTGCTCATGCCTCAATTTTATAACTAACAGGTTTTCCTGGCAATATTTTTGGTGCTGAAAAAGTTACCTTAACGGAACCTGTGCACGATGTCATTTCAAAATCGTATATAAACGTTTGCCACTGTAAACATGTCTATGGTGATATGAAAGCATTAGTAGAATATATTATAAATGTGGGCGGCAGAATTTGGCACAAATTAGCGGATCATAAATCAAAAGAAGAGGATCTTCTACTACTAATGTGCCAAAATGACACCATACTCAGATCGTCCGTGGAAAATTTGATCAAAGAAATGTGCGAGCCGGATGCACCACAATACGACATTGTGAAAAAAATTATTGAACAGACTTGTAGTAGTTTGGTTCCCCAAATGTAAGTTTTCTGACAATAATTCTATCGGTAACTACACAATTAACATTTTTAACATTTCATTTTTAAAGTTATAATTTACCTTTTTTGGGTCAATTTTTAATAATATTTCTATTCTTTTCTAGACTTGATGTTTGGCATAAAGGTAAAACAGTACATTTTAATATCGTTAAAGAAAATTAGGTCAAGGATGGAGAAGGAAAAGAACTGCTTTTGGGAGGTGAAAATATGATTTTGATAGTAGTTTATATTTTTCGAGCTGAAGTCCTTTAAAATTCAACTTTCGACACTTATGTAGAATAATTCTATACACTTCAAGTTTTCAATGATAATATTGAAAATGTAAATCAATTCTAAATAATAAAAATTGAGAATTTCATGTGTATGTTTTCTTCCAAAAATCCCATGATGAGCAATCTAGCAGTTATAGAAATTTTTATCTGAAAATGAAAATTTTTTTTTTCAGGAATAATGAAAGACAAGATTTTTTATTTTCCAGAATTGAATGAAAAGATCTTGCTTTTTTCAGAAAGTTCTTAACTGAGCAGAAAATATTATTTCTCAAATGATTTCTGTAGGTACTTTTCTTTTGTATGACGAGATGTATCTAGAAAAATTTAGTCGCAATATTTGTATACAGTCTTTAGTGCTTATATTAGATAACATCAAATTAGAAGCATGTCAAATTGAAACATTTTGTCTTAAAAATTTTCCAAACCGAATAAGCTGCAATTAAAGTTTTCATAATTGAGAGATTTTAAGTTTCCAGTCCAAAGAACCATTTTTATTAAGTTCTAGGAAAATGTCTCGTGACTTTAGTTTAGCTTTTTTAAACTAGTACGTTATCGCTGAATGAATAAAAAATTCAAAAAATTTTAACTGAAAAAAGTGGTCACAAAGTCTACACACGTATTTGAATCCTTTTAAATTATGCACGGTTCACACCTGAATACTTTAAACTTTAAAATCATTAACTTTCTATACTTGCATATGCTTTTTATATTGTATATTCGAAAATTTGTAATTCTATTAAATTTTTTTGCCTAAAACTCTTGTTATTAACAAATAACTGGAAATTGCAAAAAGTTTTCAACTCGTTCGTGGAGATTATTTTTTTCGGGTAAGAAATAGCGTAAATATGTATACAAGATGATTTTTAAATGATAAAATAAGCTTTCAAATGGGCGATTAATGAACCTCCTACGACCAATAATTTATGAAATATAAATTTGTTAATTAGGCGCGTGTCTGTTGAGCATAAAAGGATTTTTTTAGTAATAAAAATCCAAAATTGGCAAGGTGGTGTTGAATGGATTTTTCTTTTAAACAATAATATTTTTTAAATGTACACTTTTAGTGAGTTCTGATATCGTGAATCTGCTAAGGGATGATGCTTCTACAAGAAAAATTTTTAGTCAGATTCAAAACAAAAATTTTAATTTTTATCAATAAATTGTTACAAACAATCATTTTTTTATACTTACACTTGTCTGAAACATTTGAGAAAAAAAGAGAATAAGCAAGGACCAAAAGTGTTGTTGATTATCTTTTCGCCAATAGTTTCGTTGTAAAACAATATTGTTTTACCAATTTTCATAAATATTATAACAACAAATTTGAAATCAAATTTATTATTTTATTTTGCAACTGATATATTAGATTTTACTTTAGTCGAATTTAAAATTGAAAAAATATCTTAATAATAAATACACTAATGTTGTCTTGTTAAGATATGAATATTTGAATTGGATTTTAAACAATTAGCAGCTGAAAAAACAAATAAAACTTTAATTATTCATGAGTTACTTATTTTATTCCATATTACTTTGCAATCTTGTATCATTATTTAGCACTATCATAAAATAACGTTAATGAAAAAAACACTATTGTTTTACAACGAAACTATTGCAGATAGAAAATAGGAGAAATAATAATTGAGATCCTTGTTGACCCTCAGTTATTCTGTATTTTTCGCAGATTTTTCGCACAAATGTAAGTATGGAAAAGATTATTGTTCATCACAATTTTTTGCTTTTGAAAATGTTTTTTCGTTTTCTTCCAATTCCTTCCTACTGAGTATTAGTTCCAGAGTGAAGGAAGCTCTTTCTTTGAAAATTCCTTTTTTTTTGTGAAGATGTATCATTTTAGTTGAAAAATGATCTATTTCGTTGCTTAATAAGTATTATAATGAATTTGTTTTTTTTTGTTTGTTTAACAATTAGTTTATTTGAATTGAACTATTTTGTTAAAAACTCGTCAACTGCTTTCTCAAACACTCGAAATTCAGCATACATACTTGACTATTTTGTTGAAAATTCGTCAATTTGGGAAGAAAATTACTCTTATTTGTTGAAAAATCATTTATTCGGTAGAGGATTGAACTATTCTGTAAACAATTCGTCTTTTTCCTTGAATTCAACTAGTTGATAATTCATTTCTTTGTTTGTTGAAAATTCGTTTTTTTTTACTCAAAATTTAACTATTGCATTTTTAGGGACGAATCTAGAAAAAATAAAGAGTAAAAAGCCGTGCAATTTTCAATAAATTAACTTTGAATATTTTCAGAAAAACCACCGCCATTTTGTCACTTTTGGACTCTTTTAAATTTTGCAAAGAATTTTGAGAAAGGGCGAGAAATTATATCAGATTTGGCAAGGAAAAGACAAATACCTATATTATATTAAAAATATTAAACTTTTAACAAAAGGTTGGACCATTTTTTGACAATCCGTGTTTTCAATTTTTATAATTCAAATAGTCATAACTTTGTCAAAAAAAAAGTTCAACATATCGTTAAGTGGCGTGCTGTCTTATTCCCTTTCAAAAATAACATATTTGAATAAAAGTGAATTCCATACTGTCTTAAGATTAAATTCTTAATACTGTGTGGAACAATGTTCCGTGTGACAAGAAAGCGGTTCATGAAATAATCTTTTATTTTTGAGCGAGCATGCTAAATTTGAAATACAGATAACGTAGGATATAGTAAGCTTTCCAAAGTCATTTTAATAAATTTTTTATCCATATTCTGGATAGCGCTATCATCTTTTAGAGTAAAAGCTAGTATTTAATACATCATCCGGTTAGTGGTCCGATAGTATCCATCGGTAGTATAAATTATAATAACAAACTGGTAAGTGCTTTAATTTTGTATTTAAAATGCTTTAAATTCAGAAGAGTACTACTTTTAATGTTTCAATTTATAGTATATAAGCTACTTTTTTTGTTTTCAAAGTTTTAATTTTATAATTTTAATGATCATCAAAAAAGATTTTCAGACATTTGTATCAAAGATTCTAACAGATGAAAAGATGAGTCACAAAGTTTCTTACAGATGCATTTTTAAATTCAATGAAAAATTTGACACAAAATTTTCAAAATGCACAAAAAATACTAAAAATAATTTTTCTACCGCATCAAGCAGCTTCAGGTAAAAATTTTAGTAGGTATCAAATGTACTTTGAAATTAGTGCAATGCGATTTTTTGATTTGACCATAATTGAAAAAGTTAGATCATTTCAAAATTACAATGTTAATGAGTTCTAAGATTTTTAGAAATTTCTAACCTCACCATGAACTAAGTTCTAGCGTTTCCACTCTGAGCGTAGCCTAAAAATCTATTAATGATTTTTATCTTCTTCTAAATTTCTACGATTCCGATTTAAAATTACATACAAAGTTTTGAATGGATGGTTCTAAAAAAGTTCCATTTTCGAATTTGTTTCCAATTCTCTTAACCTCGCTCTTAATTTTTGTAACGTTCCGTACGGAAGGTTGTGAAAATTTAAGTGGAGATCTTGTTCAGATCTTTAAAAGGTACTTAATTTAAAATTAAACATAAAATTAACAATCATTCAGGCTTAAAACTGGTAACATTTTAGGTAAGAAAAATATCTCTTCCGCATGCTCGCAAAAGAGGTTAACATATGGTTCAAAAGTTTCATATTATTTAAATCTTTCTATATATTTTGTAAATCCTGAGGCTTTAGGCAAAAAGAGGTAGATGAAAATTATTGAGTGATAAAGACTGCTAGAAAATATGGTTAATTACCCTAAAAGGCATTGGAGACTATGCATCGTGGAAAAGGGATCTTAGCAGAAAAAATTAGATCCCTTTTCCTCTATAAGAAATTTTTTTTTCGATTTAATTGCAAATCAAGTTTAACATTCAGTAAATACGATTCAGTATGATATAAGATGAATTCAGTATGGTATAAGATTCCTTACTATTAATTGAAAATATATATGTCATTATTTTTTCAAATTAACGCCCATTCACTTTCGTTCATTTTTGTGGAAATCAAGATCATAGTGGTTACAGATGCCTTTTTCACGAACAGCCACATTTATCGAAACTTCAATATCATGAATTCTGGCAGAAAAAAATAACTTGAGTTTTTCAACATATCTAGTATTTATTCAGATGCAATGTACAGCTTTGTAATGTCTTTAGAAATAAAAACGTGAATATTTTTATGACAGTTTTTCATGGCTTTTCACCTTTATGTAAGTTGCTTCAAACAGGCATATAAGCGGTTCAATAAAACAGGAGGTCAGTTGCTAGAAAAAGAAATCATTTCGCTCTGTCTACGAAGCAATTTCGACTTTTATTAAAGAAGAGAACAATAAGAAATGAAGAACTTAACTCCACTCTTGTCATTATTTATTATTTGTGAGTATAAACAATTTTTATCAACAATTATGGTTACAATGAATCTATTCACCTAAAGGGTAAATTATTTACGCTTCAAGTCAATCCCTAATTGTTAGTCTATTTAATAAAAATTGGATTGTATTTGGTCAAGTACGTAACAACTAAAGGTGTCATTCCTGTGTAACCGTTATTGGAAATATGACTTCTTATTTTGTAATAGTTCAAGTTTGTACCTTCTTAAATGTTGATACAAACAAGTTTCTCTAAATAGTGCAATTTCGAGTGCTTTAACTATTTGAATATAAAAATTGTCTGAATTTTTATTTCAAATAATGCATACTTTCAAATTGGGGTATGTAAAATTCTTTTGTTTAAAATATTTAAAAATTATTAATTTCCAAAACTTCAAAATTTTGGCATTTTATGAAAAGTTCAATTAAAACTTTTCAATTTTAAATACCTAACATTTTATGTTTTAAATTGAAGGAGTATTTTCTTCGCCTTTCATATTTAGAATTAAAAATTGAAAATGACAGATGCAATATGACGACCATAATTCCAAAAACTTTATATATTTGTATGAAAATTGGTATATTTTTTTAGATCGCGTATTTAAAAATTGACATCAAATGTTACTTTTAAATAAAGAACAAAATATTGATATATACTTGCAGTTCGTAAATTTAATTTAGAATTCTAATATAAATTCGGAAAAATTTCATAATTTTGACCGCCATATCGGACCATATTGCGCCGCCATTCCAATAAATGTTGTAAAACCGTAGTTTCTTCAAGCTAGCTCCTACATTTTTTTGACTTGATGATAACTCGCTTTACAAACCTTGATTTTTGAAATAAAAGTAAGAACCTTTTCCATTAAAAAGCAATAAATTTGATCACCCGCAATCATATCAGGAAATCATATTGGTTACTTTATTGCTCATGCCCACTTTAATAATTAACAGGTGTTCCTGGAAATTCTACCGACACTAAATCAGCAAACATAGCAGAACCGGTTAGCACTGTCATTTCAACATCTTTCAAAAAAGTTTGCCACTTGAAAGATTTTTATGGTGAAGTAGGAGCATATCAAAATTATGCTGTCAAAGTGGCCAGTAAAATTAACACCAAATTAGCAGATCATAAATCTAAACTAAGTGAAATTTTACCATTGATGTGCCAAGAAGACAGGCAACTCAGATCATCCGCGGAAAATGTGATCAAAAAAGCCTGCGATTCGACAGCACCACAATCAGACATTGTACAAAAAATTATTGACCGCACTTGTAATAACTTGGTTCCAAGTGTGTAAGTTTCCTGCCAATTTTATCTGTACCTATAAACTAAAAACTTTGGATATTTTATTTTTAAAGTTACAATTTACTTCTTTAAGCCAATTTTTAATAACAATTTTATTCTTTTCTAGGCTTAAGAGCTGGTGGAAAGGTATGGACGTAGACGTAGTAGGTCAATAACAATTCATGCCACTATGGCGATTCCAAAAATGATAATGCATATATGTTTATTTCTATAAACTTCGAATATTTTAATAATAATAATAGTAAAAATATAAATCAATTCAGAAAAATAAAAGCTTGGAACTTTATGTGCATGTTTCCTTTCAAAAATCCCCTGATGAGCGATCTAGCAGTTATAAACTATACTGATGTTCGACTTTATTAATTCATTCGTGAAAATACTTTAGTTTAAGTTTAATAAAGATTGACATTATGTTAGACATATTATAAAAAGTTTTACGTGAAAATTAAAATAATTTTTGTTTTCAGAAATAATGAAAGGCAAACTAGATTTTATATTTTTTGAAACTAAATGAAAAGGTCTCTCCTTGTCCAAAAATTTCTTAACTAAGCAGAGAATTTTATTTCTGGAATGATTGTTGTAGGTCGAAAAAATTATTAGCAATATTTTAATACATAATCTTTAATACGTATATTAGATAACATCAAATTAAATGCGTTTCAAATGTAAAAATTTTCTCTTGAAAAGGTTCTACATCAAATAATACAAAATTTTCATAAAAAAAAGAATTTCAACTTTTGAAATTGAATAATTTCTAATTTATCAATTGTAAATTTGAATTCTTCAAATACCTATGAACAATTTTGTATCAAAGTTTAGAAAACTTAACTACTTAAAATTAAACAATATTTTCCTGCGGAAGAAAAACTAAACGATTTTCATACTGAAGATGATAGATTGTATGGTGTTAAATTGTCATAGTTTGAAATTAAATGAATAATAGAAAATATAAAGTAATTTCAATGATTTCATGTCACAAACTCAGAACTCTAATTTAAAAATAGTGTGTTATTTCAAAGAATTCGTTAGAAAACGTATTCGGTATTGTTGGATCGAGAATTTAGTTGGCTACAGAATGTTGCCTTTGATTCTGGAGATTTTTATGGGAAGATCAAAATTTAACAACACTTTTTACGTCGAAAAATGTGCCATTTCATACAGAATGCCAAAAAACTCTGTCGATAAAGATAGGACATTAGGGTGCACTTTTTTTGAAAAATCAACTTCACACGCTTTATATTTCTTTTTAAAAAGCAAGTGTCGGCTTAGCCCCAATGTCGGCTTAGCCCCACTCTCCCCTACACTACCGGCGGATAGTATCGCACCACTAACCAGGTGACCTAATAAAAATAAGCCTTGACTTAGAAAGATGATAGCGCCGTCTAGAATTTAGACACAAATATTTTTTAAACCCCCATCAGAAGACTTCGTAAATTCTGCATTAAATCAGCCCTAGTTGAAGTATATTGGCCTTGTGGGTATTAAATAATAACGTGAGAAAGGCAGAAATCAAATATCATTTTTTAAGGAATTTTGTACTTCAACTTCAACTATGAACAGTAACTAGCGAGGCTGCTAAATTTAAAATACATTTAATCCGAATTTGAATAAGCTTTCCAACGGTATTCTACTAATATTTTTATCTATATTCTGAACGACGCTTTCATTTTTCAAAATCAAAGCGGCTAAGGTTCTGCAAAGTACTTACCTTCGATTAATTTGAAACTGCGTATACCCATCTACTTATAACGTCTAGAAAATACGTTGATTTTGCGACTTACCTGAAAAAAAATAATTTAATTTAACATTGGAAAATTAGTTAAAACTGACTATATAATCTCACGTTACCGATAAATGATTATTTATGAAAAAAAAAACTTTCAAAACGCGATAATAAGCCGCAATATTACGTAAAATTTAAATTTGTTAGTTATGGAGTTTTTTTGGGGACCCATAATAGTGGGTTAAGGTCATTGACCCTCAAAATTTATGATTGGTTCTCATTCTCTAACGAATTTTGAACAATATGCTGAAATAGGGAATCATTTGTAACATATTATCGCGTCTACATCTATCATTTATAACAAGCTTGCTTTTTTCCATGTTAAATCAATGGAAAACTTCATGGTCTTTGAAAGACCCAGAAATATGAACCGATTTCGCTCAAACTCGGAGGACATTTTTTTGCTGGGCATTCGAACAAAACTGCGGGGTATTTCTATGTCTTAAGCATTGCATTCCTTAGATAAAAACTGAAAATTTCTTTCAGTTGGAGAAATATTTCTTCAACCACATTCTACCAAGAAAAGAATAAGAGGAAAATTAACGCGATTAACATGAAATTCCTGCGCATGATGTGCGGTAAAACCTTGATAGAGAAAGTCAGTAATGAGATAGTTCTCAAAGAATGTGGTGTAGAGGAAACACTAGTTGACATATATGAAAGAAATTCGTTAGGATGGTGTGGGCATGTTGAGACAATAAAAATTGAACGACTGACGAAACAAGTGTATCAAGGTAAAGTAAATGGCAGTGTGCCCAGAGGCAGACCGCGGAAAGAATGGTTCGTGGCTAATAATATGGCCAAGATACGCAACCTCTTTTTGTAAGAATTCGCATTTATCGGGTTGAAGTTTAAGGTTGACTGCTCGAAGTCGATACAGTAATCTTCTAATTTTTAAATCATGCTCTTCCAAGTCCTTTGAATGAACCACGATGTAATCTAGGTATACAAAGACTTCAGTGCCGTGCATTCCTCTTAATACTGCATCCATCAATCGCTGGAATGTAGCAGGAGCGTTCTTAATTCCCATGGGCATTCGTAGGTATTCAAAGTGCCCTCGGGGCATAGAAAACGCTGCCTTTACCCTGTCGTCAGGGTGGCTTTCAACTTGGTGAAAACCACTAGCCAAATCAAGCACGAAAATCAATTACGACTTTGCATTTCCTTTCGCCGGATCCATGTAGTTTCTTAGGAACAATCCAAAGTGGACAGTTATAAGGGGATTTGGAATGTCCTATTATGCCACTATCGTATTGTTTCTGAAATTAGACGGCCACTTGATTGGCTGCCTCATTAGGGTACCGATATTGTTTCCTTGCTATAATTTCATCACTAGTGGTAGGGATTCTGTGCTGAATCACGTTCGTAGTCGAGAGTCTTTCTCCGTTCACGTGAAAGATGTCGGCGATATTTTCTACCCTTCTATGAACGTAGTCCTTTTTCTCTGGATTGAGTTCGGAGATGTGCAAGCTGTTATTGATTTTCCTGACTCAGTCAATGTAAGAATCTCCCATTTTCTGCTTTAGATCCTCAACCAGATATTCGGATTCAGAGTTGGTGGAGTCTTCGTCAGGAGGCTCGAGAAAATCATAGGACAGGATTTCTTGAGCTGGTACTTCTACCTCGACGTCCTCCTTCCGAGTGTTGATAGCGAGCACGTGGCAGAATCCCGTTTCAGAGGAAAAGGCTGCTTCGCTTAGGTACACTCCCTCAGTTATTTCTATCCTGTGGAGGTAACCTTCCTTTATTTCTGGGTTAAGCACGTCTATGGTGATCAGTAGCCTTGTTCTTGTCCCAATTTTCAAGATTCTATCAAAGGGTTTGATTTCACGCTTGAGCGAAGTCCGGGCCGATCGAGACTCCTGGTCAACAAACGGAATGGGGTTAATTGGGTCCGAGATGGTCACTAATGAATTATACCTGAAGGATATTTGGGCTTGCTCCTGTCGCAGATATGGCCTGCCAATGATCCGATCAGAGGATATTGGGAAATCATTTTTGACGATATGAAATTCGACTGGATCACCGAATAATGTAAGATTAATCGTTCCAATCGTTTCCACGGGATCTGCGTTTATCCCTGTCAGCAAGATGGCCTTTTCAGGTTCCTATTTTGATTCAAGTAACAGGTTTTCAATCTTTATTAGGTTCACGTCTGATCCGGGGTCTACTAGAAAGATGGATTTTGGATTCTGTAGCTCAGGGGCCGTTAAGGTGACTACAGGAGGTGCCTTTTATTTTGCTTCCAGCTCGTAAAACCCTATGGTTTTCTCCGGGAAGTGAACATGTTTTGGAGGGCACTGTAGGGTCGGCTGAATCCCTGCCGCGTCCGAGCGAGAAGTCGGTTGTAAGTTTAAATTGGCCGCTGGTTCTGGCGAATTTGACCTTGGTGGTGTCGTGCTGTCCATCGATTTCCCGTACCTCTGCTAAGGAGAGTTGGCTCTAGTGCCGCTATCCGTGAGATGCCCATGTGGGACCGTGGAAGCAGGGAAATGTGGAGGGTACTGATAAGGGTAGGGAATGTCATTTCTGAGTCCTGCGTTTCCCGCTTGTCCTTTCTCTCCATTTGCCTCGAATAGGGGCTCGGAGAACGTGGTCGATTGTGGGCTACCTCCCTTGGTCGGGAGATAGGATAAGTGGATAGATGGCTCTTGGCTCTCTTTAGTTGCTTCTGCCTCTCCTCAATGTGTAAGGAATGGTCAAGGGCCTCGACGAGATCCTTGGGTTTCTTGGTGTCCACGGAGGTGGACATTTCATCTGGGAGCACCTTTACGAACGCATCGAGTGCAACGTCCGTCACTCGTTCCATTATAATGTTGCTCTCCTTTGCTTCATCAGCGGGCCCCAAGTTATAGACCTTGGTGTATTTTTCCTCAACTGCATGTCGAGCGCCACTTATAAGGCCTTGAATTCTGTCGAAATAGTCTTTAACGGACTCTTTCTGCCGCATACGGTGGTTCACGATATTCTCGATATTCTCGAAATACCACTGGTATTTTATGGTAGGCGCCATTTGCGATATCTTGGAGGAACTCCTTAAGCCTAGGGGTTTTCCCATCAAACTGCAGAATGTCGTAAGTGCTTTTCTGGAGCGTCATGCACTCCAGTACCGAGGCCATTGCCGCAGCCGTGCCTATATTCAATGTTGAATTTGGGAGAGTAATGTTGGGATCCACTCCCAAGAGGCTAGTACTCCTGTCCAGGTGTGGGTCGTTGGTGCCCCCCGGGGTAGCTATTTTCAGTCGTGGAATTTTTCGTGGAGAGAGACAAAGTAGCTTTCACCGGCGCAGCTTATGCTGGTGGCCTTATTGACCTCTAACGTGGCTATCCCGCCGGAGAGTTGGTCCAAGCAGAGGAATGTCGATCCAATCTTTAGGAAGGTTTCCTCAGATTATTACATGGCAAATCCGTGTATTACGGATAAGTGTTCGATTACTCTTACCCTCGCTATTCCAACGATTTGGTTCAGACCAATCGATTCTGGGTTAGCAATAACAAAAAAGTGGAAATTCTCTTCTCTCATTTCTAAACCCAATTCTCCCACAACTCGGAATGTCCTATTTTCCAAGGTGAGTTCGCATTCGGGAATGTCAAGATAGGGGACGTTCAGACTACCCCTCTCTATAAAGTTGTTGTTCGTATTCTAATTAAAAACTAGTTCAGCAAACCCTTCTTGAAAATCGTTGCCGTGCAACTCGACGGAGGTGGGCAATCGTCTTCCGATTGAAGATGCAAATTCGGTTACGAAGGGCGGCATTATTCTACCTTTTTCTTGTAAAGTAAAGGTGGCGACAGTTCGCCACACCGGAATTTTTATTCGGCCTTGATTTTAACCCTTGACTAAATGTTCAACGATTGGTTCCGAAGCTAGGATTTCGTGAACCACACAGGGATTTTATTTGACTTCCTGAATTTCCGAGAGCGGTGTCGGGCCTCTAACCTAGGATTTCGATTTCTGATTTCATGATAACCGTATCGTCATCAGAGATATCACCGTTTATGGGTCCTGCGAGGGGAGCGTCCTCGCGTTCTGGATATTCGACTGCTTGATTGTGGTGGTTTTCTTCCAAGATGGCACGTCTCCTTTGACGAAGGGCTTCTTCTAGTTCCAGATCCATTTTCACGATTGGCCCAGTTGGATTCACGTTTCGAGCTATAGGTGCCGGATTTATAGGTCGAATAGTCGTCTGAGCTACGCATATGGAAACTACCTTCTTTTCGAGAAAGACGAGATTACGGGTAATGACCGATTTTCGAGATTCCGCGGCGTACTGGCGTTTTCCCCTAGTCCTCTTCTCCCTCTTGTGGGGTGGTGGGGAGGATTCTCCTTCTTCTGGAGTATTCATGAGGTACTCCGTATAATATTCAGGATTTTATTCACAACTTTCGCGGAACCAATGATCGAGATGGACTGTTAACTGGGGCTTTCTCGTCCTGAATCACGGGTTCGGAAAATTCAGAAAAAAATCCGAGCCGGAATTAAATAACCCCAACCTGGACCCTCTTTTCATTCACGAGGTTGTCAGTGAAAGGGATAGTGGTGCGCCTACTCTTCGACTTGAGCAATGGAGCCTTGAGTCTACACATAAACTCATGGAGCGGGCGTCTTACCGAGTAGGAATAGAAATTATTTTTCAGTTCAGACTTTACGGTACCACTTTCGCATCCTGATCAAATCCAGATTGAGGTCAAAAATGATTTCGGTACGGCCTTTCCGGTATTTCTCATCCGTGAAGGAGGTAATGATGCGCTTAAATCTTCGACACGAGCAACGGAGCCCTAAGTCTACGCATACACTCATGGAAATCAAAGCTTACCGAGTCGGAATAGAAATTATTTTAAATTCAGGCTTTATGGTACCATTCCCCCTTAAGAAAGTGAGACACAGTCCAAAATATGTTCTAATTCAATAGGTATTGGTGATACTAAATTACCCAACAGGAGCTTCCATGTTTTAAGTCACAAATTTGGAAAATCCGAGCCGGAATTAAATAACCTTAACCTGGACCCTCTTTTGATTCATGAGGATGTTAGTGAAAGGAATAGTGGTGTGCCTACTCTTCGACGTGAGCAACGGAGCCTTGAGTCTACACATACACTCATGGAGCTGGAGGCTTACCGAGTCGGAATGGAAATTATTTTTCAGCTTGGACTTTACGGCACCACTTTGGCATCCTGATCAAATCCGGATTAAGGTCAAAAATGATTTCGATACGGCTTTTCCGGTATTTCTCATCCGTGAAGGAGGTAATGATGTGCTTAAATCTTCGACATGAGCAATGGAGCCTTAAGTCTACACATACACTCATGGAGATGAAAGCTTACCGAGTAAGAATAGAATTATTTTCAATTCAGACTTTGCGGTACCATTCCCCCTTAAGAAAGTGAGTTATGGTTGGATAACATGTTTCTATTATGTTTTATCATGGAATCTTAATAAGGTAAAACAAGTAAGAGAAGAGAGTGAAAAAGACAGAAGTCGCTGAATTCTCCGTGATTCTTGAGAACCCTTATTAAAGAGACTTTGCTCCTCTTTCATCTTGCTTGGTTCAGCAGTTTTTCGAAAAAGGACGAAAACTCGTCACAACTGTTGAACCTTTGGGTTTCGACTTCCTGGAGCTCGAGTATTTCCTTTGAAACCTTAGAGGTTACAAAAACGATTGGCTCGTTTTCGGGTTCTCGAAGCTCAGTTTTTACCGCGACAGAATCTTTCGTTCGCAATTTTGTCCCTGCGCGGTGCTTTAGCCTATTTTCAGCATTACTGCTACCCGGAAGATTAGACATCTTCCTATCGTACCATAATTTAAAATTATGGCTGTCTTACACGAGAATAACTCTGGGACCGAAATCCAGTATACAACCAAATCAAAAATACCTGGCAAATTAATGCCGGGTCCGCGGCAAGTTAACGCCCATGGATTTTATGTTTGATTTGGTAGCACTCTAGCCAATTGAGGCATGAGTACAGGGATTAAGCCTTATTATTGTGTGTAAACTTGAGAAACGCCATTCCCAATTGAAGAAATAATCGAAAGAGCCTTTGAAACAAGTTCCAGTATTTTCGCAAAAAGCGGAAAAACTGCCAAGTTAAAAATACCTGAGAAAGTTAATGCTGGGTCCACGACAAATTAATGCCCATGGGCTTTTGATTTAACATGGAAGTACTTATTTTTCGAAAGTTCATCTGATTATTCACCTTGTGGCATTGTTACCATAATTGGAAACGATGAGTCACACATGAAAATCTGACAGAAGGGAGAACGAGGGTGCCCCTTTTCTCTAGATTTTTGTTCCCGTCTCGGGTGTGTGACATTTAAGATTTTTTTCCTTACTTGTCGCGTCAATTACCTAGTGATAATTGACTCTAGTCCTTACCGCGTTCACGTACACACACAAGTCACGAGCAGTCGCCTGTCAATTGTCCGAATTCGCTTTTATGAGAAATAGTCTTAATAACCATTTTCCATGAAAAGGAATTATAGCAGTTGTGAGAAAATTGCTCCTTTTCGTTTTAAGATTCAAAAAGATGCAGTTTTATCTAGACTAATTTTTGTTGTGGTTGTTTCCACAGGCCGGATATAACGTAATAGACTATAACGCTCCCGTCACAGGCCTGCCTCCGCTCGGATCGAGATTTTTTTTTATTAATGTCCGTATCGAGAATTTATATTTAGGTGGATAGATCCATCGATCCGGGCGGTCCGCTCTTATTAATTCCCGTACCGAAAATAAATTTTTTCGTTGACCTGGACGAGGATTTACGACTTGAGGGCTAGATTCCTAAAATAAATCATTCCATTCTCAATCCCGAAAATTGGACGGTCAGAAATCTGCGTAGTTCCGGCCCGTGCCAGGTTGCCCAAGTTATTGTCTTCCTCCCGTCGGCAAGAGATTTTTTTTATTTTTTTATGTTAACGTCCGGATCGTAAGATCTAATTTTCCCGGTCCCTTAATCGATCCCGGCGGTTCACTCCGTTAATTCGCGTACCAAAAGAAACTTTCGTTGACCTGGACGGAACCTTCGCGACTTAAGGGCTAGAGTTCCCAAATAAAATTTAAAAAAAGAATTACTGCGATTCTACGGTCCCGACTTCGGACGGACAGAAGTCTGGGTAGTTCCGGCTCTTGCCAGGTTGCCCAAGTGACTGCGAAATTTACTTCTGCCCGATGCACCTCGATAGCTCATAGTTGGGGTGATCTAAGTAGGGATAATTGCAGAATTGCGGAATTTATGGGGAAGGAAGGGATATCTTGATTGATTTTCACCTTAATTTCTATGTGTGCGAAATTCGTATTGCTAAATGTCTTCGCTCGACTTTTCGCACCTGCGAGACAGGAACCTCGTCAACACCTTACGGAAGTAAGGATGCCTCGAAGTCTCTTATGTTCGCTCAAAAGAATTGTCAATTTTCAATTCGCATCAAAATAGATGCAGGTTGGAATTTTTAACTTAAAATTAAGTGTATATTAGTTCCAACCTTTTTTGATTATGGAAAAACGAGCATTTCAGCACTGCGGATTTTCGCTGAGTGCGCACGTGGATTTTTTTTGGTACTTCACGTCAGCTTGCTGTCAGGCTGCAGTAATTAGTATTAGTATATTGCTGCGGCCATAGCAGCACAGCTCGATCATATGTAAGAAAGAGATACTCTTATGGTAGGGATATGCGGAGGAAGAAAGGTAGAGAGAGAAGAATAGAGCGATCAAGGGGCATGAGAATGCTGTGTGGGTAACCTGGATATGCGCGAGAAAAGGACAGAGATATAAACGACCTGTGACCTGTGGTAACTTGTAGAGCTACCCCGTTCCTTAACGTATAGGTATCAGAGAGAGAGAGGGGGGGGGCATTTTTATTTTTCAAATCTTTTTCAAAGGGGAAAGAGAATTATAAAATATTTAAAATGATAATTCTTCATTCTCGAAGTCAGCTCGCAAGACAGTTCCTCGGGAGCTTGGAATGCTTCGGCAGCATGATAGCAAAAGCTCTCGGGTTACGAACAATACGAAGTGCTTCTTTAATTCACTGCGTTTGAATTAACACAGCATGAAATAATATTTCATGCTATATTAATTCACGAGTGATGGAAAGTTTTATATATCCAGGTGGATTGGTTCGTAACAATGACTAAAGCAAAAAAATGTTTTTTACAACAAATTCTCTTATTATCATTATAAAAATGTAGGACCAGACCAGCGTTTCTTAGTGCTTCATATATATATTTTTTTATTAGTTGAATGTTTATAGTCGCGTCAACTGCCAGGGTCATTAGCGACTGTACTGTAGGGTAAAATTATAAACTGTAGGGTGTCTGTAGGGTATTTCATCAAGAGACAGTACGCGAAGCTTTCAGAAAGCATGTCCAGCTTCGCTTCCTGCTTTGAGAATCGAACCACGATGACTCCCTTGCTTCATATTCAGTTTCCTAAATTTTCAACTCAATGTCGCCTTTCGTGTGAACGTAAGTTGGTTTTGAAAAAATGTGAAAAAAATTTTTGAGGCTACGCTCATATGGCCTTAAAGCACAATACTACCTCAAAAATGATTGCTGTTCAGGCTCAATCATTATTTGTTCATAACTAAAAGGTCAAAGCAAAACTGTAGATTTCAAAAAAAAAAAAAAAAAAAAACTGTCTGGCATTACTTTAAGAGAAGATAGTTATGAACATTAGTAAATTGTTTAAACAACTATGCTTATTAACTTGCATAATTTATTCCTTCACTAAGTAAAAAGTGGGTAAATTGTTTAAAAAATTAAGAAGAAACCGCACTTATCTAGCATTCATAAAGAAAAATATGATTATAAACAATCATGTATTGTTTAAATAATTGTGTTTGTTAAATTCATTTTATTATTAGCTCACTACAAGTGAAAAGTAGACAAATAGTTGGAAGCTTCAGGAAAAATCGCAACGTTCTAGCATTATTCAGATTTAATATTATCAACAAGAACAATAAATTGTTTAATTAATAATTTTGTTAACTTCAATCAATTATTTACACCACTTCCATTGGGAATCCGACAAAAAGTGGAATTTTTTTGAATAAACTGCAATATTCTAGAATTATTCTAAGCCACTATTATTACAAATAATAATTAATTGTTCGATCAATTATGTTTGTTAACATTGATTATGTGTTGCCCCACTTTAGTTGAAAATTCGACAAAAAGTAGAACATTTTTGAAAAAACCGCGACTTTCTAACTCTGTTCTAAAAGAAAATTGCTAAAAACAATAATGAATTGTTTAAGAAATTTATATAAACATCTGATTAGCAGTGTAAACCTTGCCACCGGAAATGGTTTGGGAAACTCTGATCTAGTACGTGGCTCGGGAGTGCTCGCTGACATCGAATACCTACATATCTATGAGTAAGGAGCAGGCGGCCGCTAGTGCTGTGGTCGAAAACGATTTCTCAAATCGTTTCTCGCTATTGAAAAAATCTTTAACTCTTAAATAAATAAATATGTACACACATCAATCTTTAAAATGCAAAATTAATAATTGCTAGGGAAAAAAAGTAACTTTTTCCAGTGAAGAAAATAAGGTTCACAAAGAATTAGAGAATATAGATTTACCATTCTATCTCTGTGCACTATAGTAAAGCTTGATGCGCCCCGACAGTTCATAGTAGGGATGCATTTGGTGGGGATTTTGGCTGATCTGCAAAATTTGAATAAAGGTGGAAGGTAAATGCCGCGCGAATTAAAGCTATGCTTGGCGGTGTGCGGAAATTATATAGCCTAATGCCTTGGCTTGAAATTTAGCATCTGCGGGGCAGGAACCTCGTCAGTATTAAGCGAGTCAAGAGTTTCCATATTTTCTTCACTTCATATAATTTTGAATACAATTTGTATCAAATTTGATGTAGGTTAGAATTTTCAACCTGGGTTTTAACTCAGCGTATATTAATTACATCCTTGATTTTGTACATAGGAATTTAGATGCTTTAATGTTCTATTATTTCTAAGAAAGCACGTGGCATTGTTTTGGTGTCCCCACGTGCTTATGCTGTGAGGCAATGCGGTAGTAAAGTCAAACGGCAGGAAGTGAGGCGGACTTATGGCGGAGGTGCTTGAAAAGGGAAGGATTACGGCTATGCGACAGAAAAGGACAGCGCTGCTTGAGGCCTCGACAAGAGAGAGCTCGAGTACGGTGTTCGCGCGTGTGTGCGTATGCTCGCTAGAATAGCGTATATAAATGCACCTTCGTTCGCTCTTGTTGTACATAATTTCTCTATATATTTCACGTTTTAACGATTTACACTTGATGCCACTCTTTTTTTCTATTTTAGATTTCCTTAGAAATCTAGTAGCCAGTAACACTTATGTATGCCCTAAAAGTGCGACGCAGTAAATTTGGCTTAAAAAGTCATCAAAGGTCCCCGGATTATGAATATCAAGATTACTTTTTCGAAATCTGGTGCAAGAATTTTTTGAACAATTTTTGAAGTGATAACGTCTTATGGCACGGTGCGAACACTCCTCTATCTCTTCTTCCCGTCTCCAACAGACTGACTCTTTCAATCCCTCTCTCTTTCTATCTCTCATTCGCTTCTTCCACTTCTCTCCTTCTCGCCTTTCTCTCTCTCTCGTTCTTTTCCTCTCTCCTCTCTTTCTCATATAATATGATACAATATCATACAATGTCATACCATATCATATAATATGATGGAATATGATACAGTATCATACAATATGATGCAATACGACACAATATGGTACAATATGGCACAGTATGATAGAATATAATACAATATCACAATATATGATGCAATATGTTACAATATGACACAATATCATATGATCTGACACAATATGATACAAAATAATACAATATAATGCAATACCATACAATGCGATACAATATCATGTACTATGCTAGCATATGATACAGTATCATACAATATAATGCAATACGATGCAATATGATAGAATATGCTACAGTATGGTACACTATCACTCTATATGGCACAACATATAACGATATAATGCAATATAAGGCAATATAATGTCATACGATACAGTATGATACATTATCATATGATATGATACAATCTAATACAATACGATACATCCTAATACAATGTGATACCATATCATATAATATGATGGATTATGATACAGTATCATACAATATGATGCAATATGATGCCTTACGTCATATGAAGTTATCACTTCTGCCTGGCGTCCCACGACGGCTCACGTGTTTTTTTTAAACAATTACATTTTTTTTGAGATAAAAATTTTATTAAATTATTTCCGGAAAGTTTATGGAAAAAAAAACTTTTATGTGACAATAAATATTTCATGTAATGACCCGTTTTCATGTTACAGCGTTATAAACAGTTGAATTTGCCCTACAATTGACATATTTGCGGCTATACGTCTCGGCAACTATTGGACCGAAAATTTTGGAAAAAATGTAAATTATTTTTCAGAACACATGCTCCACGAGGAAGAAGAAAAATTTCCGTGTGCAATTTTTTAACTTCTTAATAAAAGGGTTTGTGAACATTGTACATGGTCGATGCTATAACTTTTTTTTTATCTTGGGGTAATTACCTTGATTACAAATACTTTTGTTTTTTTGCAAAAATTTGAATCGTTCTTTTGATAATAACAATTTTGTATAAACAGATACGGATATTGGATATAGCTTTCTTTTTTAATATTAAATATAAAACAAAAACTTTTTGTCTCATAGATTTTCTTTTAATTGAAATCATTTGTTAAGTATGGCCTCATAAACAACTAATTACAAAAGAATCTTTGGTATGTCCCAGCTGCATTTTTACACTTAAGATTTTCGATTTTTTTTTAGTTTCTTATCTGGTAGCTTCCTCATAATCTTTCTCTTTGTTACCACTCTAAAAACATCGTTCTTTTGTTAGTAACATTTGTTATCAACAAAATCCTAGATATAACGAATCTGATCTTTTCATTCGCGTAGCTTAAATCAAGCACAAAGAAAAACTTTTATGTCTCTTAAATTTACTCTTAATTCAAACAATTTATTAATTACGGTCTTATAAACAATTACCAGCAAAATAATCGTTGGTGTATCTCAGCTACATTTTTACAGTTGAAATTTTTATTTTTTTTAGTTATTTATCTGGTAACTTGCGGACAATGTATATCTCTCTGAGGTTACTGCAAAATATTTTCTTGCATGAAGGCAAAAACATAGAATATTACGGAATAATTTACCTAAATGCAAGTTTTGGTTAATAACTAATGTTAGTAACAAGTGAACGATGTTTTCAGAGTGGTGACATAGAGAAAGATTATGAGAAAGCTTTTGTTGATAACAATTGTTATTAACAAAAGAACGATAATTTCAGATGAGTGACAGAGAGAAAGATTGTAAGGAAGCCACCAGATAAATAACTTTGATAAATCGAAAATCTCAACTGCAAAATTGCAGCTGGGACAGACCACCGATTTGTTTGAAATTAATTGTTTATAAGGCCATAGTTAACAAAGGATTTGAGTTAAAAGAAAATCTATAAGAAACAAAGTCTTCTTTTTATATATAATTTCAAAAACACATTTAAACACCAAAGATATATGAAATATCCGTATTTGTTTATAAAAATTATTATTAAAAGAAACGATTGAGATTTTTGCAGAGTAACAATTGTAATTAAGGAAATTTCCCCAAGATTTTTTACGAAAGTTATAGCATCGACCTTGTATAATGTACACAAAGTCTTTTATTAAAAAGTGCAACAAATTGATTTACATTTTTTTCGAAAATTTTTATTTCAATAGTTGCCGAGATATGTCAATTTTAGTGCAAATTCAATTGCTTATAACGCTCCAACTGGAAAACGGGTCATTACATGAAAAAATTTTTGTAACACAAAAGTTTTGTTTCTTTATGAACTTTCCGAAAATGATTTTAAAAAATTTGTATCTTAAAAAATAATGTAATTGTTTTGAAAAATTGTTTACCAAATTCTTGCACCCGATTTCGAAAAAGTAACCTTGATATTCATAATCAGGGGACTTTTTTGGACTTTTTAAGCCCAAGTTACTGCGTCACACTTTTAGTGCATACAGAAGTGTTTCTGGCTACTGGATTATAGGTTGAATTCTTCATATAAAATTTTAGTGCAACTTAAATGTAGGCACACTGTCATGCATATACGCATACACTCAAACCTAATCTATCCCTATGTAAGTTATCCTTTTTCTTCCTACAAATTAATTTTAAAAGGAGTGTGGGTTACGGGTGACACAAAGTGTGAATTTCTTTCATACATACAGTCCAATTTAATAAAGCATGAAATAATATTTCATGCTATATTAACTAACGAATGTAGGTAATTATGGGAATGCCTTCTATTAGTCCGTAACAAACCACACCGGAAACTTGATCATTTTGTCCCCGAGATGTAGGGTGACTTAGGAGCGAGAGAGAAAATCACAAAGAAGGCGTTGTTTCGACCATACAGTAATTTATATTTTCATTTCGCTCTTGTTGCTCATGAAGTTCTCAATAAACGCGTAGGCATGGGAAGAGAGAGGGAGAGAGAGAGAGAGAGAGAGAGAGAGAGATGCAGGAATTAAATATCTGCCCTATAGTATTTTAATGAGTTTTTCGTCTTCTTATACATTTCTTAGAAAGAGAGGGTACACGCACGGCGGTTGAGGGAAAATCGAATCGGTTCTCATTAAGGAGAGATTTAGTACGCTCCAACACGCACGTTCGTCAAGTCGTGAGTGAAGTTCTTCAATTTTTACATTCTCATTCATGAGAGTGTAATGTAATCCTCCAAATTTGCAATCTCTGGTTTTTAACGGATCTTTACGTTTTGGCACTCACAGATTCCGAAAATCATAAAATTTTGTCGGTGTCTTATTTAGCCTTAGATGGAGTTTACCACCCACTTAGAGCTGCACTCTCAAGCAACCCGACTCTAAGGAGAGATTCTCCCGAAACGCGTACCGGTCTCTACGGGCCTGGCACCCTCTACGGGTAAGTGGCCCCATTCAAGATGGACTTGGACTCGGTGCAACGTCACGGGATGTGTGAATCCTCCCGAACACTACATTTCCCTGCGGCAAAAACCGCGGGATTCAGTGCTGGGCTTTTTCCTGTTCGCTCGCCGCTACTAAGGAAATCCTGGTTAGTTTCTTTTCCTCCGCTTAGTAATATGCTTAAATTCAGAGGGTATATATATATATCGTGATTATAGTCTTAAGGTACATGAAAAGAGCTTTCCAAAACACTTTTATTATAGTTAGAAAATCAAAATTGAAATTGATTTTTTGAAGAAAAAAAACATCAAAAAAGTTTGTTCTATTTAAAAAATAGCTTTTTTAAACTCTTTAAAATCATGTAGAATAAAAATTGCAGGCTCACTTCTCATTCACCATGATTTGAAAGAGTTTAAAAAAAGCTATTTTTTCAAATAGAATTTTTTTTTAAATATGTTTTTTGTCAAGAAATCAATTTGAGTTTTGAAAAAAAAAATATATATCGTTATTACAGGCTTAGTCAAGTTTCAATCCGATTAAAAAAAATAATGTTAGGTGGGTACACTTGACGTATTCTGCCCCATATGAAGTATCAAGTTGTGAAGAGCAAGATTCAACTCAGGAATCAAGATGTGTAATAATAATTATGACCCCGTATTTTAATCCTCACCTTGATATCTGTCTTCATATTTATCCCAAATAATTGGCTTGATTTTATATGCTTTTAAAAATCATTTTCAAAAAATTGGCAGCAATGCGGTCATTTTCTACCAAATTTTTGCCAAAAAGATTGGCAAAAGCGCGCAAAGAAAAACCACTGCACATATGATACAAGAATATAATACAAAACTGACCACAAACGTCCGAAGAGGAACTTTGTAACTCTGCTGTATTCCATTGGAATAGCGTACAGTTTCCACGCAGAAAATAAAGATGTTGAGGAATAAGAGGCGGTAGGCCGTAGCTGTCAAAGTACGTCCCGCGGCCATTTCGGTCAATATAAACCGCAACCCAATGCGATCCTTTTTTATTGTGTGGATCCGTGATGATAATCAAAGCAGCTGGTCTCATCCACACCTTTGGCATTTGATCCGCAGGAAATACACCAGTCGTATGTCGCGGTATCATGTGAAGTACTCGAAGTATCTGAAGGCTGTCCACCTCTATTTCCAGGACTGTCAAGTTAAGACAAATCTGGCCTCAGTTGTTGTCTAATTGATTTTTTCAACAGAAAATTGTATATTGTCAGCGACCATCCTGGATATCACCGCCATCGCAACATTGTCAATTTTAGAATTCATTGGTTTTCGGTGTACTTCGACTGCAACGTGTGATACCGCGAAGCGATATTTCTTCTCGTCTTTGACTTTAAAGCCAGATTTTAAGGTTAGTTGCATTATTGACACCAAATGTAAAAAAATTTTATTCTTTTTCACCGTGTGATGAAAAGTTACTAGTTTCCAGTTTTCAAATGTAGGGCAGGTTAATTCATCCTGGTTGATAATCTGTCTACTCATAATATATTGGAAAGGTGCAGCTTTTTCCTGGCTGCAGGCACATAATTGACCATCTGATTTTGCGATATCACAGAGTTTCATATGCAGACACTTCGTAGGAGTGTCTTCTCCAAACCACTTGATGCTATGAAAATAACAGTTGAGTCAGTTATTTTCTTGTATCGCAGCGCCACAGAAATCCGAGAAGGGATAAGGTGGTGCAGCTATCCAATGTCCGATACAGTTACGATCTATTCCAATGACGACCACTTATTTTGCAATTAACATATTTTTAAGGTCGCGAAAGCCTTGGATATCATTTACGTAGTTCATAATACTTTTCGCACATTAAAAGTCTTGCAGATGATGAGTTTGGAGAAGACGGCGGCGAAAAAGATCTGTGTGTCGCGCACAAACGACAAACCACGTAACAAAACGTTAAACTTGTAAGGCTACTTTAGACGAAATGAAAAATGTTCTGTGGGCTTAAAAAAGACACATTTATTATAACATATGATAAAGATTCTTTTCACCGTTTTTTCTAATGTATACATATTTGCATTTTCAAAAGATTATGGAGAGAGTGTAAAAAGGTACTCATTTCCTGTCCAAACCTGACCTGATGTCGATCAGTATGATCATCAAATGTTGACTTCGTCAATACCGAACAATATGCTTTTATTTTACATTAAATTCTAAAGCATAATTCTTGATCCGAAGATGTGTCAAAGCAGTGTAAACAATTGATGAGTTAGTCTTCTTTCGTATCAAAAACAAAAAGAAACTTGTTTTTCGAAATATGTTTAATATTGCTTCGAAATTTGCTCCACTTTTAGAGTAACAATGTGATTATCTGTATTTACCATTATTTTTCTTGAAGAAAAACTTGGCTCAAATTTCATTTTATTTTCAGAAACAAATATAACGCAAATTAAGTAGAAGAAAGATATCCAGTACAGATGATACACGTGCCCAGAGAATCTATAGGGTAATCTAACAAAGTATTCAAAGCAAGAACTGACAGCTACATTAAACGTTTTCAATATGTTATGACTGTCACTTCAGTTTACGTAGTACAATGCAGTGCACGTGTGCCTTCCTGGGTAGATAAGAAACATACGAAAAATTACTCATTTTCGTATCAATCGTATACAATGCTTTGACTAACCGTTATATAAAAAATTATGCTTTAGAATTTAATTTGAAATGAAAGGACGTTTTCGGGTACTGCGGTATCTTAAATAGTAGTAGCGATAGAAAGTGTAGGTTCACGAGAAGATTATTAGCAATTTAAAATAAACTGTTAGAAATATTCGGAAATTGACAAAGTCAATATTTGATAATCATACTAATAGATATCAGGACAGGTTTGGACAGGAAATAAGTACTTTTTTACATTCTCGCCCTTATCTCTCGAAAATGCATCTCCACGGAAAAAATAAGTTTTATAAATCTTATAAGAGCAGCGGATATAAGCGATAACTGAACATCAGAGTTTTATATAATTTCCAAAACATTCCAGGCAAACTGTAAAATTATTCAGGTGTAATTATAAAAAAGTTTCGTAATTTGTAAAGTGATTTTGAAATAAAAAAAGTTCAATAATTGTTTGTGGAATAAATCAATAACAAGTCTTCGAAAGATTCAAAGAAAATAATTTGAAGATACTGAGTGTTTTTGTAAAGCACTGCATTGTATGAAATGGAGAACGCAGTTCCGTAAAATTCGAAACGATTTGTAAATTGTTTTGAGCATACAGTTATTTTTTCATTTTGTAACAGATTTGAAGACTTATTATCTTTCTGGAAAGAGACCGCCAATTGTAAATTTTAGTTTCGGGTAATATTTTTTTTATTCTTAGCTCATTTTCTGAGGATTAATTCGAAAAATCTGATTCGTCTTTTCATTGTTTTCGAGAAAATAGTCTTTCAGATATTTTCTACACGCCATATACAATTTGTTAAAAAGCTGCTTCCATCAGGTGGTTCGAAAGATCAGTGGGTTAGAGCATGCGGCGGGGCGTGGCGTGAGTTAGATTCATGGTTAGGTAGCTTTTGTAGGATTCGAATCCTCAGCGAATAATGAATATTTTTTAAAGCATTTAAGCATCCGATTATATGTATAAGTGACAATAAGTTTGTAGGTGTGTAATAAATTAAGTTTAATAATAATATTATCAAAAATAATTTTTTTTCATTGTTAAGTTGCACTAAAATGTTATATGGCCTCGAATTTTAAATACTATTGTAACTTTCTATACATCTAGTAAAAAAAGTTCATCACATTGTATGGCCAGACCTTTCTGACTTCCACTAAACTGTCTTCAATATCCGCTACTCTTGAATTAGCTCCGTAAACTTTATAAAACTTATTCTTTCCGTGTGTGTGTGAACATTGAAGAAAATGGTGGGGAAAAATCTTCAGCATGCGTCATCATATATGCATCTTCTCTTAAGCCCACAGAACATCTTTAATTTCGTCCAAAATAGCCTTAAAAGTCTGTTGTTTCGTAACGAGGTTTCTCAATGTGCACGGAACGGAGCTCTTTGTGGCCGCCCTCTTCTTCAGACTCATCACTAGCAAGACTCTCATTGTGCGAAAAAGATTATGGACTACTTCATTGATATTCAAGGCTTTTGCAACCTTGAAAATAAGTTTATCACAAAAGATGTGGTATTCATTGCAGTAGGTCATAATTATATCGGACATTGGATAGCTGCACCACCTTATCCCTTCCCCGATCTCTGGCGCTGCGTAACAACAAAATAACTGACTCAACTGTTATTTTCACGGTATTGAGTGGTTTGCGGGAGACACTCCTACGAAGTGTCTACATTCGAATCTTCCTGATGTCGCAAAATCAGCTGGTCAAATCTATACCCGCAGCCGAGAAAAGACAGCACTTTGGAAAAATATTATGAGTAGACAAATTATCAACCTGGAAGAATTAATTTGTCCTTTTTTTGTAAACTAGAAGCGGGTAAAGACTACTACTGTTTTCAACATGGCAAAAAAGGATTTTTTTTCACATGTGCTGTCAGTAATGCAACTAAACTTAAGATCTGGCTTTAAAGTCAAAGATGAGAAGAAATAACGCTTTGCGGTATCAGACGTTGCAGTCAGATTACACCGAAAACAATTGACTATTCTAAAATTGCCAATCAAGCGACGACGGTGACAATGAGGCTGGTCACCGAAAACATATAAATTTCTGTTTAAAAAAATCAATCGAACCACGACTGAGGTCAGATTTGCCCTAACTTGGCAGTCCTGAAAATAGAGATGGACAGCCTTCAGATACTTCGAGTACTTCAAGTATAACCGCCAACATACGACTGGTGTATGCACAGAAAAAACAAAGTGTGAATCTAACGCTAATTGCAGGGTACCGTTTCCCTGCAACAAAAAATAGTCTTGGTAGTTTGAATGGTACCACTTCACAAGGTATCGTTTCCCTCGGTCTTGGGGTGCGAAACGTAACTTGCTGTCAGTTGTTTTTGCAGTTTTGCGGCAAAAACAATAAACGATAGTTTCGTACCCCATCTCTGAGAGAAATGGTACACTATCTTAAAATTAGCTGAAACAAAATTTATCTCAGAGATTTTTACTGTGTTCCCTGCGAATCGGATACCGAAGGTGTGGATGCGCCTCGTATTCCTTAACATTTTTATTTTCTGCAAGAAACTCTACCCTATTCCAATAGAACACAGTAGAGTGTTCTGTTCTGTGGGTTTTCTTTGCGCGATTTTACCGAGCTTTTTATCAAAAATTTGGTAGAAGATGACCTTATAGCTGCAAATTTGTATAAAATGATTTTAAAAAAATGTGCTCGCTGCGCTGGAATATTCTTACTGCACGCTTCGCTCGCAAGTTTAAGAGCTCGTTTGTCGGATCTCGCTCTTCGTTCTCGATAATGCATTTACCTCGCGCAAATCTTACTAAACAGTCGAAACCTCTTCTTTTAAGGAGCACATTATATTTTTTTCCATTTTAGATTAAAAAGAAACTTAATTTGATAGAGGATTCTCATTACAATACTTGTGCTTCGCGCTCGATATTTTATATGTATTCATATAATTTTCTAATAAATTATGCAATCACGATAATTCATTGTATCTTTATACACAACCTTGTATATATTTTCTGATCTGGCTTTGTCTCAATTTTCAGTTTAATTACATTCAATTTCCTTCACGATAATCGTTAGGCTGAAAATTTAAATTTTCGATTTGTCAATAGGAATTTCGATGTTTAAAAGAGAAACTGTGAATTCTATCAGAAAACGATTAAACGCGGTTTTGTAGGTTTTCTTGAAAGGAACAATTGTGTTTCTGAACTTTTTTTAATGTCGCATAGTTTAATTGGAAAATCGATTATTTTAAATCCTTATCACAATTAAAACAAAAACTATACGTCTTATTAGCAAATGGTCTAAAGTTATTTTTTAGATCTTTTTGAGGTGAATAGTTTTTTATGTTAAAGCTTTTTCGTTTTCCACATAGTTTTTCTGGAAAATGGAATTATTTTGTTAAACCGTTATCACGATTAAAACAAGAACAATAAGTCTTATCAAAAAATGGTATCAAGTAAATTTGTAGATCGTTTGGCTGGTTAACGAACTCGTCCTTTTTTTAGGCCTTAAAAAAGTGTGCCGAAGCTCAATCCAATGCGATGAGTCTTTCGAAAATGATCGGGCCTGCAGAATACAGACAGACATACAGCCAGACAGACACCCCCGTAAAAATAGTATTTTCTGACTCAGAGGGTCCCAAAACGTAGAGATTCGATGAAAACCGACATTGAAGAAGTTAAATTTTACCTTCTCATTAGGATGACAATGTAAGAATATAAAATTAGGCCAAGTATTTTGCACGAATCTAGATATTATTCTAAAACTAAAGTAGGTAATGAAATGCATACTTTTAGAACAAAAAAGTTTGCGGTTGATTTATACAATATCGTGAGCATGACAAAAAATTAATATGAAAAATTCGAAATTTTTAAGAATTTTTATCACAGCATTGGCATTGTAATAATACCAAGCCCTGTAAACCACATTTTTTTAGAAACCAGGTGGTATCTAGTTGATATAATTTGATAGAATGTTTATAGCTATATCAATACAAACATTTTTAACCTTAAGAAATCTTCAATTTTTCGTTTATCAATTATTTTTTTATTTTAATATTAGGAATATAGTAACATAATGACTACTAACTTTGTTGATTTTGACTAAATAAATCGACCGGATCAGAAACATTCTATGAACAAATGAAGTTATGACATGTACAGATTTATAAATTTTTCAAATATTTTGTGAGAGAAAAACTGTTATCATTTTGGAAATATAACGATATTGTAAGTATGCAATTATTTTGTTATAATGCAGCAAATCGATTGATGTTTTTAACAGGCCTATGTGGCCAAATAAAATTATGATATATGGGTGAAAATCGAAAATTTGGCAATGTCATATCTCTAGAATATCATACGCTTCTCTTTAGAGGAACAATTTTTTTTGAATTACAGGGTTTTATTAAGACTATTCTTCCCCACAATATCCTATGTCAGAATTAGTTTTAATTCACTCGAAATGAAAATAAATTTGATTAAATATGAGTAAATGTCAGCCGGCAATGTGTCCCTGAGTACCTTTTTTCAAATGACTTTATATCTTTTCAAAAAAAGCCTAGTATCTAACAGTTAAATGCACGTACTTTTTCATATGATTAATTGCAGAATTACAAAGCAAAGAGTTTTTATATCATCCAATAACAAAGCAGTTTTTCATTAATTTTATGGCTTGAAAGTTTAGTTTACACATTTAAATTGATGAATAATTGAAGATTTTTCAATATACTTCAAGCCGCTAAAATTTAATTATATTCAGTTGTCTTTGTTTGACCAAACTGACCGAGTTAGAAACCCGAAAAAGATCAAACAACAATTCGGTGTCATCCGGGAAGACGGGGTTTTTATTAGAAGAAGCATATTTTGGATTTTACTTTATGAAGAAAATGTTATTAAAAACATGTACATTTTACCAGCAATATACTAAATTGATAGGTTGATCCAGACAAAAAATATTCATTAAAATGAGAAAAATTACATATCCTTGTCATTCGGTAACACAAAAATCATTTGCAAGAAATGAAGTTAGCTGGAATTGGAAAATAATCGATATTTCCCTATTTTTTGAAGTTTAAAATCATTTAAAATAAAGTTAAAGTAATCTTTTACTTTTATTATACTGTTTTGCAACATAAACATAATTTCTAATCGCATAACCTTGATGAATAAATATAAAAATATGAACCTAATTACATTTTTATTAAAATTAATCTACATAATTAACTTGCAAGGTAAAAATATTACAAAAATAAGAATTATTAGGATGAAAGGGACCCGTGAAATTCCATGAAGTCTAATGATATTTCCTTAGCTCCTGAGAAATTTATGAAAATACCTTGAGAGCCTTCGAAACACCTTAAAATTATTGAAATCCTCAGAAATCAGATAAAATGTGTTAAAATCCTTTGAAAATCCCTTGAAATTTTTTTAAATATCGTCAAACTTTATAGGTCCTATAAAATCGTTTCATGTCTTCCCAAATACTACGAACCTCTTTCAAACCAAATCAAATTTTTTTCCAATACCTTCCAATAATTAAAATTCTTGGAAATTCTTTAAGATTTTTTAAATGTATTAAAAATTCCTTGAAATTTTTTTAAATACCTTAAAATATTTAAAATTCTTGGAAATCCCTTTAATTTATATTAACATATTTGAAATACCGTGGAATCTTTTGAAATACTCTAAAATATAAGAAAAAATTTGGAATCCTCTCAAATGATCGAAGTCTATTGAAAATGTCTTGAAATAATTTTTAATATCGATCCTAATATTATAAAATCTTTGGAAATACCTTGAAATATTAAAAAAAAACTCTTCAAATCTTTGAAATCATACGAAGTCCCTCAAATATTGTTAATGAATTCCTTGAAATCAATTAAAATATTATAAAATTTCGTGAAATTACATGATATCCGATGACATTTTTTGAAATACCTTGAAATATTTGAAGTCCAATGAAATGTTTTGAGCTCCTGGAAAACACATTAAAATACCTTATCGAGAGCCTTTAAATTCGCTAAAAATTATTGAAATCCTCGGAAATCTTTTGAAGGCTCTTTAAATTTCTTAAAAGTCATTCAAAATATTTGAAAATGTTAACAATTTTCTGAAATCCTTTTAAATCTTTTAAAGTATCCAAAAATCTTTTAAATCATATATGAAATCCTGCTAAATCTTCGGCAATTTAAGTTTATTCTTTAAAACAGAATGAAATTTTTGAAAGACTGTGACATCCCCTGAAATATATCTTATGAAATTCTTTGAAATTTATAGAAATATTATCAAATGTTTAGAATTTTGGTATATCTATTGAAATCCTATAAAAATCCTTTGACACGTGGCGAAATCCCTTGAAAATATTAAAAATACCCTAAAACCTCAAATACTTTTAAAAATTCTTTGTAATTCTATTAAATCTGTTAAATTTTTTTCAAATCCCTTGATATCTTAAAATAATATTAAATCTCAGTCCGCTTCTGCACAAATTATATTCAAACTGAGGGCGCGAAAAACCCAATGAAAAGAAGAATTTTGCTCTAGTAATTATTTGTTTAGTTATTTGTATTATCAAGAATAATAATAATGAAGTTTCAACTTTTGTATTATATACTTCGAGAAGCAGATCTAATTGTGATTTTGAATTGAAAAATATCGTAAATGGCTTATATCAAGAGATTGTCAATAAATAGAAAAAATTATAATTATAGAATAATGAGAATAAGATGTTGACCTCAAATACTTTTCTTCATTTAATTCAAAATAGAATCGAATCTATTGAGCTATATAAAAACCTTATATGATTCCTAAGCAATAAAAAATAATAAACAATAATAAATAAATAGAATAAATAATAAAAAAGCGCAGATGATTTCGCCTTTTCCATGTCCTCGTACTCTTTTTACAAATCAAAATCTCCTTTTAAATCATATTAACGTAAGTCTTATTTTGTTATAACATTACTTATACACATATGGGCATTCACACAAAAAGTGTAATTTTTCCTCTAAAAAAAGTTGAAAAATAATGTTTAAGCACATATGTCAAACTTTTTGCGCGAATTTTCATGTGAGTTGAAACTTCTTTTTGAAGATAGCCATTTTCTTTGGGTTTATGGGCAATGTATATATATTATTCAAATAATTAATTTAAGATATTTGAATTAATGCATCATAAGTGTCAAATGGTTGGAGATACATGGTTGCTTCTTTTTTCTAAATATTCAACGTACTTTCCAGTATTCCGTAAATAACTATCTTTTTAAGAAAATTATATTTTTGAAAGTTATTGATTTTTTAATTAGTTAAATTAAAGCTTAATTTTTAGAAAAATATATTTAAACATGTGCGTACTCTTTTAGTTAAAATTGTATTAAAGTCGAACATTCTAAAAGAATTTGTTGGATAAGCAGACGTAGATCTGGTAACTTTGATTTTAGTAAAAACACTATGAACTTTTATTTTGAAAGCTACCTGATTGTGATGAAGTAAAAGCCATTCCGTTTTTTGCTGATTGTTTTCCGGGGATACCTTCTGAATACTTTAAGCCGAAAATGAGAAAAGTCACACAACCTGACCGGAAAGAACCACTTCGTGGAAAAACACCCTCGAGGAGGGAGGGGGGGGGTAACTTTGTATCCTTACGTTCTTTTTAATCCGTTTGTGACTAAAGTTACATATGCACCAAGTACGAATCTTTGTTTCAATGAACTTGGTTGCTATCTCTTCCTTATCTTGTCATTCAGTTGAAGTATAGGTAATTCAACTCTGGATATTTAGTAGCTGAAATGCAGGTGTGTTTGGAAATGCTCCTCGCACCATACTGCCATGAAGGATACCTAAAACCGTTTAAAACCATCTTCCTTTTCCTCAATTTGGCAAATCAGATTGTGGCCTGAAATCAACATTTAACTGAGTGTGAATTTCTGACAGATAGGGAGGCAGTGTTACCTCCTAGAAATATCCTAATTGAGTTTTGAGTTACAAGTGAGAAGCGAAAGTGGTTTTATCACCCCTCGTCAAAAGGCAAGAGAGCAGGGGAAAGAGTTCCGATTACTTGTACCTTCCTCCTCTTATCGATTGAAGGAAAAAAAGGTAAAGCCATGGCTTTTTAAACCAGCAAGTCATAACCCTGTCGAGATAGATCGATTTTTCCAACGCAAAGCCTAGATAATGCGGGACCCGATCCAAGAAGCACATCGATCGGTACTGGTCTATGGAAGGTCGGGTCCACAAGCTGTTTGTTTGATGGAATTTGGATAGCATTGCGTGAAATTTTCTTGCTTGTCCTCATCGATCCAAGGATGAGAAGGCGAGGGAACGCATCTTTGGCTTCACTACGCCCGATTATCGATTACATTTACCTTTCTCTCCTTGACGATCGAAGGTCAAAAAGGCAAGGCCATGACTTTTGAGCCAGCAAGTCATAACCCTGTCGAGATAGATCGGCTTTTCCAACACAAGACATAGACAATGTGGGACTCGATTCAAGAAGCACATCGATCTGTGCTGGTCTATGAAAGTTCGGGTCCGCAAGATGTATGTTTCTGGGAATTTGGATAGATATATTGCGTGGAATTGTATCGTCCCGTTTATCTATACCTTCCGTTTCCTATCAATCGAATGACGATAAGGCATTGAAATGAATCTCTGGTTTCCCTACAGCCTGTGGGGTTAAAGTTATTTGAATACCATCGTGTGGAATATTTTGGTATTAAGATCGCTATCCCAGAAACGATGGGAAACTGATTGTTTTATTATCACAATTTTATTAGTTTTTTTATTACACTCGTAAGGTGAATCATGAGCTTTACTACAGGCTGTGCTGTTGCAGTGAGATCGTTTCATGTACCCATAGGAACAAAGCACCTTTTTCAGGCAATAGTATTGCATCTTTTTTATTCACCACCTGATAATCTACAAAGAATGTTGAGCAGACTAAATGTTGGCGCGAATAGCATAGGTTTACAGATTAACGTGAATAAAACAAATATTGATATTGTTTGAAAGAGGACATGGGAAAACAGTTTATAATATTAATCTAAGCGAAAAGAAGATTGAACAGGTCGGTGATGTCATGTACCTTGGAAGTCTATTTTCTACCGAAGGGAGGCTAAATGGTGAAATATTGAGATGTATGATCGAGAGTAAAGTGATTGTAGGTATTAAAGGAGCTATTATACTACCTAGAAGTAAAAATATTACGAACAAAGCAAACAACGAAAATATATACCGCCGTCTAAAGCAAAAAGAAATACAAGCGACACCGTCGTATTGGTCGACTTTTCTAGTGTCAGGTACAAGAAAATAACCCTAGGCAGCAGTTGCCCACGCATTTCTCCATTCCCGGACGATAGTACAATTCTGTGCCTGCACATACTGTGTTGCACTCGTATGGTAGAGAATCCTGGACTTGCCATGAAAAGGATAGGAGAAAGGTGAACACGATTGGTGTACGATTCCGACAGAACGTATGCAGTAAAACACTAATAGCAAAAGTGAGTAACAGTGAATTTTTGAAGAATGTGGTATCGACGAAACGTTCTTTGATAGACATGAAAGAAATTTGGTTAGATGAATGGGTCATATGTAGAGAATGAATGAAGAACCATATTAAAACAGCGTTCCCGCGCAGTGGGTAGATTTCTCTATTGCGAATAGAACAGTACTGTATTTGATGTAATTGTTCGCGTGACCGAGAAGCGTGGATTCACATTTTCTCGAACTTTCGATGACCATTCTTGATCAATCAAGAGCGACTTGGAAAGCTTAAAAAAAGGTTGCATTGTTTATATGAAGATAAAATTGTCTTAACATTTGAAATATAATACTACCGTAAGTTAAAGCTTTGTTCATTGTAACAGAACACATCGATTGGCATTTTTATAGGCTTCTGAAAATAATATTTTCGGTGATACAGAAACATAGGTTTCAAAAATATTGAAGCTTTTGATTTTTCCTTTTTCTTAGAGAAAAACGTCCCTCTATGAGGTCTCAAATTTTTTTGATACCCATGAGGAAGAAAAGTGCTCACGAAATGAGCACAAATAATAATTATACCCATTGTGAATACACCCATTGTACTTCGCAGCGATATTCTTATTGGGTTCTGTAAATTCAGATATTTCAAAATAATGTACAAATTTTATTTTTCATGATTACTTCAATATTTATTCCTTATTTTGACCTCATTTTAATTCTCAGCTACCCTGAAAAATTTATCATTTAAATAAATTTATATTATTACAATTCATAATATGGGCCCAAGTGGAGAGCCACACATAACAATTTTGTGAGACTCTCCACGTGGGGTGATCGCTAGAGAGATTGATCATATTTTAAGTATAAAATTCAACTATTCCAGTTAAAGATTCATAATTTTAATTAAAAATTCATCTCTTTGGTTGAAAAATGAGCTATTTTGTTGAAAAATGATTTTTTCTTTGGCTGAAAATTAACTTTTTTTTACTGAAAAATGAACTATTCCAGTTGAATATTTTGCTGAAACATTTTTTTTGTAATTAATTTTTTTAAACTGAAAATATAACTATTTCAATTGAATATTACAGCATTTTAGTCAAAAATTAATCTCTTTGTTTGAACTTTAAATTGTTCCAATAAAAATGTTACTATTCAAGTTTTTATTGAAGAATAATTATTATCTTTTTTAGTTGAAAATTCGTCTTTTTGGTTGAAAATTCAATTATTCTAGTTGAAGATTTTTCATTTTAGTTGAAAATTCATCTTTTTGGTTTAAAGTCAACTAGTGCAGTTTAAGACTTATAATTTTAGTTAAAAATTCTTCTTTTTTGTTTAAAATTCAACTATTCAAGTTGAAAATTGATCATTTTACTTGAAAATTCATTACTTAGTTTGAAAATGTAACTATTTTTTGGGCAATTAGTTTTTTTTTGTTTGAAAATTATTTTTTCCATTGAAATTATATCTATTCCAATTAAATATTCCATCATTTTAGTTGAAAATTCATCTTTTTGGTTGAATATTAGCTTTTGAACTGAAAATTTAACTATTCAATTTTAGATTGACAATTTAGATTTTTTAGTTGAAAATTCATGTATGTCGTTGACAATTTTTCCCCTGAAAATTTAACTGTTCCTTGTTTTTTAGTTCATTTAACTATTTTGTTGAAGATTTGTCTTTTTTAGTTGAAAATTTAATTATTTTCTTAAAAATTCATGTAATTTAGAGGCAAATTCAAGAAATTATTAATTATGTTTTTAGTAGTATTAGATGAATTTTCAACCTAATAGTGGAATTTTCATGCCAAAAAGACTATTTTATTTTTAGGAGACAGTTAAATTTCCACCAAAAAACCTAATTTTCAACCAACAAAGATGAATTTTTAACCAAAAAAGATGAAAATTCATCAAAAAAGTTTAATTGTCATGTCAGAAAGACTAACTTTTTAAAATACAGTTGAATTATCAACCTGAAAAGCGGAATTTTCAACAAAACAGAGAATTTTCAACAAAACAGAGAATTTTCAACCAAATAGTTGAACTTTCAATAAAGAAAGAGACAAATTTTCGACAAAATATTCGAATGTTTAACCAAATAGTAGAATTTTCTATCAAAAATACGATTTTTTTAGGAGACAGTTGAACTTTCAACAAATAAGCTACTTTTTAATCAAGAAAGATGAATTTTTAACAAAAAAATATGACTTTTCAGCCATAAAAAAAATAATTTTCAATCCATCAGGACGATTTTTCGATCCAAAAACGCGAATTTTCAACAAAACAATTGAATTTTTGACCAAGAAAGATGACTTTTGAACAAAATAATTGAATTTTCAACCAAGTGGTCGAATTTTCAAATAGAAAAGATTAAACCTCAACGAAAAATCGATGAATTTTTTAAAAGACAGCTGAATTGTCAGCCTGCAAAATTGAGTTTTCAACAAATAGATTGTTTTTAACCAAGAAAGACGAATTTTTAACTAGATAAATTTTTAACCGAATAGTGTAATTTTCAAGCCAAAAAGGTGAATTTTTTAGAAAGCAGTAGAACTATCAGCCTGAAAAGTTAAACTTTTTTTTCAAATAGATCGTTTTTAATAAAAGAAAGACGAATTTCCAACAAACCTAGAACCTCATACGCGCGCTCCGCGTGCGTTCAATTACTTTACATGCAATTATTTGATTTGCAAATGAAGTAATAAGAAATAATTGTGCAACTCTAAACATGTTCATACAATTTTGGAAAAAACCCCTAAAATATCGGCGCGTACAAAGGACCCCGCACCAAATGTGCAGTAAATGGCTTTTTGTTAAAAATTCGAAATATAATTTTTTTCTTGTATTTTCGAACTTACAGATTAAAAATTCGAAAGAAAAAAGTAAGAAAAATGGACAGTTTCTAGATAAACACCTGTCAAAGTTTCAATTTTTACATCTATTTTAATAGAAAAATGCTTATTTTAGTGAAATGTTTTTTGCTCAAAACCTCTTTGATAGATTTGGCTAAAAGTTATTACTTTATAATATTTATATATTTATAATGTTCTGATTTCTCCCGTTTGGTACACGTTAGAGCAGGTTGGTGTAAGTTTGTTCAGGTGTTCACGATTCAACTTTGTTCAGGATTCAATGTTCAAGGCATAATAAAACAACCTTTGAAGTAAATTAAGAGATATTATATTGGAAAGTGATTTCGTACCGTAGCAGTTGAATAAAAAGTCTCTAGTGACTTTAGTTACTAAGAAATGATGATTTCCATACTTGGATGTTTAAGGTATGAAAACACCCCCAAAACATGCTGTATACCCAAAAAATCGAATTTGTTCAAAATGTGAACTTTTCTACATTATAAAATGTATAATACATTCATTTCTGTACCTCGGCCTGGAATTGCTTATTCAGATATTGCAAAATAAAGCACAACTTTTATTTATCATGATTACTTTAATATTTTTTATTTTGCATTATATTTTATTCTCAGCTACTCTGAAAAATGTATGATTTCAATAAATTTATAGTATTACAATTCATAATGTCTATTCATTGTATCTTGCGTGGTTTCGTGGGAAAGTTGAATAATTACGTATCTCAGTTGGAATTTTCGTGGCTAAAACCATAAATATTGGCAGTAGAAGGCTGGCTAACGAACTTTACCTGTCTTTTTGGACCACAAAACCGTCTGCGAAAGGAAATTGGAATCAGAAAATTCCTTCGAAAGTTATCGCGTCGTCAGACAACAGACAGACCGACAGACATTTTTCGTAAAAACTATTTTTTCTGACTCAGGGGGTCGCAAAACGTCGAGAATGAACGACAACTGGATAGGTGCAAAATCACATGAATCTAAGACATTCCATCATAAATGATGAGAATGTAAAATTCATTAAAATACCTATTATACAATTTTGAAAAATTACTTCATCGCAATTTAAAGATAAAAAAGACAAATCTAGCATTAAATTATTTATCCTTAAACCTAAAATGAAAAATGCAATAACAAAACGGCTCGCTTCATTTTAAACATTATTAAATTTATTAGAGAATGATCGAAAATAATAAAATTTAAGGTATATTTTTTCGTAGGTTTGTTTCAATCCTCATTTTACAGATTTCATACTTAATCGACTTTATTTCCGATTAATAAATGTTGAGTAATAAAAAAGTCAAATGTTTTCGATTCTTTAAACTCATGTAAGAAAATATGTAATAATTCCAATATTAATTTCTCTGTTTCTTTTTTTTACCCTTGCTGGCGGATAATATCTTATTTTTCTGGCCTTTGCCTGTCTTCTTAATTTCTGCTTTATGCGATTCCCGATTTTTCACGAATTCACGTTTTAACTCCGGGTCCAATGGAAACTTCTCTATTTTTTCCAGAACTTTGTAAACAAAATGAGTGTAGAGCGACTTGCTGGTTCTGTCTTTTGGGAGTAACTTGAAAACAGAGAAGATATTAAAAACATTAATGAGAATTAGTTAATTAATTTTTATTAATTAATTATTTTTTAATTAATTTATTATTACTTTTTAAGTAATTAATTAAAATATATGAATAAATGAAATAAAAATAATAAAATATAATATAATAATAATAATATAATAAACAAAATAAAATATATAAATAAAATACATTAATTATTTATTACTCATAATATATTCAGGGTGGCCACTCCAATCTTTAAAACAAAATTTCTCATTTTATTCCTCATTTACGAAATCGGTTTTTGGTTATTTGAATCTAAACGTTTTAATAAAATCCTAAATAACTAAATCGTGAAGATACAAATCCACGGGCTTGCTGTTTTTAAAATAAATAAATAAATGAAAAAATAAACACATCAATCCACCAATCAATATCTCAATTCAGATGGGGGCCGTGCATAAATTACGTGAAGTTTTTTTTCTGAAATTTTGAACCACATACCCTCCTTCTTTATGGTCTGTATGTTTTAAACCCCCGCCCCCTATCTTACGCAATTCTCACTAACTAAATTTTTTCCGTATATTTAATCATTACTATTTCATATGAATTAACAAAGTAGTTCAATTTTCTAACAAGTAGTTAAATTCACTACCAAAAAAGAAGATATCTCAACAAAAAATGTAATAGTTGATATTTCAACCAAAAAAAGATTTTCATTTTAAATGAAAAAAACCATTGAACTGAACCAAAAAAAAAAAAACGAAATTTCTACCAAAGAAGATGAATTTTCAAATCAAGAAAGCGAATTTTCAATAAGAGTTGCATTTTCGACAAAGAATTATTTTTCAGTCAAGAAAGACAATACATTTCTTCGAAAATGTTGAATTTCCAAGCCAAAAAGACGATATCTCTACAAAAAAAATGTATTTTCAAACAAATAACATTAATTTTCAACCAAATCGTGGAATATTGGAACTCAAAAAGATCAACTATCAACCAAAAATGGCATAGATAAATTTTCATAAAAAACAAAAATTTCAATGAATTTTTTTACAAAAAAGTCAAATTTTCAACAAGTAATTAAATGTTCACATAAAAAAAAATAATTTGTAGCAAAAAGAAACTAATTTTTATCAAAGTAGCTCAATTTTCAACCAAAGATATGAATTTTCCACTAAAATTACGAATCTTAAAAAAAACATGAATTTTTAAGAAAGCAGTTCAACTTTCAACTAAAGAGTTGAATTTTCAACCTGAAAAGATGAATTCTCTACCAAAAATGTAATACATAGCTGATATTTCAACCAAGGAAAGATTTTCATTTTGAAGAAAAAACTGTTGAATTAAAAAAAAAATGAAATTACTACAAAAAGATATGTATTTTTAAATAAAAAAGGGGAATTTTCAACAAGAGTTGCATTTTCAACCAAGAATGATTTTTCAGTCAAGAAAGACAATAAATTTCATCGAAAACGTTGAATTTTCAAGCCAAAAAGACGATATTTCTACAAATCAGTTGAATTTTCAAACAAACAACTACATTTTTAACCAATAAGATGAATTTTCAACCAAGTAGATTAATTTTTTACTAAAAAAGACGCATTCTCAAAAAAACACATAAAGTTTTAACCAATTAGTTTAATTTTCAACCAAGGAGATTAATCTTCTATAAAAAAGACGAATTTTCAACAAATAACATCAATTTTCAACCAAATAGTTCAATTTTCAAGATAAACTGACGATTTTTTTCAAACAATTTTATCATAGTAGTTCAATTTTTAACCAAAGAGCTGAATTTTCCATTAAAATTATGAATCGTTAAAAAAAAAAATTCTTAAGAATGCAGTTCAACTTTCAACCAAAGATTTGAATTTTTGACCAAAAAAGATTAATTTTCAACAAAAAATGTAATAGTTGATATTTCAAACAACTAAAGCAGATTAAAATTCAACCAAACAGTTTCATTTATATAAAAAAAATTATTTTCTACCAAAAAAAGACGAATTTTCCACATAATACATACATTTTTAAACAAATAGTTGAATTTTCAACCAAGAGGATTAGTTTTCTACCAATAAATACGAATTTCTAAGAAAATACTTGCATTTTCAACCAAACAGTTCAATATAAAACTACAAAAAGGGATCAATTTTAAAACCAAAAGGATGAATGTTTAAAAAGATAGTTGAATTTCGAACTAAAAAGGACGACTTTTTAACAAAATTGTCGAATATTCAATAAAATAATTTAATCTGGAACCAAATAATACCGTCTTCCTCCTTGTTTCCGTTTTCCCAGAGTTGAAACTTCAAATTGAAAGTTCATTCTTTTCGGTTAAAAAATCTACTTTTAAATTTAAATATAATTTTACATTTAAATATAAATTTAATTAATTTTTTATTTAAATTTAAATTTAAAAGTAGACTTTTTAACCGAAAAGGACGAACTTTCAATTTGAATTTTCAGTTCTGGGAAAACGGAGAAAAGGGGAAAGACCATACGATAAATAGGAAATTTGATCATTTATAGACTAAATAATAACAGTTTAAATAAATATTGAAGTGCACTTTTAATACTTTAAAAATATTAGGTTAGAAAACTGGAATTGTTGCTTGGAAAACAATAGCTGACGAACAGCTGCTTAAAAAGATTATTTATATTAATATTAAATAAAAATAAAAATTATTTTTACAGATTCGTCGACTTAAAAATATCTTACGTAAGCATTGGTTTTCCCCCATGTAACCCCTCATGTAAGACAGCATAGGAAATGTTTTGACCTTCCTCTTCACACAAAAAATGTTACGTAATTTATGCACGACCCATTGTAAGGGTCCCCATTTCCGCAGCCAAACTGATATCTTAAATATTATTAATAAAATAATGGAAGAAGTGAATAATTTTGTATTACTTTTAGTTGTGCTACGTCGAACCAATAACTTTCGCTGAAAACCATATCAGAAGTATTCGTTTTTTCCACAAAGTCAATCATGTTACGAGATTCCCAGGCAACGTAGGTGTGACTATAATAAAAATTAACGTTAAATAAAAATTTGATTAAAATTCGACAGTAAATTAAAAATATATCTCTCGCTTACGACGTCTTCTTCGGATATCCAAATTCATCTTTGGGTCTTTTCTCGTTCAATTCTTTTATCCATTGCAATAATTCTGGAGTTATTTTGCTCCCCAAAACTTTAAAATAACTGAAAAAATATGATTTCTTGTAGTATTTATCTTTAGAATTAATAATTGGACACGAATATGCGGTGAATAATTCGTAAAATTACAAATATAGAGTTTCAACAATAATTTTTAGAAAATTAAAGATTAAATTTTTCTCTTGAAAAAATTCCCAAAGATAGAAATAACTTTTGAAGTAAATAATCCTTTTGTAAAATTACCTTTGTACTGATGGAGGTTCTGTAATATGTTCGCTGTCCTCGGAAGAATCAGAAAGACGAGATTCGACAATTTCCATTGCATCAATTTTATTTGATTCTGTGTCATCATCCGTGTCAGAAGGTTCATCGAAAAGTTCTGATGAACTTTCTACTACAGGTTTAGCTTTTTCTTTTCTTAAGCACACTGGAGATATTTCACGAGATCTTTTTGAAGTTCCCTAAAAAAAAGAATCCAAAAATCAATTTAAATATTTGGAAGAATAAAATCAATACAAATTAATATGTACTAATTGAAGTAAAAGCAAACATAATACGGTAATTTCTAATTTAACTGATTATTTATACTCTCCATGAAGTTTGAAAAACTTTCATTTCTACATTATAGTTTAAAAAAAATACCTTTTGCGATTTAGGAACCTTTGAAGCTTTGATTCGATTCCTAAAGAAAAAATTTAAATTATGAGGAAAAGTATTAGATTTAAAACAATTAATTAGTTAATTCGCGAATTAAACTCACAATAGACATGATGTTGATCCACAAATCTTTTTGGAAAATACACATAGACAACTTGACTCTAATCTGGAGTCTCCAACACTGAAAACCAACCCTGTTTAGATATTTTTACATTCTCATCATAATGAGAAGGTATTGTATACCGGATAAATTTTGAACGACTAATCGGATTGGATTGTGCTTTGGCACAGAGTTTTAGGGGCAAAAAGAAAGATCGAGTTCATTAATCAGCTACTTTCGATAATAATTCAAAAAGTTAAAGCATTTTGAAAATTTTTGAGACCAATTTTGTCAAGATTTAAAAATTCGATGTACGGTTATTCGTAGTACTCGGAAACTAGAACAATTTATCCTCAGGCCTTTTTTCGATAAAAAAGAAAATTATCAAAGTTATAGCATTTTCAAAATCCAAAAAAACAAACGAAAATTAAAATTCCAAGCCAAATAACAAACGATATGAAAAAAAGTAAGGAGAAGAAAAACGTTGCGTTTAGAAAGCCCTACAAGATTACCATAACAACTTTTTTAATTTGTTCGAAAAATCGAAAATTGAAATAATAAAAATACATAAAAAGATGAGAAGACAAAGATTGTGCACCTAAAACAGATCTACAAATTTATTATGAATCACTTTTTTATAGGACACGTAGTTTTTGTTTTATTCGTAAAAAACATTAAAAATAACAAAATTTGATTTTTGGACAAACGACACAAACCATGAAAAAAATGAATTGACAAAAGTTGCGCATCCAAAAAAGAGCTACAAATTTTTCATTAATAATTTTTTGATAGGAAACGTAGGTTTTGTTTTAATCGTAGCAAATAACATTAAAAATAAAAAAATGAAATTTTTTGACAAACGACACAAGGTACGAACAAAAATTAATAGACAAAAGTTGGGGGGTGGCGGCGGCAAAATTATCAATTCGCACAGGGCGCAATAAAATTCAACTCCTTTGTTGAAAGTTGAACTACTTTATTAAAAATTAATTTTTTTGTAGATACATAATTTTAGTTGTACACTCAACAGTTTGGTTAAAAATATACTTTTTTGTTGAAAAATCATATTTTCGAGGCGAAAATTCAACTACTTGGTGAAAAATTCCATTTTTTTTGTTGAAAATTCATATTTTCGGTATGAAAATTTGACTCTTTTGTAAAAAATTCGCTTTTCAAAATTTAAAATGATTATTTTTCAATCAAAATTGAAATTTTCGATTTTTCATCAAGAAGTGATCTTTTTTAGATTAAAATTTAACTATTTTATTGAAAATTCGTATTTTTTTGTTAATTTCAATTGTGTTGTATTTAAAATTAAAATATTTTTTTGTTTAAATATCAACTATTATATTTTTTATTAAAAATTCATCTTTTCAGGTGAAAAATTAAATTCTTTGCTGGAAAATTGAAATACGTTCTTAAAAATTAATTTTTTGGCTGAAGATTCATCTCTTTGGTTATAAATTGAATTAATTTGTTGAAAATATATTTTCTGGGGTAAAAATTAATTTTTTTAACTGAAAATTGACCTATTTGATTGAAAATTTACTTTTTTGTTGAAATTTCACATTTGCGGAAGGAAAATTGAACTGTTTTGTATATAATATTCGTCTTTTGTCTTGAAAATTTAACAATTTGGTAAAAAATTCAACTATGTAGTGGAATATTTAACTGTTTATTACGTGATCTGTTTAATTTATTGATAATAATGTTTTTTGAAAGTAAAAATTTAACCGTTCCATTTTTGGTTAAGAATTGAGTTTTTTAGTTTAGAAATTCAACTATTTGATTAGAAATTGATGTGGTTTGTTTAAATTCCTCTTTTTTAGTAGAAAACTAATCTTGGTTGAAAACTTTACTATTTGGTTAAAAATTGATGTATTTTGTAGAAAATTTATTTTTTGGTAAAAAAAAAAATGATCTTCGTCGTTAAACATGCAACTATTTTTATTTAAATTTATGTATTTTGCTGACAATTCGTTTTTTCTAGTAGAAAAATATTATCTTCCTGATATAAAAATTTTCAAATTTTAAATTTGATTTCTTGAATCTCGGGGCCCCCCATCGCCCCTTTCTAGATCCCCCTTGTTGGGAAATAATAAATAAAAATGGTGTTTTTTAACATTTAAAACATGATAATTTTTCGATACTTTCATAGCCTTACTGAAAAAGTTGCACTTAGTTTTTAAAAGTTATGATTTCTTAATTTAAGCACGCACATTAGCTTAAGTTGTACCTTTTTAGTCAACAAATTTTTCAAAAACAAAAAAATCCAAACTCCGATATGATTTAGAGGTCCCCTATTGAGTTCTTATTTCTTCTATTGATTATTTGTTTGCTTTTATTTTCTCAGTCTCTTGAAAATGCATGTCTTAAATTTGTATACCTATAAAATTATCCGCTTTTACATTAACATCATTGTACACTATTTAATGCAAATGTGCAATAACTCATTTTTAAGAAAATTAATAATTTTATCTTACTTGTTTTACATTTTCCCATAAGAATTTCACATACATTGTGCCAATTACATAATACTAAATAAGTAAATTTAAAAAAAGTTACTTATTATAGAAAAAATTTGATACAAGTAGGTAAGAAAATAAAAGTAAAAAATGTTTATTTAAATCATTTACACTGAGAAAATAAAAACAGCAAAAAGTCAATGATCTAATCCATTTCAAATCAGGTAGATTTCTGTTGCATTCTGTCTGTGGGATTCTTCAAGTCGCAGAATCTCTAAGCAACGAAATATTTTGTTTTTAAAGGAAATTATAATAAATTTATTGTTTTTGGTCTAATTCATTATACATTACAATTTTATTTTTAATTTCTGATGAGTTTAAATGTCGTATTTTGAAATTCATCGTAAAATTTTAAAATGTCCAAAATTTACAAAGTAGCGACGATTTTTTTGAAAATATAAAAACTAGATTCTTGCAAAAATCTCACACTTATATTTTTTGCCAATATATTGTCGAATTTGGCCTTCTATGAGGGAGACATCCTGCGACTTTTATGCGGGCTAAACTATTGTCGTAGCTATGAGAATTATTTTCATTAAACCGAATTTTCGCATTTTTCTCGGAAACAACGAAAGACAACAATTTTTAAATAAAAGTTTGCATATCTAGCAAAGTTCTAAAAAAAATGTCCATTGCTCTTTTGTGATATCTTGCATCATTTACGAGAAATTTTTTTTTATTTAAATTTCGGTTTTTTGAGTTTTTCACAATTAAATAGATGAATTTTTTTTTTAAATATCTAAAATTAAAAAACTAAAAAGATAAAAAATATCGAAATAATTTTTCTTTATTTAAGAACCTTGGGAATATCAAATAATGCGGAAACTCCCAAAGTTTGACGACTCCATTTCAGAAGCGAAATTATTATTTTTTTTACTTTAAAAATATTTAATGATGCAAAAATAAAGAAAATAATAAGTTACAAAGTGAAAATTTTCCCAATTTAAACATTTTATCTATAGCGGGGACGTTTTCTCTCTTTATTCCTTCTATAGCTTTTTCGTACAAATGTCCCCGGTGTAATTACAATTTTTTAATTCGGAAAAATGCGAGAAAAATGTTATTTGTTACTGTATTATTTTGTTTATTTTTGCATTATTAAATAATTCGAAAGGTATTTTTCTCAAAAATTTGGATTCTGAAAAGGCATCACCAAAACTTGGGTGTTTTCTGCATTATTATTTATACGGGTTTTCAATTAAAACAAAATTATTTAGTTATTTTTTTATCTTTCCAGTTTTTTATTTAAGAGACTTTAAAGAAATATGTTTTTAATTGCATACATTTAAATAACATGAAAAACGAGAGTTTTTCCAATTTTTTAATTTTTTACTTATTTATTTTTTCAAACTTTTTAATTTTTTTATATAGTTACTTTTTGATTTTTTGAATTATAAAAAATATTTTTTTATTTATATAAGTGCAGATTCAGAATACAAAAACCGGGAGGTTTTTCAAATATTTGAGTTATTATTATTTTTTTTAACCTTTTCAGTTTTTAAAGCAAACGATTGTTTTATTTTAAAATATATTTTTTCACTTGTATAATTCTTATTATATTGTAATTCTTTTTATTTTATGCTAATATAATAAAGCTATCCTATTAATTTTATACGGGCTTTACCATTTTTGAGGCTCGAGAATTATTTTTTTCTTGAAAGTATAATTTTGGAATTTTCCTCGTAAATGACGCAAGAAATCATAAAAGAGCAAGAAACCTCTGTTGTATAACTTTCCTAGATGTGCAAACCTGTACCTTATTTTTTTGTATCTTTTGTTGTTTCCGAAAAAATACGAAGATTTGATTTTATGAAAAAATGATTCTCATAGCTACGACAATGGTTTAACCCCCATAAAACTAATGAGATATCTTCCTTAAAGAAGGCTAAATTCAACTGAAATTGGCCAAAATTATAAGTGTGGGGTTTTGGTCAATAAAGATGACAAAACTCAAATAAGGTACCTCTAAATCATATTCGATTTTGAATTAAAATTTTGTTTTTCCTATGTGTTATTCATCTGCGAAAATTAAGAAACCTTGCAAATTGTCTAATAATGACACGAAAACTGTTCATATTTCTGCATCAAAAGCCGAAAAAAGTCTAAAACTATGAAAAATCTGAAAAAAATGAACCTTACGAGGTAAGTTCAGGTTAAGAAACTAAACACAACGTTTTTAATACCTAAGAATATAAGAGTACTAAAAATAGTTATGTTGTAGTTGTTGTTAAAACACAATTTTCATTCATTATTTCACAATAAAATTACTTTTGCACAAGTTAAATGAAAGCTTAAAGTCTCATGAATAAGTCTGATTTGAATCGATTTAATTTTTCATTGTAGAATTTGAGTTTTTCTCTTATTCTATAAAGCCCAGAATTAATGTGACATTACTCCGTACCTTTGCATTTTGCAAATCAAATTTCTAAAAAAAAAAAACTAAAGTCATTTAACAAACTTACGTGATAAATAGGTTAAAAAGACAATGACTATTATTATAGTTAGGTATCCACATTTTTCTCAATGAGGCCGCAATCGCACTAAATCTGAAGGTATTGTATTTGCTGCAACGGTATTTAATTGATACGAAATTCTGTATCAATATTTTAAAGAAACAAAAGACAAGTTTGGATCAATTTTTGCTGATCAAATGTATACCTTCAGATTTAGTGTGATGCTTTAAAATAGGATCTATAGGAAACCAGATAATCATAAATTACAATAATTTAGATTTTAATATGGATTAGCATTTCCATGCTCTAGATTACTATATAGATTCCATAAATAAATAATTTAATTTTCTGTTTTTTTTTTTTTTTTTTAGATGAAATTGAAAATGAGATGGAGAATTGTGACTAAAGTGACTATAGTGCCTTTTTCTTCAAAAAGTGCAGGTCGCATAGACCGGTCCCTATATCCCCTATTGTACCGTATATTTTCAGTTAAGGTCCATAAAGTACCTTATTTTCAAGATTTGGTCCCTATGGTACCAAGATCCCAATGCGTCTTTTGGCAGGTGAGAAGCCAGCATGATAAAAGTTACTGGAGATGATAGCTTAGACGTAGAGGAAATGTAATAGTTGATTCTTTAACGGAAAAAGCATTTTTTTTAACCAAAAAAGAGTTTTCAGTCAATATGGAAAAAATGCCATCCAAAACCTTGAATTTTCAAGCCAAACAGAATTAAATTTTCAAGTAAAAAAATTCATATGTAGAAAGAAAGTTAATTTTCTACTAAATAGTTTAATTTTTAGCTGAAAAGATGTATTTTATGCAAAACAGTTAAATTTTGAAGCAAAATTTTCGAGAAAGATGAATTAAACTGCTAACTCGTAAGATTAATTTTCAATACAAAGAATTAATTTTCTCATGAAAACACGAATTTTTAACAAAGTACATGAATTTTCTACCAAATAGTTCACAGAAAAAAAACGAAATCTAATCTTTACAGCGATTTCCGAGTGATCTTTGCCTGTAATAAAAGTTACATTCACGTGTCAAGATTTACCCACCATATGGGGAAAAAACTTCTGTTTTTTTCTGTGCTGAATTCTTAACCCATAAATAGAAATTTTCAACAAACAATTAAATAGCTACGTTTTTAGATGAAAAACGAATTAAAAGCACAATAGGTAAATTTTCTCAACAAAAAAAGATAATTTTAACCAAATTGTTAAAAGTTTGTAAGCCGAAAAAACGGATCTTCTACAAAACATTTAAATTTTCAACGAAAGACATGAATTTCAAATTAAAATTATGAATCTTCAACTAACAAAATTAATTTTCAAGAATATTGCTCAGCTTTTAAAGAGGAAGTTGATTCTTCAACCTGAAAAAAAAATTTCAACAAAAAATGTAGCAATTGAAATTAAAAAAAATTTGAATTTTAAATAAAATAGTTCAATTTTCAGCCAAAGAAATGAACTTCAACTTAAATTATGAATCTGTAATTGAAAAAATTAATTTTTAACAAAGTCATTCAACCTTCCAACAAATATTTGACTTTTCAGCCATATTATTGAAGTTTTCAATGAAAAATACGAAACTTCTATAAAATAGTCAAATTTTGAACCAAAAAGTATATTTGAAACCAAGAAAGATTAATTTTCAACTAGAAAGTTGCATTTTCAACCGAAAAATATTAAATTTCTACGAAAAGAGATACATTTTCAAACAAAAGTATAAATTCTTAACAAAAATTGCGTAGTAGACATTTCAACCGAAAATAATGAACTTTCAATAAAAAATAAATGAATTTTCTTATTAAAATTTTTCAAAAATCAGTTCATAAAGCTTCAATTTTTTCAACTTTGAACTTTTCTGTAACGCTTGAAGATATTAGGAAATGTTTTTCAATGAGTAAACATTGTTCAATACTATAGTCTTATTGTTTACTGAGTTATCAAACTCACGGCTTTAGTAGAGGTTCGGAATATTTTTTAAACAAGTCAATAAAGTTGTTCTAAAATTCAAATTGTTAACGTTCCAATACGTCTTAAAAATATTTAACAATTTTTCTTAGTACAATTGCATTTTTCCAGGGATATATAGTTTCATTGGTTACTGAATTATCAAACTCACGACTGTAGTAGAAGTTAGATATTTTGCAAAAACAAGTTCGTAAAAGTTATGTTTTTTTTATTTTTAACTTTTCATCACAGACATAAGTTTAAAAAAATACACTTTTCAGTAAGCGTACATTTTTTAATGGTATGAAGGTTCATTTTTTTCTGAATTATCAAACTTAGGACTTCGGTAGAGATTTTGAATTTTTGAAAAACAAGGTCATAAAGATTCATTATTTTTTAAATTTGAACTTTTCAGTAGGGCCGGAAAATATAACAAAATATTTATTAGTACGCGTTCATTTTTTAATGGTTCATATTTTTATCGTTTAATGAATTCTTATTCTCATCACTTCGGTAGATGCTCGGAATTTTTGAAAAACAATTTTATAAAATTTTTATTTTTTCTCACTTTCTTTTTTTCAATAACGCAAAAAAATATTCGGAAATATTTTTCAGTGCGAATGCATTTTTGATAGATATACAGTTTTATTGTTCACCAATCGAAACTGTCCACCTCAGGAATATCTGCAAATTTTTGTTACACCATTTCTTGATGAGAAATATAGTTTTTGTTTTATTAGTGCAAAATATAATTAAAAATAACAATTTTTTGGGAGAAGGTCACAAGATACAATAAAATGTTTAATGAACAGTTTTCCGCCTGAAATAGATTTACAAAATTTCTTTCGACCGTTTTTTGGTCATGAACGTATTTTTCGTTCCAATCGTTAAAAATTACATTTAAAACAAGCAAATTATAATGTATGGAAAAATGAACCTAATCTTTGAGTTCGTTCAAAAGTACCATCATGACCAACTTGATTCACACTTCGAGATCAATTATCTCGCATAATATTTCAACTACTAAACATATTATGAAATTATTTAAACCTCTGATCTGGATGATGAGCAATAAAAACTAATTTAAATTGAATTGTTAATCGAATTAAAAAAAAATCATCTTCGTTTATTTAAATTTATGATTATTGAGGTTGCGGATGATTGTTAACAAATGTCAGTAAATCTCAATCGATTTGCAGAACTTGAATTTCATTGAAACGAATGTTTTTCGAAAAGCGTCAACTGCAGAGCGTTCAGAACTGAGATTTAGTTACCTTGATGATTTTTCAAAGGTCTTGTCTTTCTAAAAAGTGAACCTGGTAGTCCAGGTGTTTGAAATACACATTCCCAGAGGAAATTGCGTTCGTAACGGAAACACACTAATAGGTTTTTGAAGGTCTCGGCAATCTAAGAAGTAAAGCTGGTAGTCCAGGTATTGCAGAATAAATTTTCTTCAAGAAAGGTGCCTTTGGGACTGAAATTTGATTTACTCTGACCGTGTTTCCTAGGTCTCGTAGTTCTAAGTAGTGAACCCGGTAGTTCAGGTGTTCAAAATACATCTTCACCTAGGATGTTGTATTTAGAACTGAAGTAGAAGGCACCCTGGCTAGTTCCCTGGCTAGTTTTACAAATTCTAGTCCTTCAAATGAGTAAATCTGGCAGTTCAATTATTCAAAATGTTTCTTCTTCGAGAAAGGTGATTTCAGATCTGAAATTTTATCGACCTTGACCGTTCTTCCAAGGTCTTGTTGATCTAGGAAGCAAGCCTGGTTCAGAACAGAATTTGAAGGCACTCCAATCGTTTTTCTAAGGTATTGTCGTTTTAGGAAGTAAACGTGGTAGTTCAGATGTTCAGAATAAATCTCCCCCTGAGAAGTTGCGTTTAGAACTGCAGTAGAGTTTAATTCTTAGAATGACCAGACATTCGCAAATTGATAGGAGTGTTTCAAATTTCAGTTACGAGCACAACTTTCCTGAGGCAGATGTATTTTAAACACCTGGACTACCAAGTTTTCTTCTTAAAACGACGAGACCTCCGAAAACCCATGAAGTGTCTAAAATTATAGTTGTGAATCGAATAGTTAAACTTTCTGAACAAAAAAAGTTAATTTTCAACCATATAGTTTAATTTTCTAGCACATTGTTGAATTCTTATACGGCTCTGGTCGTTTGCACGTGACGCGTGTTATATCGCTCCATTATATTCGTTGAATTACGGGTGTTTTAAAGAAGTGCCTGGTGCTGTAAACGGTTAGTGGTGTTCACCTTGGCCTGGTGAACATATAAAAGTGCATTCTTTTGTCGTTTTCATTCAGAAAAACCTTTTATTTTACCATTTAATATTTAAGTATCGTGCTGGTTATGTGCTAGTTACGTTACCATTATGGTGGCATGTGCGGTCTGTAATGGATCTATAGCGTGAGGGACGACGGATTCTCTAGCTTGAAGAAGGTATTGCGCATTGTCACCTTTGACTTGTCTAAATTTGACCACTAATGATAGTGAAAGTATCAACAAAAAATTGAAGGCTGGGAACTGCACTAACTGCTCGAAATCTTTGGGTAAGGAATCCACCCGTCATCTTGGGTCTCTCTCCTCTTTTTCGTCTGAGGGAGACGTAAGTAAGCCTGGGATGTCTTTTGTCACACTTGGGCTCGAAGTAGAAGCATTAATCTCCAACGCTATTTCTAAAGGACAGGAGTCCGGCCTTCAAAATATCACTTCCTTGTTGGAGCATTTTGAGGCTAAACAAATGGCTTTGAATCATTCTTTCAAGGTAGCCATCAAAGGAAGAGAAGCCGATGTTGCTAAAAATACTTTCCGCATCGCGGTATTACAGGAGACCACGTCCTTGAATGTGACTCAAGCTCCAAACGGATTCTGAATCTATTTTAGATGAGAAGAAGATTTTAAAGACACAAGTTTCCAGTTTAATTTGAAGATGTAATTAATTAGAATAAAGTGCGCTTTCATCAACGCTTGAGCTTCATGCATTACTTGTCAGACAGTCGGAGGATTTGCCCGCTACTTTCTGCGAGATTGCTGCGGCTTTAGGGGTGCCTCTCGCAAAAGGTGATATTTCATCTTTCTACCGCTTAAGAGTCTTAACGAGCAATCTTACCTCCCAGAACATCCCACCAATATTGGTGGTTAAACTACAACAGCAATCTACTTGCGTTAAACTTTTTGAAAACTGCGGAAAAAAGCGTGAAGTCCCAACAAAAATGACTGGATGAAGTGAGGACGTTCCTCTGTATATAAGAGAATCGCTGACTAAGAAGAATCGGCTCATTTATAGTGCTGCTCTACAACTAAGAAGAAGTGAGAAATTAAAGTACCTTTGGACGACAGGGGGTAAGATTTTTTGCCGTAAAGAGGATGGTTCGCCCGAATTTTTTTGGCCAACATCAACGACCTTGATGCCCTCCATTAAGACGACTTCAGCATTGCCCTGCATCATGCGGCCAGGCATCACGTGGCCCTGCATCATGTGGCCCTGCATCATGTGGTGGTTTTTATACTTTTTTGGCAATTTTTCTTGCATTTTTCTATTGTCTTTAATTTTAGGAATATAGGTTTGCACATTAAGGTATGTTTGTTAAGAAACTATAGGCTTTATTTTGCATCGTTGATTGTTATTTTTATGTATGGATTTGTTACTAATTTAGTTAACAACCAGTTGCAATTTTTGTTAAAATTTTTTCTTCGCTTTTGCACGCTTTATTTTAGGTAATTCATGAGGGCAATCGCTCAATACTTCAAAACTAAATCTTCAATGATATTTTGTATCTCTCTTCATACATTATTTTCTCAGAGTAGAAGCAATTTGATGTCTTATCATCCCCTATTGATTAGAATTGTTAGTATGAAGGTTGGACTAAGTTGGGTACTGGTAACTTTTTTCGTTATAAATAATCCGTACATCCTATGCTGGAGTATTTTTGAATCCATCTTGTTCTTATTATGCAGCTAAGTTTATTCTCAGTTTGTTATGGATTCTTTGAAATATTCGCTATCTTAATGCCCAGTCTTTCTTAGTGCACATTCATGAGTTCCGACGTTTTTTCAGCTCTTGTGCGTACCATATTACAGCAGTCTCAGATACATGGCTAACCTCGAATCACTCATCAAGTGTAGTCGTTCTTGAAAATTACGTGCTCTTTCGTAGAGACAGAGGGGAGCGGAGAGGGGGTGGTGTTTGTATATGCATGACAGCCTTAGGGGGGTCCTATTGGGAGTCAGTTTGGCCGTTAATTATCCTTCTGCCGAATGTCTTTTTGTTGAGGTCACGGGAGCGGGGGACTCTGTTTTGATGGAGGTAATTTATAAACCTCCAAATGCCTATTTTGGAACAGAACTTGCATCCGAAATTTTTGCCCATGTACCTATCATCAATAATATTATTCTCACAGGTGATTTTAATAATAATCCCAATGCAATTTGAAATCATACTAAATATTTAACAACTATGAGACATGCTGCTGTGTTATCTATTGTCCCACCTAATTCCACCCATCACACTTATTATTCCAATTCTCGAATAGATTTAGTGATAGTAGATGATCTTGATAAGTTGCATACTTATAGCCGGTTCCATTTCCATCTAATCACGATCTTATCAATATTAAATACAAATATATCTATACCCCATCTACAAACCGTAATCAAACCTAAATAAGATATCTTGCATATGTAGATAAGTGTCAGTTTCAGAAGCACTTAATGACCTATGATTTAGGAAAAATACTAAGAATTGAAGAAATTAATAATAGATTGAATCTTTTATGCTCTTACTTAATTTCTTTGCTCGATCAGTTTGCGCCTTTGCATGTTTCACATAAACATAAAAATTCAGCTCCTTGGATCACAGTTAAAATCAAAAACCTTATGAAGGAACGTAATAATAAGCGTTGCCTGGCGAGGAGAACTAAAAATCCACTGATACAAGTACAATTTTGTCAGCGCAGGAACTTAGTTCGAACCAAAATCAGGGATGCGTATAATCAATATAATTACAATGCTATAAAGAACAAGAATAAAAATTGAAAATATCTGGCACTTACTCAGACGCTTATCAAATTCCACCTAAGAATGAAGTCTCAGCTCATACTTTGCCATCTTATGATTTATTGAAAGCATTCCCAAATCTACCATTCTTCAACTCATCAAAATCTAGTATACCCCTCGCAGCAGTTAAGGCAGGCTCGACTTTTCGAGATACTGATTACTTTTTTTAGACATCATACCGAATGTTCTCTTCGAGAAACTCTTCTAAATAAAAACTAACTCTTTGGGAATCGTTGGTATATCTATAAAATTGATTCGACTAGCGCTTCCTGTAATTTTTCCCATACTCCTTCACATCTATAACTCTGACCTTCAGGTGGGATTTTCCCCGATCTATGGAAAAAGCGCTGATTCGCCCTATTCCTAAGATTTCTAGTCCCTCTTCTTCTGATGATTTTTGCCCTATTTCGATACTTTGTTCTATGTCTAAGCCGCTAGAATGTATTGCGCATTCGTAAGTTACGAGTTACCTAGATGCAAATATGTTACTCGCTCTGCTACAATCGGGCTTTCGGGCTAAGCACAGAAAATTAACAGCCTGCCTGAAAGTTACTTCAGAATTTAGAATCACTATTATTATTAACGAAATGAAAATAGTTGTTTTATTTGAGTTTTTTAAAGCTTTCGATACTGTTGATCACAAGCTTCTTTTTAATAAACTTTGTAACTTCAATCGATCCAATTACTGCAATTGCGTGGTTCGAATCCTACTTGAAAAATTATTTTCTACAAGTGCCTAATGATAAGGGTGAACGGTCCGATTGGATGGGGGTCGAAAATGAAGTCCTCCAGGGCTCCACACTTACCATCGTCCTTTCCGGTCTACACACCTCTGACATTGGTGGTGATATTGAGCATTGTGAGTAACATAAATACGCGGAAGATTTCACACTGTATGTCTTTGGTCCTATCTTTTCCATTAATAGTTTGATTGCAAAAGTTCAGAAGGATATTTATATAGGGAATCAATGGGTACTCAACCATAGGTTAACGCTGAACCCTTCAAAAACTAAGGCAATTATTATTGAACAGTCCTCTTCCCCATTCACTGCTACCATTCCTCATCTTGAGGTTAATGGCTTTGACATTGCCATCGTTGATTCGCTAAGGGATTTGGGGTACATCCTCAACCGTACCCTCTCCTGGAAAGAGCAAATTCTTGAAATCTCGACGAATACTTTTAGGGTACTCGAACAGCTTAAAAGAAACAAGGAATCCTTGCCAACTCCAACTCGGATCCTGCTTGTTGAGAGTCTTATCTTCCCGTTTATTGATTATATGTGTATTATGTACGATGATATCACAGATGAACTGAATCCTGAACTCGAGCGAGCACTTAATGCTTGCGTACAATTTATCTACGATGCACCGAAATATTAACACATTACAGTGTATCGGCAACGGGCGGAATTTGTCGATGTGGCTAAAAAAAGACTATTTTTTATGGGCAATCTCATCCAAAATCTCTTTTATAACAAAATTCCTGAATATCTTCTAGATCTCTTTGAAAATAGAAATGAGATTTTACCTGATCAGTCTAGGCTTCGTGTAATAAAAACGGTACTTAAAGTTCCACGTCACTCATCTTGTAAGTTGTAAAAATCCTTTATGGTGAGGGGAGCGCGTCTTTGGAATGAGGTACCTGAATCAACTAGGAATGCACCGTCGCCTTATCACTTTGAGAAACTATTCTTTAACTTTTTATTTAGCCTTGATAATTCTACTCTCGAAATTCCGCACTAGTGAATTGTGTATTCTGAATTGATGTAACTTTTAGTGACGTTTTACGCCGTAGTATTACATCGCCTTAATATTATAACAATTAAATCTTTGTAATTTGATCCATAGTTTATATCAGTTATCTACAATTAAAAAAAATTTTTTCTGCACATACGGTTCTTAATGGCATATAGTCTTATTTATCACTAAATTATCAAACTTATGACTTGAGCGGAGGCTCGGCATTTTTGAAAAATAATTTTATGAAGTTCTTAAAGTTCTTTCGAAGAGTTTTTATTATTCATATTGTGAACTTTTCAATAACACCCGAAAATATTAAACAACATTTTTTGTACGCATATATTAAAAAAAAAGAAAGTATGATAAGTTTGTGTTTGAATTTTTAACTTCTTTATTCGTATAGAAGATATTGAAGAATATTTTTCAGTATACGTACTTGATAACTTTTGGTTGTGAATTCTACAATTATGTAGCAATTCTCAAGTATCAGTTATGTATATGTACATAAATAATTTATAGGTTTTCAAATTTAGTAATGAATAAGAAATATATAGGTACTTACACTATGAATAAAAAAATAAAGTTACAGAAGCAATTTCTTATATTTAACAATAAATTTTTTCTGGATGTTGATTCAGAGAACACTGTACGTTAGCAGATAAAGTGCAGTCTTTATTTGAACAATTTTAAATGAAAACTAAATATACTGCGATTAAAAATGCGTTTCATATGATGAATATATTATTAAAATTAAAAGTAGGTTCAGGCAAAATTGCCGAGATCCAATGCATGTTTCTGAAAAATTTGTTGCTCCCTATCACATTAGGCCATCTAAGTTGTTACTCGCTTCTTCAAATTTTGAGAGACGTGAGAAAAATATTGTCTTTCCATCAAACAGTTATAATAATAGCCAAATAGTTTCATTTTCAAGCAAAACGACAAATTTTTAACAAAATAGTTAAACTTTAAACTTAAGAGTTAGAGTTTCAAACCAAAAAGATACATTTTGTCGAAGGCAGTTGACTTTTCAATTGAGAAGTTCATTTTGAAATAAGAAAAAACTGACTTTGGTACCATAAAAGATGAATTTTCAATCCAAATGGACAAAGTTTGCAAGTAGGTCGGTTGGAAATTTCTTTGTTTTGTTGAAACTTTGTGTTTTGTGGCACAATGTTAATCTTCTTGGTGGCTAATTCACAGTTTTGGCTGAAAATCATTTTTTTTCATTGTAGTGCAACTTCCAACCAAGTTGTTTAATTTTATTTAACCAGCAAAGATGAATTCTCGATGAAATATGTAGTAGTTGATATTTCAACCAAGAATGATTTTTACTTGACTCAATGTCTCTGCTTCTCAAATTCAGCAAGAACCTTCGAAAACATAAACTCAAAGAAAGTCAAATTGTGTAACAGAATTGCACAAAAAGTCCTTAGGTGAAGTATGTCTATTCGAGCCGATAATTCTTGTACAGGAACTTCGGAGGATCCCGGACATGTTGCTGGACACAATTCTGCACATAAATCTGCACAGGCAATCCTAACGGTTACTGTACAATCACCACGGAGGATCCTGGACATGTTGCTGCACACGATTCTGCACACGATCCTGCACAGGTAATCTTGACGGTTCCTGTGCAGGATTTTGATGAAGGAAACTGTACATAACCTTGCGACGGAACGAACCTGCACTGACTAAGGAACCTTCAAATGATTGAGTACAGGTTCCTTTGCGAAGTAAATTGAGGCGCGTATAGAAACACGTTTGGGGTCCTTTACAGGAAGACGTTGCGAAAACTCATGTCGCTTAGAGCTATAAAGATGCTTCCCTTTTATTCCCTTAAAATTCAAACTTACTATTAAGAGAACCAAGCCACTAGCAAACCCTCGCAGATGAGTTCCCATACAGGTTCATGTATAGGTTTCTGAACAAGCTGCTGTACGTGAACCCGCGTCTCAAATCAGTCTGTGAAGGAACCCGTAGAGAATCATTCAAAGATTAGCTTGCGACAAGCTTTCTTTCCAGGATCATGTACAGTTTCCTTTTCCGAATTCCCGTAAAGGAACCGTCAGGATTACCTGTACAGATTCGCATGATGTTTCATGAGCAGAAACATGTTCAGGATCCTCCGAGGTTCGTGTCAAGAAACATGTCCAGGATCCTTCGAGGTTCCTGTACAGGAATTTTAGCTTAGTGCACGGTCTTTTTGTGACATACTCCTCCACTTGAATTCTTCTCGTGCTATTTGGTTACACAAATCGACTTTGTTGAGTTTATGTTTTTTGTTTCAAGCGATTTTTGGAAACATACTTTTTCTCGAGGCTTTTTGTGCAATTCTGTTACAAAATTGAACTTTCTTTGAGTTTATGTTAATAAAGATACTTTTCTGAGATGAATTTTATTACTTCAGATAGTAACACTACAGAATAGGTATGCTCTCTAAATTTGAATTAGTAAAAGAAAACTGATTGTCAGTTAAATTCTAATCATTCCTGTAGCTAGAATACCGTCACTAATGATTATTAGAAATATACTGATTCAATTAGTAATTATTTCTATACGAACGCGCACTATCCAAATTCACAAATATGTATTTCTTAAACTTTGTAATGCAAATGATCCTACACAAACGAATTTAATGCAAGAAATATTTTATTTGTCTATATTTTTTGTTAGAAATGACAATTTATAATTATTTGAATAATAATAACATAAGAAAACAACTGACACGAAAATTAGATGCGAAATGAATTAATAGAAGTTGTTTCTTTTTTGAATGATTTAGTGCCATAATTCAAATGTAAATTATGACAATCTTTAATTTGTACTATTTTAATCGGCAACTGTAACTTGGTGATGGTGAATTATCTTTTGTTAAAGCTTCTTCGGCTTTAACGAACACATTCTCATCATCAAATGTTGTATATTGTATTTATTTCTGTACCAAATCCTTGGATTTCTAATACAGATATTGCAAAAAATCTACATATTTTATTTTTAATAATTATTTTAATATTTGTTCCTTATTTTAAATTAAATTTCACTTTAAACTATCCAGAAAAATGTATCATTTTAATTAATTTATATTATTACAATTCATAATATGCATTAGTATTGAAACGTACATATTTTCATTGTCTTGTTATTCTATCTGAAAAAAGTGCGCATCCAATAAGAAAAAAATCAATTTTGCCATTAAACATTTGATTGCAACTTGTGTCTTTTTTCGATAAAATTTTTCGTTTTTTTCATAGCTTGTGTCTTTTGTCTAAAAATTTCATTTTTTCATTTTTAATGTTGTTTTTTTACGAATATAAGAAAAACTACGTGTCCTATAAAAAGTGATCAACAACAAATTTGCAGATTTTTTTGGGTGTATAATTTTTGTAAATTCCGCTTTTTTTGTATCTGCATAGTATGACGGCAAAATGGAGCGTTTTTGTTCTCTTGACTTTTTTTTCATATCGTACGTTGTTTGGCTTAAAATTTTCATTTTCGTTTGTTTTTTTGGGTTTTAAAAATGCTATAACTCTGTTAATCTTCATTTTATCGTTGAAAGTCGTGACGGTGAATTCTCCGATTTCCCTAGTACTATGAACAGCCCTACATAGAATTTTCAAACCTTCGAAAAAGTGGTCTGAAAAATATTGAAAATGCTCTAACTTTTTGAATTTTCATCCAAAATGGCTAGACAACGAACATTACCTTCAGTTTATAACACTTAAAGAGAAGACCAAAGGGCAATTTATTAGATGAAATTACACAAAAACGGGGGAAGGGGGGTCAAATATGAAAACGAAGTTATCAAAACAATTTCTTAAATTTAAACTTACAGTCTCACTGGATGTTGATTCGGAGAACACTGTGCGTTAGCAGGTGATGTCTAGTCTCAATTTGAAGAATTTTTAAATAAAAATTAATATTATACTTACAAGTAGGCTTACAAAAATCGCCAAAATAGGTGTTTTCTAAAGAATCTGTATAAAAATTTTCCGTTGCGTAGATAGTAGACGCTATCTCATTAAGACTTTTAAGCTGTAATTCACTTTTTCTAATTTGTCAAGTCATGAAAAAAATACATTCGTTTATTGGAAGGCTTAGAGATTCATGCACAAGATTGCGAAACATTTTGAACTTTATTAAAACAATCGGCGGAAAATATTTTCATCTCGTAAATCAGCTAAGTCACGCATCCTGGTCCCTGGATCATGATATGTGACTTCCACCTTTATAAGTTATTGGACAAAAATAGAAGCATTGGGATAATTTTCACAATTCATCTGCTTCCTTCCTGCTTACTTCATTCACGATACAATTAATCCATCTAATAAACCTACAACGTGGAAAAACTCCCGGTGTACGTGTTGTTTATAAGTATATAAATAAACACTTTTTAACAAAAGTCTTCTAATTAAATACGTTAAAAGTGATCAAATAATTGATGGAAAATTAGTCAAAGTATACGCCGAGCGCCTACAAGGAAGGTTTTCGTAGCTTATATTTGGGGCATAATTTCTCAAGTGTACCCACCTCGAAAATGAAAGTTGTCCGATCGGGCTAAAAATTGGCCTTGCTTTCAAACATTTGTAACCTTTTTCCTATTGCTTTAAACAAAATTGCACTCCAAATGTTTTCAATAGGGTTTTTTCACAAATTTTTCAATGGCCATAACTATTTTTCAAAAAAGTCCAAATTTGACACTAATTTTTGAAAATCAAAAATAAATTTGACTTTTTTGCAAATTTCAACACTCTTTTTTTTCTTCAAAATAGTTTTAAAAGAAAGCTGAGATTTTTTTCCATAAGACCCCCAATTTTCAGAGTGGCAAATTGATTCGCCTTTGAGTAATAGAACGATACATAAACAAGATGCCATGATAGGGCGGGTGGCGCGCGATCTCCCCTAGTGCGCTCACGCCGAGGATCTTTGTGCAACGCAAAACCGCATTTTTCGCACTTTTAGGTTAGGATATCTCAAAAACCTGACGTGCTGGGAAAATTCTGACCTCGGATTCGGATTCTACGCAGAAAATTACATCGGATAATTTCAGAGTGCTAAATTTAAACTTTGGACGTTACAATATTTATTGTTGCATTAACAAAATTTTTTTATGTGTGAGTAAAAGTGTTGAATTTTGATGTATAAATAACAACTTCCTTTTGTTTCGAAAATTTTTATTGTTGGAAGGTAGGAAATTTTTGTTATTATTTTTTTCTGCATGGGAAGAGGCAACTTTGTTTTTTTAAATATTTTTAATGAGAGGATGGGGGTGAAGTTTGGTATTTTTAATATATAGATGGAAGGAGGAACTTCTTATTTTCAATTCTGTACTGAATTAGAAGAGTTTTTAAGGTTCTTAGTAATTAGAATGTTCAAAATGATAGCGTGCATTTTTTTTAAACAAGTCTTTGAACTGTTCAATTAAAAAAAGTTATAAGTTTAAAATATTGCAGACAACGGAATTTAATTTAAAATTGTTCAATTGGAAAGTGTTAAAAACTTCCAGTTTATACGTATAAGTTAGTGGACGTTTAAAGTGACGGCAGTAGCTAGGTGGTGATTCTCGACTCGTCAATATCTTGAATGTGAAGCAAGACGGGCGCGCGGTTAGCGCTTGGATGGGTGGTGGCCCTTCGCGATTTGCTCTTAGTCTGGTTCTAACTGCGTGTAACTACTGCCAAGAGCGGGAGGTTTGATGACGAGGATGAACGTGGGCACTCGATGCTATCGAATGTCTAGTGTCTACATCCAAACTCGTCTGTCGGCAACCGGCTGTTTTCAGAAGTTTTGGTTTTCTGCAGTTTTCCACTTCTCTGACTTGATCATTTTTTAAACAATGAGCTGTTCATCCTCAAATAAAAAATCTATCGAAATACAATATTGTATTTATAAATGAACTTCAAATTAAATTCCTGGTTTGAAAATAGAATTCTGAGCTGAAATTACGAGTGCATTAGTCTATCCAATCAAAACATTTTTTTAACTTTAATGATCTGAAGAAAAACCTTTTAGAATTCGTTTACTACTAAAAATACAAATCAGATTATTTTTCGGAAGGAATCGTGATAAATTGGCCAAGATTCGTTCTTTAATGACGTATTTCCGACTAAATCGCCACTTTGAAGAAACCGGGCAAGTTTCTCGTAAACCCACGTTGCGTCTACGAAGATGGTATCGCTTCCTTGCTAAATTTAACCGCGCTTGATCGTCTCGTAATTCGTTTTCTCGTCCATCTTTAAAAGCAATCCCGATACGATGTGGAATCGACTGAAACTCCATTGGTTCAAAACCAACTCCCAGGCATGCAAACTACCTATCCTGAGTTCAGATCACTGGCTGTAAAAAATTCAGTCTTTGATCGTTCAGAGTCTTGCGAAATTTCCTATATTTTTCAACAGACTCCCCTTTGTTCCAAAATTTTTGCGGTGGGATCAAAGCCATTTTTATTTTCTTTCCAGTCTTGATCGATAAACTGTTCTTGCAGTTTTATTGAAAATTAAAGGGTGGCAAATATTTTTTTTCCAAATGGAAAGGGAACAATTTTGAAAATTAAGAGATATTTTATTGAGGTCATGCAATTGTTTTATTCGTTCGAGAACAGGATTAAGACTTAACAAGATTTGAGGTTTCGTATATTTTCCAATTAATATGCTCAAAATTTTCGATTTTTAGTCTCCTTTTTTGTCTAGCGAGCCAAACTTACAGGATTTTCAGTGAAATCATGAGCAGAATAGCTTTTCTGTACATATTACAGAATTTTCGGCAGAGTTTATGGAATTTTTAGTAATTTTCTAAATTTACGGATATTTTCTGTAACATTTACTAAATTTTTCTCTCAAGTGCACATCTTTAGGCTGTAAACTCTAATTAAAAGTTCTTTAAATTTTACAGAAATTATCCGAAAATTTGTTTAAAACTACAAATTCTGTGTACTCTACAGGAAATTCGGTAATATTTACAGAAAAATGATCCTGTCCATGTTTTAACTAAAAATCCTGTAAGATTAGCAGTCTCCTTTTTCTCCGTGTAATTCACAAAGTTTGAAATTTTTATTCATGATGCATATGAAGGTATACAAATTCAAAAATCAAGTTGTATAACTTTCTTTAAAAAAAATCTTGCAACCCTAAAAATGTTAAAGTATGTAAAATTTAAGAGTTTCGAATATTTAAAGATTTCTGATTTTAATTCCACTCTAAAAAATTAGTTGCATTTTTTCAAACCTAATCCAATTCTAATATTGCTTTTTTTTATCAAGCAATCCTAATTTTTAAATGTTAATGTATTTTCGTTTTAAATCTCAGTATCAGAATTTCTAATTGTTTAAATCGTATTGAATTAAAATTGAAAAACTAACCAGTATTATAATATTGCTAAAAATGGTTGCGAAACCTTTATCTACCATTTATAACATAAACTGAAAAATCCGTTTTGAAAAAACATTCGAGTATGAATGCATCCAAGTTTGATGAATTTATCATTCATAAGCAAATCGAATTGAGAAATCCAATCTTGAAAGCAAAACAAAATTAAATGTAATTTAAATCTAACAGCAATCCTAATTTTTAAATTTTATACGTATATTCGAAATAATTCTGTCTACAAAAAATTAAAAATTGAATGCAGTATTTTTGAAATCCTATTTGAAAGGATTGCAAGCATCCGAATTTTTAATCTTTCAAATTCGAAAATTAAATTTTCAGAGCTACATTTGAAAAATTTATTTTAAAATCTCGTAAGTTTAAAGTGATATCAATTTCAAACCATCCCAACTTAAAGCAATTGAAAAATCCGATTTGAAAAAGTATTGAAGTTTGTTAGCAGACATATTTGATGAATTTCTAATTTGTAAGTAAATCTGATTGAGAAATCCAAGTTTAAAACTGTAATAGCAAAGAAAAATTTTAATTTAATTCAAATTTGATAGCACTCCTAATTTTTAAATGTCAAATTCGAAATATGTCAGTCTATGAAATATTTAAATTGAAAGGCTGTAAAATTGAATGTAATATTGTTTTAAATCCTTTTTGAAAGGATTTGAAGTGTCATAATTTGTTATCATTCAAATTCTATTGAATTGAAAGTAAAAAATTGAATTTCATTCAATTCAATTGAATAATCCCATAATAAAGAAGCATTCGAGTTTGAACGCATCCAAGTTTCATGAATTTCTGATTTATAAGCTACATTTGAAAAATTTATTTTGAAATCTTCTAAATTTAAACTCATAAAATTGGACAGAATTCAAATTTTCAAGAATTTATCTCAAAGCAAAAAAAAATGTACCTGCATCCTATTTCTGAAAAATAATATTGGTAAAATGGTACTTGAATATGATTAAAATATTGTTTAAAGTGATTAAACAATTCGTTAGAGGTCGTAAAAAATTATTTCATTTTGCAGCTAAAAAACTTTTACCTTACCTGGAGGATAAAGTTTCCAGAGAATAAAGTTTCAATTCCTATATTTTGCCCCAGTTTCACGAGATTAGATGTACATTTTCCCCCTGTTTTCCCCCTCTATACGGACTTGTAAGGGTTTTTAAAAAAAATGGCAAAAAGACTGAAATTTGGCACTTGTGCCAAGAAGAATTTTCCCGAAGGCTGGGTAAATAAATTTTTTGTCTCAAGGGTAGGCACACTTTTGTTCTTTTATTGAAGATTTTGGCTTATTCAGCCGTTACTCGGATCCAATCGAAAGGAATCAGGATACGTGTGCAGGAGGATAACGAGCTGCAGTCGTCTTAAATTCGATGCCCTGCTATTTCACCTCTTGGACAGCTGCCACCTTCTTCTCTCCACTCCACTTGTTTTATTTTACTCTCCTACAATTCTCCTCTTTACCCTGCAAAATTCTTGGCAAGGCTTGGATCCGCAGTCCGATCCTTTAACCACAAAGCGAGTAATTAACGTTTCTGAGAAATTTACCTCATCACTTGAAAATTGAGTGGCAGGCTACTGTTCTTCAAGGAAGTGGGCGAAAGTAGAAAAGCTTGTCTTGTGACTAGCGGATTTTTCCCAAATCTTCTAAATTTGACGTCATAGGGAATAACAATCTTTTTTAAATTCTTCGAATTTAGATTCCTTTTTTACTTATTTTATATTCAAGTATATCGTGGTAAGGTAAATGGTAGCGTACCCAAAGGCAGACCGAGGAAAGAGTGGTTGAAATGTGTGAAGAGACCCTAATTCGAAAAAAATAAAAATCCATAGAAACACAAGAGCTTGCATGAGGAAATGCATGGACGTGAAGGAAGTTAAAGAGATATGCCAGGACAGAAAAGTGTGGCGACAAATATTTTGTAAGAAATGTATGATGAAGTGTGTCAGTGAAGTGATTCAAGCCTGAAACGAAAGACCTTGGACACTGATGAGCCCGAGTGGAGAGCTTTATATAATGAATTTGTGAACCTCTTCGCCGGGGGTGCTTGCTAAAGGGATTGATCAACGACTTGGATCGGAGCAGTATTGCGCAACAAATGTGTTATTTAAGTAAACAACACAGGAATTCTAGATTAATCTAAAAATCTATTCCCCCCCCACCCCCCGCTTATACCACCTTGCACAATTCCCTTCATTACTTTTTACACGTGAACTCCCTGATTCTCGGCTAGAACCTAGTGAGTCACGCTTACCCCGATAGGGAGATGGCTTAATAGTATAATAATAATAATAATAATAATAATAATTTGAATGCGTAATTGAGCTATGTTTTTAAAATAAAATGACATAGCTGATAAAAGAAGTAGAATTTAAATTAATCTGCTTCTGAAAAACATGGAAAAGAAATTGTTTGATTGAATTTTAAGGGCAGTACCCATTTGATCGCCGTCTTCCTCGTCGCTCTACCCCCATTACCCGAGTTCCCCTCACGCAGCTGAGGGATCGCCAGACTGATTTCGCTGACCCTTGTCGACAGAGGGTCCTTTTTACCTAATAAGGAAAAAAAGAAGAAACATAAAAAAATTTATTTTCCAATTCGTAATTTAGAAATATTAGATTCGAAATCTACGTTTTTTTGCGATTCCAATGATATGCTAATTCCCTTAATAAGTTGAAAATTAGAAGTATTTTTCAGGCAAAATACATAGTGCATTTTGAACTTTTACAAGATTTTATTATGTAAAACGAGAAAAAGGTCGAAAATATTTTTCAAGAAAAAGTGAAGAAATAGCGGCATTAACAGACTATGGCGAAAAAATAGTGGCATTAGTGGAATTGCTTACAATGTATTATAGACAATTCCCCAATTGTAACTGAAAATTAGATCATTTTTAACTTAGTTTTCCTACATTTATTATCATTTTACAAAACAGAAGTTTCTAAGAGTACACTGATTCTAATTTTCAACTTATTAACACAAGTAACATATCGTTGGAATCGCCAAAACATGTAATGTCATACTTCAAAATTACTAACTGCAGAATTAAACAAAGGTTATTTTCGGATTTTATTCCTCATTAAGTATAAAGGACTCCCGCTGGCAAGTTCTGGCGGCAGCAGTCTGGCGATCCCTGAGCTGCATGAGGGGCAGTTGGGTAGTGGCGGTAGAGCAAGTAGGTAGACGACGATCAAATGGGCAACGCCCATAATTTCAAATGGAAAGTTAGCTGGTTGTTTTCTGACAATCCAATAATAATAATAATAATAATATAATAATCACATTAAGGCTACTTATTTGGTTTGAGTATCGCAATGAATGGAAAAAGAGCTAGTAATTCGTTCCTCTTTTTATTTTACTTGTTAAGGTGACATGCATATGCGGGTATGATTATCTTAAGTGGGAACGTGAAGAAATTAAGGTTCTCTTCGATCACATAAGTCAATTAGACTCATTAGTCTCATTACTGCTCATTATTACATTTAATAAATCAAATATTGTTTTCGTAGAAAATTTTATTTCTTTTTTCTGCTTGGTGAACTTTCCTTATCATATTCCTCTTCCTAAAAGTTTTTGAATATAGGAAAATAATAAAATATGTACTTATATTTTCAAAGAAAAAACACTGAAATAAAATTATTTGCCACATTTTCAGCACCAAAGTATGTACCAATAAAATTCTATCATAAAGTCTTCCGGAACGATATTTCTTGAAATGATTATCTTTTTTTTTTATTAAAAAGCATATACTTTTCTTCTTTTTGTAGACCTTCCAGCGAATATTTTTTTGATGATTATTGTTTTATTCTTATTCGGAATTCCCATAACTTGGGAAGCAATTTTTTTTCAAATTGAAAATTAGAGTTTGGTCGCTATCCAGAGACGATTTTCAAAACATATAAAATTTGACCCTCCAAATTCTTGAATGATTTACTCGTAATTGGCTATTTTTTTCTGACCAAACACATTTTCTTTGGATTTAGCAACTCAGTATCTCGGGTGTATGTTTTTATTTTTCGGTTAAACTGAAAATTTCACTTTTCATCACGATCCGCAGCCTTGCCTGTTCCACTTATTATAGAAAATGTTGTAAATGAATATATTTCTGAATTAAAACAGAGAATTTTTGGAAATAAATGTAATTGTCACTTGGAACTGGGAAATTCTGTAAAGAATAATAAACCGCCTAAGATTACATGTTTTTCCACTATCAGTCTTAAATTCCTAAACACTATATTCACGCTGAAAACACTTATTGAATTAATTTAACCTTTTGATCTATCTCAGCAGAAATAAAGTGCGTCAGCAATGTTTTTTACACTAAAAATGTACTTTTTTTGTTCTTTTGAGGAAACTTTAAGTTTTTTCAATGAACTTTCTAAGCAATAATTTATTTCATTGGATAATAATTTACTCTTTTCTTCATCGGTTCAGTGCCCACTAAATAATTCATTCTTTATATAAAATTAAAAACTTTCTCGAAAGGAAAACAAGATGAAAAAAATCCAATTCGTAACAGTAAAAATAGATTTATTTTTTAAGCTTTATTTCTTCGATCAAATATCAAGAATCAAAATCTTTTGATATAAAAGCAGACAAAAGGTTTGATTGGCATGCACTTGTTATCAACCTTCTAAATTATCAGCTGTTATCATGAGCAATGATTAAAGTTCGATATCTGCACAATTTTCAAATTTAACGCGAAGAATGCATTCTCTTAATAACCATTTTGACTCAACAATAATTAATTTATAATTTTAAAAAATCGGCTTGCTCGATTTATAATAATTAATATTATTAATAACTAGAGTTCGTTCCCGGTTAGCAAAAATAAACAATTAAGTCTTATTACCTACCCTGAAAGAATTCGCGAGAAATTATGGAATTAGAAAACTGTGAAGTAAGAGCAAAGAGATTTATAAAACGCGGAAATTTATTGCCTTTCGTCCCAACCACAAGTCTGATTTATGTCAGAAGGCGAGCACCTTTTGCCATTTTCCAAGATCTACCGCCACGATAATAAACTTAGAAACCATTCCGTGAGACCGATTTTACTTATCATACTTTAAATTTAAACTATCACTAAAATTCACTCACAAGTGCTGAAGAGTCTAATCTTTTATCCATTTCGTGAGAAAACTTCTGGAAAACCTGGAATTGTCAGGGAATTTTTTCGAGAGCGTGCTAAAGTTGACAAAAATTGTAGTATAAACTTAAATAACAATGATTGTTAATTTTTTTTAAGTATCTTTATAATACTAGGTTAAAACTTTAAATATTTAGTTGAATTTTTTGTTTTCTTTTTTTCAACTGAAAATGTAACTATTCTATTTTTGGTTTCAAATTCATATTTTTTCGTTGAAAATTCAACTACTTCTTTGCAATTTAAACTCTTTTTGTTAAAAATGCATTTTTTTGTTAAAGATTCATCGTTTTGTTTGAAAATTTATCTATTTTGTTGAAAATTCTTTTTTTTTTATTGAAAAAATATATTTTTTTAACTGAAAATTTAACGAATCCGGTTGAAAATTACCTTTTTCAACTGAAAATTTTAATATTCAAGTTTTAGTCGAAAATTGATCTTTTTTAGTTGAAAATGTATGTATTCTGTTGAAAATTTGTCTTTCTTTATAAAAAAATTCTTCGCCTTGGTTAAAAGTTCAACTGTTTTGTTAAAAATTCATGTTTTTCGTTTAAGTTTTATCATTTTAATTGACAATTTATCTCCTTGTTTGAAAATTGAACTATTTTGTTAAAAATTCGTTTTTTTTTGTGTTGAAAATTAATTTTTTTAACTGAAAATTTAACGAGTTCAGTTGAAAATTGAACTATTTTGTTGAAAATCCGTTTTTTTGTTATTGAAAATTAATTTCATCAACTGAAAATTTCACTATTCAAATTTTAGTTGAAAAATTATCTTGTTTAGCTAAAATTGATGTATTTTATTAAAAATTAGTTTTTTTTTGGTAGAAAATTAATCTTCTTAGTTGAAACTTTGAATCTTTTGTTAAAAATTCATGTTTTTGAGTGATGATCCATAATTTTAATTGAAAATTTGTCTCTTTAATTGAAAATTAATCTCTTTGGTTGAATTCGTTTCTTTTTTGTAGAAGAATTTTTTTACCTGAAAATTTAACTATTTTGTTGAAAATAATTTTTTTGTTTAGAAAATTAATATTCTTGGTTAGAAATTCATTTTTTTGGTTGAAAATTCAACTAGCCCAGTTAAAGGTTTATCATTTGAGTTAAAAAAGTCATCTGCTTGGTTTAAAAGTCAACTATTCCAGTTGAAGATTCATCATTTTAGTTGAAAATTCATCACTTTGATTTAAAATTCAAGTACTTGTCATATATGCACTGAATTTTAAGTATATGAAGATAAAATAAAAATTTGTTTTAATTCTTGTTCAAATCTATGGACTTTAGGAAGAAATTCAAGAAATTATTAATTACGTTTTTAGTCAAAGTCAAAGTTTTCAAAATTAAACATACATATTAATAAAATCTCTAGAAACTTGGATACCATTAAGAAATTACTTATCCTTTAATAAAATTACTTTCACAAATAAAAAAAAAACACTTATTGTTTTTACATATGAATAGTACTATTTTGACAAATTTAGATATTCACAAGCACTGAAAAAAAAACATTATTCACAATAAACTCGCGAAATTCTATTCATATTCCGAGTCGATTGTTTAAAAAATTTGCGAAATACTTGAATGACTCCATACTATGAAAAACTGTATATACCTGGAAAAGACTTGAGACACCTGGAATTGTCAGGACATTTTTTACAGGATTTGAGTAAATACCCTGTAATTAGTAATTTCTTGCTAATTCAGATTTGAATAGAAAGAGAAAACCTTTAGAACTAAAAAAAAAAGTATTTTATTCAGCGGAGATACGAATTTGTTTTTTTTTATAAAAAAATGAAAACATAGATAAGTTTCATAGTGTAACAATGATTTAAGAATGAGATAAATATTTAAGTAGATAAGTACCGTCATTGACGCACTGACCTCGGAATTGAAGGCAACGTATGTCAGTAGCACTTTCGTCTATCGTAAAACTGTAAATCGGTCTTGCAGGTTTATTTATCATACTTTTAATGGAGCCTGATCTCGCATTATGGGAGTGTTTTTGCTTATCTTGGAAACCATAAAATACCTTGGATCTTTCAATCAAACGCGGAGATTCCGATGAGCTATTGCAGTTTTCAAATAAACTCTCAAAACTCATTACTTTTGGAAATTCTTTCTTAAAATCTAACTTTGTGCTTCATCTTTCAATTTTCATATAGCACTTATTTTTAAAATGAGTATTTTTTGGAGAAAGTTCGGTCCAATTTTTTAGGTTTTGATAAAATCGTAATTTTGCCTATCTAGAAAATGTGGTGTAACCATACGTCTCGAAAATCTCACAATCAATTTTGTTGAAAACATGATTGGCATTTCATTACTTGATGTTGTTTTATATCTTAAATTTGAATTTTTGTAAATTAAATCTACATTTAATACCTTTTAAGGATAGGTGTACTCAAATTACAAATTACATAATCCTTAACTTGATTTACAAAATTGACAAGAAATGCCCATTGTTTATTGCAATAAATTTCTAAAGAGAAACTCAAGCGTAAATAAAAAGTAGTTGAGATCATCATTTTTTATTCAAATGGAGTTATTTACATGTTTGTGTTTTTTCTTCCGCCTCAGGCAAAAGACGTAATTTGCATTCAATTTTAATTTAAAGAAGATAATTACCTTGAAAGGTTCTTTACAATTATATTTGTCACGTTTCTATGGACATCATTTTATTTAAAACTTATACGTAGTATTATTTTTAGTTATTAATTTTTTGAATTAAACAATTTGCTCAATAATATTAAATAAGAACGCGACAAATAGAATTATTGTAAAGAAACTTTCAAGGAATAGAATGAGCTTTTGTAAATTAAAATTGAATGCAAATTGCGACTTTCGCCTAAAGCGGAAGATAAAAAAAATATGCAAATAACTACTTACGATGGTTTCTTCTCTAATATTTCTTTCAATAATCAATGGGCCTTTTTTTGTCATGTTGATTAATCAAGTTAAACATTAAGAAATGTTGAATTTAGCGGTACACCTAAACCATAAAGTTTCAAAGAAGACTTAAAATTTCTAACAATTTTAGATTATGATAGTTTTTTCACCGGAAATTAGCATTTTTAAACAGAAATCGTCATCAAGATTCCCAATTTTTAACAATTTTAGGTTACATTAGCGTTTAACACCAAAAATTCATATTTTAAAATAAAAATATTAATAGGTCGGACAAAATTTGCAATTGTTGAACAGTTTCAGGGGTTATATTAACAATTTTTACAGGAAATCGGTTATTTTATACAAAAATTATTCGATTTCAAAGACGAATGACATTTATGAACAATTTTCTCTCGTGTTCTGTTAGTGTTATTCGTCGAGTATTGTTGGTATTTAAGCAAAAAAATTAGATTTCAAAGATCATTTATAATTTGTCAACAACTTTAGGTTATGTTGGCGTGTTACACCTGAAAAAGTTAAAAATAAAAAATAACTCAATTTCTAAGAAGATTAAGAATTTTTATATCAGAAGTTTAGATATCAGTTATCAAAAATATAATTCTTGATTTTCATTTGTATTATTTTAGATAATAGATACTATGAAATACAAAATTTTTTAAATTATATTTATTTTATATATTAATTTTAAAATTGCGTGAGACAAAAAATAATAATCGCGCTTAACACTCGTGTTTTCTAGTTTTATCAAAAGGACGAGGGATCTACATATTCAGGTTCGCAAACTTCGAAGTTTCTATTTCAAAATATATTTTCACAGCTTCAATTACAATTTATTATTGACAAGTATAAACGAGAGTATACACGATTTATTCTCGGATTTAATAAAGGTCGAGTATTGCTATCCAGCAAAATATGCCGGATTTTAATTTTCTCTTCCGGCATATTTTATCATCAGAGTAATTTCTGTGTTGGTGGGATTCTACAGAATTCCAAAAAATTTAAGGTTAATTTCAACAAATAGAAAAATTTATCTCCGACAAAATATGCCGGAATAGAAAATGATAGAGTGATCGGAAACTTGGAAAAGGCGACGAGTGTGACTGAACTCGCGCTTGAATTCTAAAGAATTCCAAAGAATTCATAATGACTTCCAAAGAATTCAAGATGAATTCCAACTAGTTTAAAAAATGTATCTTCGGCAAAATATGCCGGAATAAATAATTAAGGGTGCTTCGGTTATATGCCGGAAGAGAAAATTAAAATTCGGCAACGTGTTTCATATAAATTTAAACTGCAAAATACAATCATTTTATTTCATAATGTAATAAAATAATGTAATAAAAGAAAAGTAAAAAAACTAATAGCATCATTTGATTTTGCAGAAAAAATTATATAAAATCCATGTATTGGCCAACTTTTTGCTCCACCCAATTTGTTATTGTATATAGTATGAATACAAATCCTATACCATGCAACTGTATATTTACACTACCTCAACAATTAAGCTAATAAAAAAATGATAAAACACATGCACTTTGTGTAATTTTTTCAGCTAAATCGAATAGCGCTATTAGTTTTTCTGTAACTTACATTTTTATACAAATTGTTTAAGCAGTTTGAAAAAAATGTCTTGAAAAATCATCTATTAGTTTTTGTTTTTCAAATATTTCATGACAAAATAATGGTTTTAAAAGTTTTGAAAAATTAATAACAATTTTATTTCACTTCTGAGACTTCTATTTATATTTTAACATGTGTCTCGTGTTTTACTGATATATTTTATGTTAATTAGAGTTTAAAAAAACAAAATTTTTCATGGCACTTACATTATTATGACAGAGAACGATATTTGACGATAATTTTCTCAAAAAGTATTAACTTTGTCTAACTTTTGCTACAGATCTAAAGAGCTGTAGCAACTCTCGAATGTACTCTCATTTTTGTTTTGTTTTAATAATTCGAATTTTAAGAACATTGTTTTGCTCTCCGGAAAAAATTTTTCCTTGGCACTTACATCAGGACCGGCCGAAACTATCGAATTTTGACCAAATACCAATGATGAAAAAAAATGGTATTTTCTAATGAGGACGAATCTACCATTTTTTGGTTTGTTAATATTATAGCAAGCCAGCACGACCTTTAAATTTCTTGGAAATTTTGAAATTCTTTCCTGAAGTGCAAAAATTGTGGTGCTTTTTTTTATGTAGAGATTGTGGCGATAATAATTAATAAAAAATCAAAAGTGAACAATAGTTCATGTTCACCAAGTTATGATATTTTGAAAATTCGCCAAAAATGTGTTTTTTTTTTTTTTAATCACTGAATGAAAATAATTGTATACAATTTTTTATATCTTTTAACTGAATTTTCAATAGCTTCAAGTGAAGAATCAGCATAATATTTTCATTGTAATCTTTTTAAAAAATCTCTGTTTTTAATTATTAAATTTCGGGATTTTACAGATTTTTAAGGAACTGAAAAACCCAATTCAACATTTATTTGGTAAGTTTATAATAAGAATGAGTAGATTGTTCACTTTAACCTATAATGCCATCAGTTAAATATATATATATATATATATATATATATATATGACCGGCAATCCGAAGACGTGAGTTTCGATTCCCACCGGAGCCAAGGAAAAAGATCTTTTTTCAGAAATTAAAAATTTTTCATTTCTGAAAAAGATCCTTCTCCTTCGCTCCGGTGGGAATATCTGAAAAAAGTATTTACCTTCGATCTCTCTAGTAGCTTAGTAGTTGAAGCACCTGACCGGCAATCCGAAGACGTGAGTTTCGATTCCCACCGGAGCCAAGGAAAAAGATCTTTTTTCAGAAATTAAAAATGTTTCGTTTCTGAAAAAGATCCTTCTCCTTCGCTCTGGTGGAAATATCTGAAAAAAGTATTTGCCTTCGATCTCTCTAGTAGCTTAGTGGTTGAAGCACCTGACCAGCAATCCGAAGACGTGAGGTTCGATTCCCACCGGAGCCAAGGTAAAAGATCTTTTTTCAGAAATTAAAAATGGTTCGTTTCTGAAAAAGATCCTTCTCCTTCGCTCGGGTGGGAATATCTGGAAAAAGTATTTGCCTTCGATCTTCCTAGTAGTTTAGTAGTTAAAGCACCCGACCCGCAATCGGAAGACGTGAGATTCGATTCCCACCGGAGCGAGAGAAAAATATCCTTTTTCAAAAATAAAAAATTTGTAACCTGTAACTAAACTATGTAGAATGAAAATTTATCTTACTTAGATTAAAATTCAACAATTCGTTTGAAAATTCATCTTTTTCTGTAGAAAATTAATCTTCTCGATTCAAAAATAAAGTTTTTTTTAAAAGTTCAACTTATTTGTCAAATATTGAACTCTTTTCTTGAATCATTTTTTTCTTTCAAGATTCACCACTTTAATTGAAACTGCATCTTCTTGATTAAAAATTAAACTATTTTGACAAATTTTTTTGTTTTAGGTTAAAATTTAATATTCCTTACTGAAAATGTAAATATTTCATGTTTGGTTGAAAATTGCTGCTTGGTTAAAAATTCATCCTTTTTGGTTCAAAATGCAACAGTTTGGTTGAAAATTTATGTATTTTGGTTGAAGATTCAACTATTTTGTTGAAAATTCGTCTTTTCAGTTGAAATTATTTGTTTTTTTTCCTTAGTAAATCATTTTTTGTTTTTGTTAAAAACGAAACTATTTTACTAAAATTTCGCTTTTTTTGGGGTGAAAAATAATATTCTTCACTGAAAATGTAAATATTCCTTTCTGATTGAAAATTAACATCTCCTAGTTAAAAACTTCTTGTATCTTGTTAAAAATTCTTCTTTTCCGATAGAAAATTACTGCTTGATTAAAAATTAATCCTTTCTGGTTAAAAATTTATCCTTTTCGGTTAAAAAGGTTCAGTTGAAAATTATTCTATTTGGGTTGAAGATTTAACTATTTTGTTTAATATTCTTCTTGTCAGTTGAATTAATTTGTTTTTTACTTGCTTAGTGAATCTTTTTTTTCTTGTTAAACATTTAACTATTTTGCTGAAATTTCGTTTTTTTTCCTTTTAATTATTATTTTTGACTGAAAATGTAAATATTTCATTTTTGATTGAAAATTGACATTTTATAGTTAATCACGTATTGTATATTGTTCAAAATTTTAATTTTTCGGTAAAAAATTACTGCTTCGTTTGAAAATTTATCCGTTTTGGTTAAAAATGCAACATCTTGGTTAAAACTTGATCCATTTTGGTTGAAGATTCAACTGTTTTGTTGAAAATTCGTCATTTTAGTTGAATTAATTTGTTTTTCATTTTGTCAACAAATCATTTTCTTTCTTTGTTAAAAATTTGTTTTTTTTTTTTTTTTTTTGAGAATTAAGAATTCATTTTTTTCTTCAAAAATTCTTCGAACTTTTTAATTAAAAATCTATATTTTCGATTGAAAATTCCATTATTATGGTAGAAAATTAAACTATTTATTTGAAAAGTTAAATATTTTGATGAAGATTCATATTTTTTTTTGTAAAAATTATTTTTTTAAATAAAAATTGGAGTAACTATTTGGTAAAAAATCCAAGTATTTTGTTTAAGATTCGTCCATTTGAGTGAAAAATTCATCCTGTTTGATGAAAATTCACGACTTTGGTTTAGGATTCAACTATTTTGTTAAAACTTCTCTATTTTTATTTGAATTCAACTTCTTTAGAATTCAAATATTTAATACAAAATTCATGTATTTTGTTGAAAATTCGTCTACTTGAATAGAAAATTAATCTCATTTGCTGGAACTTTATCATTTTGGTTGAAGATTTAACTACTTTCCCAAGAATTAATTTTTCTTAGTTGAATTCAACTTTTTGGAAATTCGTTTCTTTTTCGTTAAAAAATTTGTTTTTAAAACTGAAAATTCATATTTTTGATTAAAAATTGAACTACTTTTCTTAAAAATTAAACTTTTGGGTCAGAAATTAAACGGTCTATTTGAAAATTTAACTATTCTAATGAAAATTTCGATTTTCGATTGAAAATTTTTTCTTCATAAGTTGAAAATGCAACTATTTTGTAGAGAATTCAACTATTTCGTTGAAAATTCATCTTTCCTAATTGAAAATGAAGTTTCCTGATGAAAATTTTTTTTTTAGTAGAAGATTAATTTTCTGGGTCTAAAATTTATCTTTCTTCGTTCTTTTGTATTCAAAATTTATTTTTAATGGTAGAAAAGTCATATTTATTGGTTGAAAAGCAGTTGAAATTTTTTTTTCTAATTTGGGTAGAAAATTAATCTTTTTTGTGGAAACTTTATTATTTTCGTTGAGGATTCGAATATTCTGTTGAAAATTATCCATTTTTAGTTGAATTAAACTGGTTAAAAATTTCTTCTTTCAAATGAAAATTTAACGATTCTCTTTTTTTTTTTTTTTGAAAGTCAAATCTTTGATTGAAAATTCATGTATTTTTTTGAAAATACATCTTTTGAAATGAAATTTAAATATTCTTCCTAAAATTTGCTTTTTGTTTTGTTGAGAATCAATTTTTCACTGGAAATGTGACTATTCCATTTTTGGCTGAAAATTTCTATTTTCACTTAAAAAGTTATCATTTGAAGTTGAAAATTAATGCATTTTGTCGACAATTCTACTTTGTTGAATTATTATAGTTTTTGGTTGAAAAATGTGTTTTTATATGTTTCGTTGACAAATGTAGATAATTTTTAATTTTTAATAATAATTTATAATCATTATATAATTTTTATATTTATATTTTTTTGGTGGCGAATTTATTTTCTTCTCTGAAAATATAACTTTGCCACTTTTGGTTGAAAATGCATGTATTTTGTTGATAATTTATCTTTTTCTGTAAAGAATCAATTTTCTTGGTCAAAAAATAAACTTCCTGCTTACAAATTTTGCTGTTTGTTTGAATTTTCAACTATTTTCTTGAAAATTGATTCTTTTTGTTGGATCAAAACATATAATTTTGAAATCAGAATGCAGATACTCATTTCACAACATCACAAAAATGTATAAAAATCACACATTGGAATAGAGTTATTTGTAACATAAATAAACTTTTGTTATATAAATTATTTTCAATTAAACAATCTTAAAATAATAATGGCTTAAAATTCACCTACTTCGTAATTGGAATTTTTTAAAAGTTTGTTGAAAATTCGTACATAAGAGGGTTTTATTTATAATGAGTATAATAAACGAGATAAATTATTCAGAGAGTTGATATTTTTCTCACAAATATAGTGGAGGAATTAAAAAGTTCTAAATCCTAAATGAAAAGTCGTAAAAAGTTGCCGAGTACGTTTCGTTTAACGGGTCAGATTAAGGGCTTTGGAAGAAATCTTGGAACGAGTTTGCACTTTATTACATTTCGGATTTAGAAGTTTTTTAATGCCAATCTCGAAGGGTTATTCGGGTTTTATTATGGACTTCTAAATTGAAAACGGTTCTTATTTCAAGGTCTGATATTAGTATTTTATATCACTAGAAAATAAAAACGGGCGCTACGCTACATAAAAAAACATTAAACAATTATTTTAATTGGAAAATATTTTTTTAACTTTCATTTCTGAAATTTCTATTTATTAATAACGTTTAAAAATAATTTCCAAACAAATTAAAACATTCACATATAATTTCGAAATCAGAATGCATATACTCATTTCACAACATCACACAAATTTACAAAAATTATATGATTGGAATAGAGGTATTTAATACATAAATTAACTTTTATGATACAAATTATAGCTAATATTCAATCACATAATCTTTAAACAAATAATCAATTTATTTAATTAAAATCATTTTTACTTTACATTCTTTCTAGATTTTCAGTTTAATTTTGGAAATTTTGATTTATCAGCAACCTTTTATAATAACTTTTAACAAAGTTAGAACATATTTACATATGATTTTCGAAATTGAGTTCAGATACTCATTTCACAACATCAGAAACATTTGAAAAATTATGTAATTAGAATAGGGCTATTTCATTAGGATGCAGATACTTATTTCACAATATCACAAAAATTGACAAAAATTATATAATTGGAATAGAAGTATCTTAAACATAGATGCACTTTTATAACACAAATTATGGCCAATACTCAATTACATAATCTTTAAGTAAATAATCAATTAATTTCATTCAAATAATTTTTACTCTACATTTTTTCTAAATTTCCACTTACATTTTGGAAATTTTGATTTATTAGCAACCTTTTATAATAAATTTAGACAAAGTTAGAACATATGTACATATAATTTTGAAAATCAAATTTAGATACTTATTTCACAAAATCTGAAACATTTGAAAAATTATGTAATTGGAATAGGGATAATTCAAATAAAAATAAACGTTTATTATACAAATTATATACAATATTGAATTATATAAAATTCAAGAGAATAATCAATTTATGTTACTTAATTAAAAGAAATTAAATTTCAATATTCATTCAATTCAAAATGATGAAAAAAATTATTCAACTAATAATTGGTTAATTAGCTAAAAAGTCCCTAAACTATAATTTTCATCAAAGCATTCAAATAATTTTTATTTTACATTTTTTTTTTAATTTCAAATTCCATTTCTGAAAATTTGATTTGTTAATAACGTTTTAGAATAATTCAGAAAAAAATGAAACATTTACATATAATTTTGAAATCAGAATGCAGATACTTATTTCACAACATCACAAAAATTTAAAAAAACTATATGATTGGAATAGAGGTATTTTAAAAATAAAATATCTTTGATAATACAAATTATAGCCAATATTCAATTACATAATCTTTAAATAAATAATCAATTCATGCTATTTAATAGAGAAAAATTAAAATTCAGTCCTTATGTAATTTAGAATTGTTAGAAAAATGAATGAGCTAATAATTAATTAATCTGTTCACAACGTAAAAGGCATTGAACTATAATTTGCATTCTAACATAAATATCATTTTAACTTTACATTTCTTCTAAATTTTCACTTACATTTTTGAAATTTTTATTTATTAGCAATTTAGATACTCATTTCACAACATCGGAAATATTTAAAAGATTATGAAATCGGAATAGGGGTATTTCAAATGAAAATAAACTTTTATTATTCAAATTATATACAATATTCAATTACATAAAATTCAAGTGGATTATGAATTTATGTTACTCAATTTAAAAAAAAATAAATAAATTCTAATCTTTATTGAATTGAATATTGTGAGAAAAATCAATCATCTAATAATTTTTGAATCAGATTAAAAATCATCAAACTATAATTTTCATCGAAACATTCAAATAATTTTGATTTTACATTGTTTTTTTAAATTTCAACTTCCATTTCTGAAATTTTAATTTATTAATTACCTTTGAAAGTAACTCCAGAAAATGTGAGTTTTAACAGAATCAATTAATAATTAATTAATCAGTTTACAACGTAAAAAACATTGAACAATTATTTTCATTGAAACGTATTTGTTTTAGCTTTCATTTCTGAAATTTTTATTTATTAATAACGTTTTCAAATAACTTTCAAAATAGTTAAAACATTTACATATAATTTTGAAATCAGAATGCAGATACTCATTTCACAACATCACAAAAATTTACAAAAATTATATGACCGGAATAGAGGTATTTTAAGCATAAATTAACTTTTATGATACGAATTATAGCCAATATTCAATCACATAATCTTTAAATATATAATCAATTCATGCTATTTAATCGAGAAAAATAAAAATTTAGTCTTTATATAATCTATTATTGTTAGAAAAATTAATGAGCTAATAATTAATTGACCTGTTCACAACATAAAAGGCTATAAAACTATATAAAACTATAATTTGCATTGAAACATTTAAATCATTTTTACTTAACATTTTTTCTAAATTTTCATTTACATTTTGGAAATTTTGATTTATTAGCAACCTTTTATAATAACTTTGAAAGAAGTTGAACAGATTTACATATTATTTTTAAAATAAAATGCAGATACTCATTTCACAACATCAGAAACATTAAAAAAATTATGTAATTAGAATAGGGGTATTTCATCAGGATGCAGATACTCATTTCGCAACATCACAAAAATTGACGAAAATTATATAATTGGAATAGAGGTATTTTAAACATAATTTAACTTTTATGATACAAATGATAGCCAATATTCAATTATGTAATCTCAAAATAAATAATCAATTTATGTTATTTAATAGAGAAAAATTGAAATTCAATCTTTGTGTGAGTTGGTATTGTTAGAAAAATAATTAGGCTAATAATTAATAAATCTGTTCACAACATAAAAGGCATCAAACGATAATTTGCATTCAAACATTCAAATCATTTTTACATCATATTTTTTCTAAATTTTCACTTGCATTTTTGAAATTTTGATTTATTAGCAACCTTTTATAATAACTTTAGAAAAAGTTAGAACATATGTACATATAATTTTGAGAATTAAATTTTGATACTCATTTCACAACATCGGAAACATTTGAAAAATTATGTGATTGACATGGGGGTATTTTAAATGAAAATAAACTTTTATTATACAATTTACATTCAATATTCAATTGCATAAAATTCAAGTTAATAATCAATTTATGTTACTTAATTACAAAAAAAAACTAAATTATTATTTTTATTTAATTTTATATTGTGAAAAAACCAATCATCTAATAATTGATGAATCAGTTTAAAAATCATTAAACTATAATTTTCATCAAAATATTTAAATAATTTTTATTTTACACTGTTTTTTTTTCAATTTCAACTTCCATTTCTGAAATTATTATTTAAAAAACACCTTTTGAATAACCTGTGAAAAATTTAAGTTACAACACAATCAGTTAATAATTAATTAATCAGCTTACAACATAAGAACCATTAAACAATTATTTTCATTAAAATATATTTTTTCTTACTTTCGTTTCTGAAATTTTGATTTATTAATAACGTTTTGCACTGATTTTCAAAAAAATTGGAACATTTACATATAATTTTGAAATCAGAATGCAGATACTCATTTCACAACATCACGAAAATTGACAAAAATTATATAATTGGAATAGAGGTATTTTAAACATAGATGAACTTTCATTATACAAATTATAGCCAATATTCAATTACATAATCCTAAAATAAAATAATACCCAACAGTCAATAATTAAAAAATCAATTTGCAACAAAAAACGCAATGCACAATTATTTTCATTAAAACATTCAAATAATTTTTACCTTATATTTTTTTCTAAATTTAAATTATTAATAACTTTTTAAATGAATTTCATAATAAATTAAATTATGTATATACGTCTAATTTTGAAATCAGAATGCAGATACTCATTTCGCAACATCACAAAAATGTATAAAAATTACACATTGGAATAGAGATAGATTCAACTAAATGATCTTGAAATAAATAATCCATTTATGTTATTCATTAAATAAAAATTTAAATTCAATCTTTATGTAATTCAGTATTGTTAGAAAAAGTAATCAGCTAATAATTAATTATTCTGTTCACAGCATAAAAGGCATTGAGCTATAATTTTTATTAAAACATTCAAATTATTTTAACTTAACATTTTTTATAAACTTTCACTTACATTTTTGAAATTTTGATTCATTAGCAACCTTTTATCATAACTTTCGAAAAAGTTAGAACATATTTACATATAATTTTGAAAATTAAATTCAGATACTCACTTCACAGCATCAGGAACATTAAAAAAATTATGTAATTGAAATGGGGGTATTTTAAATAGAAAAAAACTTTCTTCATACACATTACATACAATATTCAGTTATATAAAATTCAAGTGAATAATCAATTTATGTTACTTATTAAAAAAAAAACTAAATTCTAATCTTTATTTAATTTAATAGTGTGAGAAAAATCTATAGTATAATAATTGGTTAATCAGTTTAAGAATTATTAGACTATAATTTTCATCAAAACATTCAAATAATTTTAATTTTATTTTTTTTTTTAATTTCCACTTTTATTTCTGAAAATTTGATTGATTAATTACCTTTTAAACTAATTCCAGAGAATTTTAATGTAGTAAAATCAGATAATAATCAATTAATCATTTCACAACATAATAAGCATTAAAAAATTATTTCTATTGTAATATTTAATGGTCTTTGTTTAAAATAGCTTGTTTTCGGTAATATACGTTAAAATACCTAACCTAAAATGTTCAAAAATAGTAAATCTTCTTTTAAATCTGTTTTGATATTTCCCGTAAAAACCGCCAACTCAACAACATGACCTAAAATTATTAACAAGTTGTCAATTTTCTTTGAGATACTTGAAATTCATTTTTTTTTTAATCAAAATTATCAATTTTTTATGAATCTTCTTTGAAATCTAATGATTTTTTGATAAAAATGTTCACTTCCGACAAATGTTTCTGATGTTGTGAAATGAGTATCTGAATTTAATTTTTGAAATTATATGTCAATATGTTTTAACTTTTTCTGAAGTTATTATAAAAGGTTGCTTATAAATGAAAATTTCAAAAACGTTAGTGAAAATTCAGAAAAAATTATAGTTCAATGCCTTTAATGTTGTAAACACATAAATGAATTATTAGCTGATTAATTTCTTGAAGAATACTAAATCTCATGAAGATTGAATTCTAATTTTTCTTTATCAAATAACATGAATTGATTATTTATTTTCAGATTATGTCATCGAATATTGGATATAATTTATATAATAAAAGTTCATTTATGTTTAAAATACCTCTATTCCAATTATATAATTTTCGTAAATTTTTGTGATGTTGTGAAATGAGTATCTGCATTCTGATTCCAAAATTATATGTAAATGTTTTAAATATTTTCAAATTAGTTTAAAACGTTATTAATCAATCATAATTTCAGAAATGAAAGTTAGAAAAAATATGTTCCAATGATAATAATTATTGAATGGTTTTTATGTTGTAGACTAATTAATTAATTATTAACTGATTCTGTTAAAACTCAAATTTTCCGCAGTTAGTTTAAAAGGTGATTAATAAATTAAAATTTCAGAAATGGAAGTAAAAATTTGAAAAAATTTATAAAGTTTTCAAAATTCGATATTTTAAACAAAAATCATAATCAAAATTGAGATTCCTAAGTATTTCGAAAGAGAGTTCAGATACAGTTTTAAGTTCTTTGTTATCCGCGATGAATTACTGATTAATTATTGATAATGAAAGTTTTATTTTAAGTTTCAAATCATAAAAATGCAATCTATAATTCTTTCCACTAGAAGCAAATAATTTTCTATGAGAACATTTGTCTGAAGTGATTTGAAGAAGACACTAAAGTGAAAGTTCCAAACATCATGAGCCATTACGGAAACGACTGAGTTAAAAAGGTTAATCGGCAATGATAAGTAAAAAAATAAGTAGAAACGTTAGTCCAAAAAAAAAGAAAAAAGCATAAAACGAGAAGAGTTCCTTAAGGTTGCTATAGTTACTTTTACTGTCGCAACCGGCTTGATTGCTATTACGGTATACAGCGTTTCTGCAGAAAGAGACTATTCTTCAGGGGCCTTTATCGCACTTTACCTACTCCAACCCAGACGGCGAAGTAATGGCAGCTTTCAAACTAGCGCGAAGCGATTTCTTTTTTCGTTTTTGTAAGCTACGTGACGATGGGTCGTTCGAGCAACTTTCGATCGTTCACTCGAACTAATCTCACATCCAACATACTTTTACGAGAACTTATATGAACACGCCGATTACAATGCAAGGTGATCTAGAAAATTCCGAATGTCATCGAAACGTTTTATGAAAAGTGGATTTTCTTCTTGGGACAAGAAAATTTTCATAGGTGCTCTAAAAGGTGCTACTAACTTGTAGTGAATGTTCATTGACATGTGTTTCGATCACAACCATTTGTATTGTTCAAATGAGTCTAGATTCATTTCAGATGAATTTACTTATGATCAAAATCAGTTTATTCAGATATATTTACATATAATGTTTAAAAGTAAATTCATATACTCATTTCACATCAGAAGCATTTGAAAAATTATGTGATTAGATTGGAATTAGATTAGAAAACCAGTTGGGAACATCCAAATCAATTTTACATAAAAGAAGTTTGCTTCTCTTTAAGGAAAGAAATGACGTTTGGTATATATTAGACCACATACATTTGACCAGTTCCTTCGGATTGAAGATCATTTCACTCAAAAACGAAAAATAAAATGCGGCTAATTACTTCCAGAAAAACACACCGCACAGTAAAAAACATCTCTTAGCATCTTCTTAGCAATGAAATGATTTCAGCCTTGTCTGAAGGACATAGTTTTGCAGTAGCGTCCTTCAAAATTCTGATAGAAGAAATCATCAGTAATTTGGAATTCACATTATATATGTTTCGACCCAAAAAAGCGAATGACATACGGTGTAGGACGATGAACATCTTACAAGTTCAACTCCCCTCCTCAAACCTAACAAAAGAAGACAAAACAGCAGTTGAAGAACTCAGTCGGTATAAAGACATAATATCATCCACACAGAAAGGCAACACAACAGTCATAATGAATAAATAAGACCATAACAACTAAATCATGGACCCTCTGACGATAAATATGAAATTTAAGAATCTTAAATTAGATTGAAATCAAATTCAAAATCCCATTCAACGTTCAACACTCAAGTCTATGTGGTCCTGAAGCCTTCAGAAAGGTTAAATTATGGTGTGATATGAACCAAAAATTAAGAGGCAGTATCCTTCAGAAAAGTTTTTTGATTGAATGCCGAAGAAATGATAATTCACCAAAAAGGAGATTTTTAAACAATGATAAAAGGCATGAGAAAACATTTTTATTTTTATTGATCAACAAACTAATGTTCAAGAGCAAAATTTAAATCTACACAAGATTTTTGAAAAAGAAGATAGGGATCTTTTGTTTGTGAATTTGGCAGATATTCAAATTCCTTATTCAGTTACAAATATATTCAGATTAGGTCAAGGTTTTAGCAACCATGTGATAAAAATTAAATCGAATCAAATGATGCAAATAGTCAAGGATATAATTTTGATGAATGCTGATAAGGGCAATATTACAGTTTGTTTGAACAAATCAGCTTATATCAGGTATATGGAGTATTTACTTTCCAATCGTTATAACTTTGATTCATTGAATGAAAATCCGTTGAAACAATTAAGAAGGAACAATTTTAGAATTCTAGACAATTGGAGAAAGAAAGGACTTTTAGGAAAAGGTATAAAATGGACTGATATAAATACCAAAGACGCGGTTCTTGCAAGATATTTTTTAAGAAAGATTCATAAGGAAGGCTATCCTTTGGGAATGGTTATTTCAACTATTAACACTCCCACAACATTCTTAAAACAAAACTTTCATTTGATACTCAAAGACTTTATTACAACTTTAAAATACAATATTGAAAATAACTGGGAATTCCAAAAAATTATTATTCAAAAAACTATTCCTGATGACCATGTAATGATTTCTTTGGATGTTGTTGCAATGTTTCCAAGCATACGCCTTGAATTATTTAAACAGACAATTTTCAATAGATCGGACAATATAAAAACACGTATTTGACCAAATTCAAAATATTTTATCAAAGGAATAGCTTTTATTATAACCTCAACTTATTTTAAATTCAATGGATCTTTTTATAGACAAAAGTTTGGTACTCCCATAGGTTCACTCATTTCTCTGATTTTAGCGGAAATAGGTATGGAATATTTGGAGGTCTTTGCTTTCAAAATGCTAGATTTTGTTTTCCCCTTTTAATTTCGGTATGTTGATGACACGTAATTATGTGTTCCTCTAGTAAAGTTGCAGGCAGTTATTGATGCTTTAAATTGTTTTTATCCAAAACTTCAATTTGCCCGTGAAATAGAGAAAAATTATGAAATCAGTTTTTTGGAGATAGAAGTAATTAAAGGTCAGGATGGTAATATTATTACCAATTGGTATAGGAAAAGTACATATTCAGGTAGAATTTTTAATTTCTTTTTGGCTCATCCCTTTCAAAACAAAATTGCAGTAATCTAAAGCTTAGTTGAACGAGCTTTAGCTTTGTCCCACATTTCATTTCACAAAGAGAATTTGAATATTGTTAGAAATATTATTTTTTTTAATCATCACCCACAAAAGTTCATTGAGCAACATATCACAATTAGAATTCAACAAATCAAAAAGAAACAAAGTAACATTTTATCTACAGATAATCAGAAGGAATTGAGAGAATATAGTTCTTTTAATACTTTTGTATCTTCCTTTTTTTGGTCAAATTTCGAAAACTATTGAAATTATGTTGAAAAGTTTAATATTCATACTATTTGCCGTATATCATTCAAAATGGATACAATAATTACTTTTTGTGAAGATCCTTTAGATAAATTTGAAAAAGGTGGTGTTTACAAGATCACTTGCAAGATCTGTGAGATGATTTATGTGGAACAGACTGGCAGATTTTTTAATACTAGAATGGAGGAACACAAAAGCGATGTTCGTTTGGGACGTTGTTATAAGTGTGTTCTTGCTAGACATACGTGAGGGTTTGTTGATGTTGACCATGAGTTTGACTGTGATAATGTTGAGATTTTACATAGTGAAAGTAATGAGAGAAAGAGAGAATTCATGGAAATGCTTTATATTAAAAAACAAAATAAGTTGTCATACTTTCGAGTTGGAAACGAGATCCCCATGCAAACGGAAATTATTAAAATACTTTGGAGTTGGGGAAGAGATCCACATACACCCGGAACTTATTAAACTACTTTGGATTTGGACTCACTTCGTCGGCTTGTGGTTTCGATTCCTGCCTCGCACTCTGGAAGAGCCCCGGCGGCTTATGCCACTTTGCACTCTGGAAGAGCCCCGGCGGCCCATGCAGTGAACACTAGCCTAGCAAGGGAGATGTTCATCCCCGGAGAGTCATGGGACCGTTTCCTCCAGAGGAAAAGGTTTTCTAAGTACTCAAAGCCGTTGCTCTTGATGGTTCGGAACCCACCTTAAACTGTAGGTCCCCCTCGCGCTACCAAGTGACTGTGTGGGGGGTATCTGAAGGAATAGGGGAGAGGAACAGCATAATAATATTAATGATTTGGAATCCATTTGGACTATTTGATGAAGTATGACTTAGTAAAATACTTTGGAGTAGGAAAAGAGATCCACATAAACCCGAAAATTATTAAAATACTTTGGAGTTGGAAACGGGGATCCAGGAACTTATTCAACTAGTTTGGAGTTGAAAACGGGGATTCAGGAATTTATAAAAATACTTTGGAGTTGCAAATATGGATGCAGAAACTTATTAAAATACTTTGGAGTTGGAAGAGAGATCTAAATGCAAACGGAAATCAATAAAATACTTTGGAGTTGGAAACGGGGATCTAGGAAATTATTAAAATAACTTGGAGTTGGAAAAGAAATCCCCATGCAAACGGAAATTATTAAAATACTTTGGAGTTGGAACCGGGGATCCAGGAATTTATAAAAATACTTTGGAGTTGGAAATATGGATCCAGAAACTTAATAAAATACTTTGGAGTTGGAAATATGGATCCAGAAACTTAATAAAATACTTTGGAGTTGGAAAAGAGATTCAAATGCAAACGGAAATTATTGAAATACTTCGGAGTTGGAAACGGGGATCCAGGAACTTATTCAACTACTTTGGAGTTAAAAACGGGGATCCGGGGACTTATAAGAATTCTGTGGAGTTGGAAACGTGGATCCAGGAACTTATTAAAATACTTTCGAGTTGGAAACGAGATCCCCATGCAAACGGAAATTATTAAAATACTTTGGAGTTGGGGAAGAGATCCACGTACACCCGGAACTTATTAAACTACTTTGGATTTGGACTCACTTCGTCGGCTTGTGGGCTCGATTCCTGCCTCGCACTCTGGAAGAGCCCCGGCGGCTTATGCCACTTTGCACTCTGGAAGAGCCCCGGCGGCCGATGCAGTGAACACTAGCCTAGCAAGGGAGATGTTCATCCCCGGAGAGTCGTGGGATCGTTTCCTCTAGAGGAAAAGGCTCTCTAGTACTCAAAGCCGTTGCTCTTGATGGTTCGGAACCCACCTGAAACTGTAGGTCCCCCTCGGGCTACCAAGTGACTGTGTGGGGGGTATGTGAAGGAATAGGGGAGAGGTACAGGATAAAAATAATAATGATTTGGAATCCATTTAGACTATTTGATGAAGTATGACTTCCGCTGGGGAGAAACCAGGGAGGAGCTGTGCAGTGGGATAAAGTAGGTAGTGCTTGATAGTGCCTAGGGGCTGTTCGTCGAGGAGATGCTTGTCTTGCATCTGACGTTATGTCTCACTTATGGTAGATAGGAAGGTTTCTCTGAAGCGGTAGTTGCTTGTGACGTTTAACGTAACGCCAATAACTCACCTACTCTAGATTAGAAGTGGAACTTGTTCCCTCCCGTGTTTCCCCTAAAGCGCGCTGCCATCGTCGCCGAAACCCTCTTTCCCCAGTAAAAGCGGCCCATCCCGCATCCTCTCCACCAAGTTTCCGAAGGGATGTTAGAGAAATTACAGAGAAGTCTAGCTAAATTCCGTACCCGCGGGATCAGTAATTACTACGAGGAGCCCGACTCGATCATTAATTTACCTTCAATTTCCAAGGTTATACCGCCGCCTCAGTTCGAGCGCGAATAGCATTTTACAAAGAATGCGAACTGGACGTGATTGTGTTCCATTAAAAAAGGAAAAGGAAAAGGAAACGGAAAAGGAAAAGAAAAAGGAAAGGAGGGCTACAATTAAAAGGAGGTGGGGTAAAAAGATAAAGGGGATAAAGGAAGGTATGTAGGAAAAAGAAGAAGGATCTGAAGAGGGAGTTTGGTCAGAAAGGAAAAAAATAGAGTTTGGACTCTCTCAAAATAGTCCTAAGATTTCGGTCCAGCTAAGGTGGATTATTCTGGATTATATCGGATTATTTTGGATTCACTCTGAATAAAGAAATACTCTGGATTACATAAGATTACTCTGGATTGAATAGAATTACTCTGGATTGCATAAAATTGTTGTGGATTACTCCGCCTAAACTGACTGACGCAAATTTTTCAGCCAAAATGGATTAGTTTTCAACAAACTTGTTCAATTCTCGACAAAATTATTGATTTTTTTTATGTTGATGTTGACTGTTTGATGATGTCTTTTTCTACTGAAAAAGACAAATTTTTGATAAAACACTTTCAACAAAGTTGCTGAATTTCCAATTTAAAAAAAAATTAACTTTTCAATCAAAAAGGATGATTTTATAACAAACTTGTTCAATCCTCGACAAAATTAATGGTTTTTTCATGTTGATGTTGACTGTTTGATCATGTCTTTTTCTACTGAACAAGACAAGTTTTTGATAAAATACTTTCAACAAAGTTGTTAAATTTCCTATTTAAAAAAATTAATAAATTTTTCAACCAGGAAGGATTAGTATTAAAAAAACTTGTTCAATTATTGACAAAATTTTTTTTTTTTTAATGTTGATGTTGCCTGTTGGATGACGTATTTTTCTACTGAAAAAGACAAATTTTTGATTGAATACTTTCAACAAAGTTGCTAAATTTCCAATTTGAAAATAATAAATTTTTCAACCAAAAAGGACTAGTTTTTAAAAAACTTGTTCAATCCTCGACAAAATTGATGATTCTTTTTATGTATATGTTAAATTTTTGATTATGTCTTTTCCTACTGAAAAAGACAAATTTTTTATAAAATACTTTCAACAAAGTTGTTGAATTTCCAATTTAATAACATACATTTTTCAACCAAAAAGGACTAGCTTTCAACAAACTTGTTCAATTCTCGACAAAATTGATGATTCTTTTCATGTTCATGTTGACTTTTTGATGATGTCTTTATCTACTGAAAAAGACCAATTTTTGATAAAATACTTTCAACAAACTTGTTGAATTTCCAATTTAAAAAAATTAATTTTTATTCAAATAATTGAGTTTTCAACTCAGACTTATTTTACACCAAGAATTAAATAGTGAAATTTTCAGTTTAAAAATTAGTTTTCAACCGGAAAAAAACGAATTTTTTACAAAATAGTTAAATTTTCATACAAAGAGATACATTTTTTATTAAAATGATGAATCTTTAACTTTGATCGTTACATTTTCATTTAAAAAATAAATATTCAAACAAGAAACAACAATTTTTCAACAAAATAGTTGAATTATCAATCAAAGAAAATAATTTCTAACTAAAAACGATAAATTCTTAACCAAATAGTTGATTTTTCAAGTAAAACGGATTAATTTTTCACTGACAATTAAAAAATTACATTCTCAATTAAAAATTAATTTTTAACGAAAAAACGAATTTTCAACAAAATAGTTCAATTTTCAACCAAAGAAATGAATTTTCAGCAAAACACATCAATTTTCCACAAAAAATAAAATAATTAAATTTTCAGTTAAACAATTAATTCTCGAGCGAAAAAACGAATTTGCATCAAAATAGTTCAATTTGCAACCAAGGAGATAAATTTGCAGCTAAAATGATAAATCTTCAACCTTAATAGTTACATTTTTGGTTAAAAATATATTTAACCATTAAACAACAATTTTTTAACAAACTACATAAATTTGCAACCAAAGAGATGAATTTTTAACTAAAAACAATAAATTTTCAACCAAATAGATGATTTTTCAACTAAAACGGATCAATTTCAAGAAATGAATTTTCAGCAAAATAGATCAATTGTTTACCAGAAATTACATAATGAAATTTTCAGTTGAAAAATTAATTTCCAAACGAAAAAAAAAACAAGAATGTTCAACAAAATAGCTCAATTTTTAACCAAAGAAATTAATTTTCAGCTAAAATGATGAATCTTCAATTGTAATAATTACATTTTCAGTTGAAAATTAAATATTCGACCAAAAGACATCAATTTTTTAACAAAATTTTATACCAAAAATGATCAATTTTCAACCGAATAGTTGATTTCTCTACTAATACAGATAAATTTTTCACCCAAAATTAAATAATGGAATTTCCAGTTAAAAATTAATTTTCAGCCAAAACTTGAATTAAAAAAAAATAATCAAAAAACCTAATTTTCTGCTGAAATTATGAATCTTTAACCTTAATAGTTACATTTTTAGTTGAAAAATAAATATTCAACCAAACACACAACAATTTCTCAACAAAGTAGTTGAATTTTCAACCAAAGGAATGAATTTTTGAATAAAATAATTAATCTTGTACAAAAAAAATGACTTTTTAACAAAATTGCTAAGTTTTTTACAATCAAATTAATTTCAAACCAAAAGAGATAAATTCTCAACGAAAAATGTAATACTTGATATTTTAACCAAAAAATAATTTGATTTCAAATCAAAATCAGTGTAATTCAACCAAAGAACAAACATTTCCAAGAAAACGGTTGCCCTTTTAACAAAAAGGATACTTTTAAACAATATTTTTAATTTGTCAACCATGTAGATTAAATTTCAACAAAAAAAATGAATGTTTGACCAAGAAGATCAATTTTCTGCCGAGAAAGATGAATTTTCAACAAAATACATGAATTTTCAGCCAACTGATAAATTTTTTACTTTTTCAATAAATTAGAGGAATTCTCAACAAAATAGTTCAATTTTAAACCAGAGAGGTGAATTTTCAATTAAAATTATAAACCTTGAACCAAAAGATGACTTTTTAATAAAATAGTTCAATTATCAACCCAAAAGATAAATTTTCAACAAATCAGTTGACTTTGTAACCAAAGTGGATACTTTTGAAAAAATATAACCAAGAAGATTAATTTTTTGACGACAAATACCAATTTTTCACAAAATACATGAAATTTAAACTAAATAGTGGAATTTTTAAAGAAACAGGTACATTTTTAACAAAAATGGAATGTTTCTTCTTTCAATTAAAAAAAATAAATTTTTTACAGCAAAAAATAATTTAAAAAAATTAATCTTCAATCAACGAAAATAATTTAAAAAAATAATAATTTTCAACCGAATAGTTGCTTTATAACTAAAAATGATTAATTTACAATACAAAAAATTAAATCAAATAATTTTCTACTAAAGCAAAAACAAAATGTTAAACAAAACATGGAATACTTCAAGGTAAAGTTAAAAAGTTTTTTTTGTTGACCAAATAAAAACCAATTCTCAATAAAATGGTTAAATTTTTCACAAAAACAGTTCCATTTTTTGACCAAAAATATAAATATCCAAGATAAATAATTAATTCTGTACCGAAATGACAAATTTGAAAAAAATACATACATTTTCAACCAAATAGTTGAATTTTTAAATAAAAACACCAAATTGCGATTGTACACATTTTTAACACCGTAGTTAAATTTTTTACAAAGCATATTAATGTCTTATTAATGTTTCACCAAATATTTGAATTTTTAACCAAAAATATTTATTTTCAACTAACAAGAATAATTTTCAACAAAAAGTAAACTAGTCAAATTATTAGTTTATATCGATTGTTCGATCCTAAGGCTGATTTATTCGTTTCACGTCACATATAAGTTTTGGAGAATTTATCTTTTTTAGTTGAAAATTAAACTACTTGGTTAAAAATAAAGTTTTTTGTTCAAAGCTCTTATTTTCAAGTTGAAAATTAAACTATTTTGTTAAAAATTCATCTTTTGGAACAATGCTAACAATTAGAAGAAATTAGGATAATAAGATAAATAGTAGAAGTTAAAGAGGATAAAGGACCAATGGAGATTTTTTCATTCGGTGGGGGAAATCTTCATTTTTCAGAATCAATAAAATTTGGAAAATCGAATTTTCGCTCCTAAAGCTGGTTGATTCGTTCCACGCCACATGGTATTTCCGGAAAATTCATATTTTCTAGTTGAAAATTAAACTACGTGGTTAAAAATGAACTCTTTTGTTGGGGCTTCCTATTTTCAAGTTGGAAATTGAACTATTTTATGGAAAATTTGTCTTTCTGACTTAAAAATTCGTCTCTTGGAACAATGCTAACAATTAAAAAAAGTAGGATAATGAGATAAATAGTAGAAGGTAACGAGGATCAAGGAGCAATGGAGATTTTTTTATTCGGTGGGGGAAATCTTCATTTTTCAGAATCAATAAAATTTGGAAAATCGATTTTCCAATCCTAAAGCTGGTTGATTCGTTCCAGGCCACATGTTATTTCCGGAAAATTCATCTTTTCTAGTTGAAAATTAAACTATTCGATCAAAAATGAACTCTTTTGTTGAGGGTACCTATTTCCTAGTTGAAAATTCAACTATTTTGTGGAAAATTTGTCTTTCTGACCTAAAAATTCTTCTGTCGGAACAATGCTAACAATTAAAAAAAGTAGGCTAATAAGATAAATAGTAGAAGTTAAAGAGGATAAAGGAGCAATGGTGATGTTTTTATTCGATGGGGAAAATCTTCATTTTTCAGAATCAATAAAATTTGAAAATTCGATTTTTCGCTCCTAAAGCTGGTTTATTTGTTCCACGCCACATGGTATTTCCGGAAAATTCATATTTTCTCTTTTGTTGGGGGTTCCTATTTTCTAGTTGAAAATTGAACTATTTTGTGGAAAATTTGTCTTTCTGACTTATGAATTCTTCTTTTGGAACAATGCTAACAATTAACTAAAGTAGGATAATAAGATAAATAGTAGAAGTTAAAGAGGATAAAGGAGCAATGGAGATTTTTTTATTCGGTGGGGGAAATCTTCATCCTTTAGAATCAATAAAATTTGGAAAATCGATTTTTCGATCCTAAAGCTGGTTGATTCGTTCCACGCCGCATGGTATTTCTGAAAAATTAATCTTTTCTAGTTGAAAATTAAACTATTTGTTAAAAAATATACTTTTTTGTTGGGGTTCCTATTTTCAAGTTGAAAATTAAACTATTTTGTGGAAAATCCTTCTTTCTAACTTAAAAATTCTTCTTTTGGAACAATGCTAACAATTGAAAGAAAATAGGATAATAAGATAAATAGAAGAAGGTGAAGAGGATAAAGGTGCAATGGATATTTTTTTATTCAATAGGGGAAATCTTCATTCTTCAGAATGAACAAAAATCGGAAAATCGATTTTTCGATCCTGAGGCTGGTTGATTCGTTCCACGCCACATGATATTTCCTGAAAATTCATCGTTTCTAGTTGAAAGTTAAACTACCCGATTAAAAATAAACTCTCTTGTTGGGGTTCTTCTTTTCAAGTTGAAAATTAAACTATTTTGTGGAAAATTCGTCTTTCTGACTTAAAAATTCGTCTTTTTGAACAATGCTAACAATTAAAGGAAGTAGGATAATGAGATAAATAGTAGAAGGTGAAGAGGATAAAGGAGCAATGGAAATTTTTTTATTCGGTGGGGGAAATCTTCATTCTTCAGAATCAATAAAATTCTAAAAATCGATTTTTCGATCTTAAGGCTGGTTGATTCGTTCCACGCCACATGGGATTTCTGGAAAATTCATCTTTTGTAGTTCAAAATTAAACTACTCTGTTAAAAATAAACTCTTTTGTTGAGGTTTCCTATTTTTGAGTTGAAAATTAAACTATTTTTTGGAAAATTCTTCTTTCTGACTTAAAAATTGGTCTTTTGGAACAATGCTAACAATCAAATGTAAGCAGAATAATAAGATGAAGAAAGGAAGATAAAATGTGGAAGGTATGGAGGATGAAGAAGCAATGGAGATTTTTTTATCCGATAGGGGAAATCTTGATTTTTCAGAATCAATAAAAATCGGAAAATTGACTTTTTGATCCTAAGGCTGATTTCTTCGTTCCACGACACATATTATTTTTGGTAAACTTATCTTCTTTAGTTGAAAATTGAAATACTCTTTAATAAATATTCAAAAATCGATTTTTCGGCCCTAAGGGTGGTTTATTCGTTGCACGTCACATGGTATTCCTGGGAAATTCATCTTCTTTATTCTTTTTGAACAATGAGAACAATTAAAAGGAGGCAGTATGATAAGATAAAGAGAGGAACATAAAGAATAGAAGCTAAAAAGTATGAAGGAACGTTTATAAAAAAGAGAAGAGGAGGGTTTAAAGAGGGAGTTTGGTCAGAGAGGAAAAAACTCGAACATTTTCTGTCTTTTCTGAATGGGAGACCAAGCCAAATGCAAGTCGCTGGCTAGCTAGGAATATCGACGGAAGTCTCTGAACCTCCCCCGAGGCTAGACACGGCCTCGAATTACTCCGAGGTTAGAGAAATAAACGCTTTACGCTTCTCCATGATTCGCCATGTTTAAGAAGACGATTGGGTAAATACACAACTAGTTAGTTCAAATTGAAGTTCACTATTTATCTAAGGAACTCGATTCTACTTACAATTAGGGAGATCCATCAAACTCTCTAAATTCTAGATCCCCAAAATCCTAGAATTCTTTAAAATCCTTGAATTCTCTATAATCTGAAATCTAAAATGAATATTCTGCTTAAATATGTGGAATACCCTGAATTCTTTGAGTTCCATAAAAGCGCAGAATTCAATTATTCAGCTCATACTGATATTCAGCTCATACTGGTATTCAGCTCATACTGGTTTTCAGCTCATAATTTTATTCAGCGTATACTGGTATTCTACTCATACTGGCATTCAGCTCATACTGATATTCACCTGGTATAGGTTTCCTCGAATATTCCTAATTTCTGCAATGGTTTGAATTATCTGAATCCCTTGAATTTCTTGAATATTCTAAATCCCTTGAATTCCTGGAATATTCTGAATTATCTGAATTTCCAGAATTCTATGAATTTCCCGAATTCTATACATTTCCAGAATTCTTTGAATTTTTAGAACCCTCCAAGTTTCCATAATCCTCCAAATATGTTGAATTCTCTGAATTTCTGAAATTCCTTGACTTTTTTGAATTCCTTGAATTTTTGGAATTCTTTGAATTTCTGAAACATTTATAATTTATGAAAATCCCTGAATTCACTCAAATCTCTAATATCCTTGAATTATCTATATTCCCTAAATTCCCTGAGCATTCTGAATTCCTTGAATTTTCAGAATTCTCTTAATTTTGAGAAGTCTCTGAAATTCTGGAATTCCAGGAATTTCTTGAATATGTCTGAATTCCTTAAATTCCTCGATTTGCTTAAATACTTGAATAATCGTTAATCTTTATAATTCCTTGAATTTTCGGAATTCTCTGGAAATATCTGAATTCCTTGAAAGTCAATTTTTCATATGAAAAATAGCAAGTTACTAGTAAAAAGGATGATAATAAAACACTTTTCCGTTATTTTTAATAATAAAAAATACTACAGAACTTTTACTTCAGAACCCACACACTTTTTCCAATTATTCAGCTCATACTGGAATTCAGGTGATACTGGTATTCAGCTCATACTGGAATTCAGATCATACTGGTATTCAGCTCATACTGGTATTCATATCATACTGGTATTCAGCTCATACTGGTATTCAGTTCATACTGGTATTCAGCTCATACTGGTATTCAGCTCATACTGTTATTCAGTTCATACTGATATTCACCTCGTATAGGCTTCCTCGAATATTCTTAATTCATGCAATGCCTTGAATTATCTGAATCCCCTGAAATTCTCTGAATTTCTGAAATTCCTTGATTTTGTTGAATTCCTTGAATTTTCAGAATTCTCTTAATTTCCAGAAGTCTCTGAAATTCTGGAATTCCAGGAATTTCCTGAATTGTCAGAATTTCTGAAATTCCTTGATTTGTTTGAATTCTTGAATAATCTTTAATCTCTAAAATTCCTTGAATCTTCGGAATTTTCGGAAAATATCTGAATTCCTTGAATTCTCTGAAAATATCTGAATTCTTTAAATTCTCTGAAAATATCTGAATTCTTTGAAATCTCTCAGTCCTATCAAATCCTTGAAATAACTGCATTCCCTAAATATTCAGAATTCCGAAAATACTAAGAATTCTCTGAATGGTCAAAACCACATTAGTCAATTTTCCACATGAAAAATAGCAAGTAGCTCGTGAAAAGGCTGATAATGAATACTTTCTCATCATCGTTACTCATAAAAAATACTAAACAACTTTTAATTTAGAACCCAGTCACTTTTTCCCACTATTCAGCTCATACTGATATTCAGCTCATACTGGTATTCAGCTCATACTGGTGTTCAGCTCGTACTGGTGTTCAGCTCGTACCGGCATTCAGCTCATACTGGCATTCAGCTTATACCGGAATTCAGCTCATACTGGCATTCACCTCGTACAGGTTTCTACTACTGTATATAAAGCTGGGGAAACTGTGAGTTAAAGAAAAACTTTAATGAAGTTTAATCCCAGCTTCCGCACACTTAATAAAAATCCTCGAAAGCCTCTAAATTCATTTCAAAGGGAAAAAATCCTAATGAAGAAAACTAGAGAAACACTCCTCTGTAGCTAACACCATTAAATGCACGAAACCGTTAGTAATCTTTTGTATCCTTTATCCGATAGTGTTTTCCGCTTCCGCTTCTCTGCGAGACTCGTACACGGGAGATTCAGAAAAATATGAGGTCGAGTCCGAAATAAAGAAAATGCTTTATCTCCTTCCCTCTCGATCTCTTTCCAGTTAACTTCCCTTTCACCAGGATCCTCTAACCAGTATCCAGAGTCCGTTGCCAACCCTTTTCTCTTTTCCAAACTCGTCTCTCTAAGTAATCACCCCCACATTTGACTCTTTTCTCTTCGTGGTTATAAAAAATATTGGTATTCAGCCCATACTATTATTCAACTCATACTGGGATTCAGCTCATACTGCTATTCAGCTCATACTGTTATTCAGATCATACTGGTATTCAGCTCATACTGTTATTCAGCTCATACTGTTATTCAGCTCATACTGGTATTCAACTCATACCGATATTCAGCTCATACTGGTTTTCAGCTCAAACTGGTATTCAGCTCATACTGGTATTCAGCTCATACTGGTATTCAGATCATAATGGTATTCAGCTCATACTATTATTCAGCTCATACTGTTATTCAGCTCATACTGGTATTCAACTCATACTGATATTCAGCTCATACTGGTGTTCAGCTCATACTGATATTCAGCTCATACTGGTATTCAGCTCATACTGGTATTCAGCTCATGCTGGTATTCAGCTCATACTGGTATTCAGCTCATGCTGGTATTCAGCTCATACTAGTATTCAGCCCATATTGGTTTTTAGCTCATACTGGTACTCACCTCGTACAGGTTTCCACTACTGATGTTATTCTAAGAATTCAAGAAATTCTAGTAGTTCTACGATTTCAGGGTGTTCCAATTAATCCGTCTTAAAAACTAAATTATTGTGTTCAAAATTAATTTTTTTTCAATTATTATTTTTTAACTGTAGATTTAACTATTCCATTCTTTGTTGCAAATTGACATTTTTTAGTTGAAAATTGAACTAACTAGTTGAAGCTGAACCAATTTGTTGAAAATTCATTTTCTTGTTTGAAGATTTATCTCTTTGGTTGAAGTTTGAACTATTTTGTTGAAAATTAGTTTTTTGGTCTAAAGTTAATTATTTTACTCAAAAACTAACCAATCCATTTTCTGTTAAAAATTAATAGTTTTCAGTTGAAAATTCAAATTTTTTTTATCAATGTTGTTGGTTTAAAATTAATTTTTCAAGTCTGAAAATTAATTTATTTTGTTTAATCTTTGTCTTTCTTTTTGGTTGAAAAATAATTTTTCTAACTTTTGGGTTTAAAATTAATCTTTTCTGGTTGAAAATTCAATAATTTAATATAAACTTCAACTATTTTGTTCAAAAATAACTTTTCTGTTCAAAATGTATATTTTGGGGTTGAAAAATCGAATGCTCTGTGGGAAATTCGTCTTCATGGAATAAAAATTCGTTTTCTTTCGCCTAAAAGTAATTTTTTTCACTTAAAATTTAAATATTCCATTCTTAATTGAAAATTACAATTTTTCATTTAAAATTTAAATACCTGGTTGAAATTTGAACTACTTTGATAAAAAGAATCTTTTTATTCAATATTCATGTCTTTAGTTAAAAATTGAACTAATTTGTTTCAATTTTTTTTTTTATTATTTTCATACCTGAAAACAAAACTGTTGCATTCATAGTTTAAAAATGATCTTTTTTGATTAAAAATTCGCCTATCTAGTTAAAAGTTGAACTTTTTTATCAAAAGTTGAATTACTTTGTTAAGAATTTATCATTTTGTTTGAACATTGATTTTTGGGTTGAAAATTCGTTTTTTGTTTTTTTTTTACCATTTGTTTGTATTCTCTTTTTTTCACCAAATAGTAGAATTTTAAACTAATAGAGATGAATTTCGAACCAAAAACGAAATAGTTCAAATTTCTACCAAATTTATGAGTTTTCAAACAAGAAGATTAAGTTTCTACAAGAAAGACAAATTTTCAACAATATACATAAATTTCAATCTGAATATTTAAAGTTTTGAATAATAAGGCGATTATTCTACAAGAAGAAAACGAATTTTCAATAAAATTGTTACATTTTCCACTAAAAAAATTAATTTTTAACCAGAAAAGGAAAAGTGAAATTTCCAGATGAAAAAATGGAATTTTCAACAATATAGTTCAATTTGCAATAAAAAAGTGAATTTTGATCTGAAAAAGACAACATTTTCACCAAAAACTTAATAGTTTAATTTTCTGTAGAAAAAAAATTAATTTTCAAACAACAAAAAAAACGAATTTTGCTGTAGAATAGGTACATTTTCAATCATAGAGATGAAATTTCAACTAAAGTCATGAAGTTTCAAACAAAAAAAAGTCCTTTTCAACAAAGTAGTATGTCTCAATAAGGAGACATGCTGGAGTCGAACTTTTCGACTTCAGCATGTCTTGATTGGGGGCAATTCAAGTTGAAAAGAAGTCAAAAAATTTTTACTCGGGTCCGTACACCGCCACACATTTGCATTCGCTGTCCATCCTCCTGTCGTATAAACGGCTACTTTCTTAACTAAAAAGTCGCTGATAAAACGCGTAAATCATACCTGCCTTACATAGAAATTTCTGAAATACCTTTTGTGTGAATGTGATTCGAGTATATATCTTTATCTATCTTGCCATCTATCTGTCTATCTGCCCATGTTCTTCTACATTGAAGTTCGTTAACGGAACGCTGAAATCATTTTCTTTCACTCTCCTATATTTCCACTATTGCGATTCCTTAATTGCCTCCGGTCAAAGCGAATGCTGGAAATAGAGATACCGATCAGCTTGCAATCTGATGGGATAAGCTGGGACGAAAGAGATATATGTGTGCACATACACATGGACGAGGAAAGATAAAAAACAGAGGCATCATGACAGAAGAAATGGATAACCCATAATGCGGATAATCGGGAGCAATTGCAATCATTTTGCAACTTTTTTCTCATTCCCTTTGATATCGAGTGATCAAACGAAATCTAGAACCAGTTTGGTTAGTTGATGAAATTTAATCAAATTGTAGCACAATTTGTAGCACAATTTGTTGAAATTCATATAAGTAGAAAGTTTCGAAAGCAGCGTGGCTCAGATTGTAAAATACGAGAGTCTTTTTTATATAGCCTTTTCTTTTCTATACAATTTCCTATTATTATTTCCTTTATCATTAAATGTAATCATTTATTGTAGGGTACGAACTTCATCACAATTCAATTATGTCTCGAGAATCTTGCAATAATTGTTGTTGGAAACCTGATTGGCTTTTCATTACTTGGAGCTGTTTTATATCTTAAATTTGAAAATTAAATCTTCTATAAAAAATCGTAGAAAACCTTATGAGAATTGAGAAATATTTGTGCTTTCTGATACTCTTGAGTAGTTAAATTGAAACTCTCAAATTATCTTATGAATTATTGTAAATACTATCATAACAATAATAATATGATAATGATCATAAAGATTCGAAGAAGACCGGTCACTTTTTGAAATTATAGATTGTGTTAGCTTTTTACTGGAAATGAGCAGTTTTAAACCAAAATCATTATAAAGATTTCATATTTTCAACCATTTTTCGGTTTTGTTCGCGTTTCTAACCATTCAGCGGGTTTCAAATAAAAATCATTAGATTTTTAAGGTCCATAATTTTTGAAAATTTTCAGCTTACGTTAGCGTTTTACACCAAAAACTGGCATTTTAAAACAAAAATCATTACAATTTGAACAAGATTTAGAACATTTTAACAATTTAGAATTATTTTAGTACTTTTCGTCGGAAATGGGTAATTTTAAAAATGAAAAAAAAAGATTCAGTAGAAGATTCGGACATTTGAACAATTTCAGATTATATTAACTTTGTTCAAAGCAAATCAGTTGATTATGTTAGTGTTTTTCGTCGTAAATGGGTAATTTCAATAATAAAAATATATAGTTGGAACAAGATTCACAAATTTCAACAATTTTAGGTTACGTTGGCGTTTTACATCAAAAATTGGTATTTTAATACAAAAAAGACTCTAGTTCGAACAATATTTGCAATGTTGGAACAGTTCAGATTATATTAACGCTGTTCAAATAAAAACGCTTATTTTCAACAAAAATCATCAGATTTTAAAGGTTCATAATTTTTTAACAATTTTCGTTTCCGTTAGCGTTTTACACAAAAAACTGGTATCTTGGACAGAAATCATTATAATTTGAGCAAAATTTACAATCTTTAACATATTTTGAATTATATTAGTGTTTTTCCTCAGAAATGGAACATTGTAATAATGACAAAACAAAAAAAGATTTGGAAGAAGATTCACACATTTGAACAATTTTAGGTTGCATTAGCGTTTTACACCAAAAATTGGTAATTTAGAACAAAAATCATTCCAGTCCGAACAATCTTCGCAATTTTGGAACAATTTCGATTATGTTAACGTAATTCAAAGAAAAACGCTTATTTTAAACAAAAATCATCCGATTTTATAGGTTCATAATTTATGAACAATTTTAGTTTCCGTTAGCGTTTTACACCAAAAATTGGTATCTTAGACAAAAATCATTATAATTTGAACACGATTTATAATCTTAAACGAATTTTGGATTATATTAGTGTTTTTCCTCAGGAATGGAACATTGTAATAATAACAACAACAAAAAAAGATTTGGAAGAAGATTCACAAATTTGAACAATTTTAGGTTACATTTGCGTTTTACACCAAAAATTGGCATCTTAAAACAAAAATCATTACAATTTGAACAAGATTTAGAACATTTGAACAATTTTGGATTACTTTAGTATTTTTCGTCGGAAACGGGTAATTTCAATGATAAAAGAAAATATTTGGAAGAAGATTCAGTCATTTGAACAATTTTAGGTTACGTTAGCGTTTTGTCCAAAAAAATAGGTATTTTAAAACAGAAATAATTTTAGTTCGAACAATATTTGCCAATTGTGACCAATTACAGATTATATTCACTTCGCTCAAAGAAAATCAGTTATTTTGAAAAAAAGTCATCAAATTTTAAAGTATCATAATTTTTAAACAATTTTAGGTTTCGTTAGCGTTTTATACCAAAAATTAGTATTTTTAAACAAAAAGCATTATACTTTGAACAAGATTTAGAATCTTTAACAATCTGTGTTTTCCATCGGAAATGGGTAATTTCAATAATAAAAAAAAGATTGGTAACAAGATTGACAAATTTGAACAATTTTAGGTTGCATTAGCGTTTTACACAAAAAGTTGGTATCTTAAAACAAATATCATTCTAGTTCGAACAATATTTGCAATTTTGGAACAATTTAGAATATATTAACGTTGTTCAAAGAAAAACGCCTATTTTAAACAAAAATCGTCAGATTTTAAGGGTTCATAATTTTGGAAAAGTTTTAGGTCCCGTTAGCGTTTTACATCAAAAACTGGTATCTTAGACAAAAATCATTATAATTTGAACAAGATTTATAATCTTCGACGAATTTTGGATTATTATAATGTTTTTCGTCAGATATGGAAAATTGTAATAATAAAAACAATCAGATTTGGAAGAAGTTTCACAAATTTGAACAATTTGTGGTTACATTAGCGTTTTACACCATAAATTGGTATTTTAAAACAAAAATCATTCTAGTTCAAACAATATTTGAAATTTTTTAACTAGTTTAAAAAATCTTAGATTATGTTAGCATTTTAAATCAGAAATTGTTATTTCAAAACAAAAATCATTGTAATGTGAACGAAATTTGGAATATTTAACAACTTTCGTTTATGTTATTGTTTTTTGTTGGAAATTGACATTTTTGATTTGTTTTTTTTTAATTGCAAAAAACATTTACAAATTTTTAAACCTTTAGGTTATGTAAGCTATATGCATCAAACATTGGTATTTTCGGTGATTTTTCGGATATAATCGTCTATTTTAAACAAATATCATTACATTTTGAAGAAGATTTAGATCCTTTTAACAATTTTCTCCAATGTTATGTTAGTGTTTTTCGTAACAAATTATTGGCATTTTTAATGCAAGATTTTTAGATTTGAAAGAATATTTACAATAGTTGAACAACTTTAGGTATTTCTAAAAAAAATTAGATTGAAATTCAGTGATTTTCGTTTAAAATAATTAAATTAAGAAGTTTGAAGAATTTCTAACTATGTTTGTGTTTTTGGTCTGAAATAAAACAAAACCCGTTATGCCACCCACTATGAAAACCCACTATGAAAAGTATTTTTGGTTTGAAAATTATTTTTGATTTTTTTCAAAACCTTCCCCTTTTTGTTTTTTTTTTTGCGAAAAGTGTTTTTTTTTAAAGGACAGATTAAAATGTCCAGATTATGAAAAAGTGATCATAATTTGAAATAATTTTGTGTTTTCAAAGGAGTAAAAATAAACTTGACAATCTGAAACAAGAAAAACTTTAAAATCTAAAAAATTGCAAAAAGGAAACGTTTAAAAAAGTCCCATCTCCCCAAAAATAACAAAAAGATTCCAAATGTGAACAATTTGATATTTTAATGTGAAAATTGCGTGAGACAAAAAAAATTATCGCGCACATGGCGCACGTGTTTGTTTTCTATTTCTTATTATTATTATGCTACTAAGCCTTACCCCTTTCGAGGCAAGCGTAACTTACTCGATTCTAGCTTTGTTATATTTCCGGGGATCAAGAAATTCGACGCAAATTTCCCGTGTTGCTGATCAATCTCTCTAGCAATCACCACAGGCGAAGAGCTTCACAAAGTCATTATATGTCATAGATCACACGGAAATATTTAATCTGACTGATAAGCCCATAGTAAGATCCATACTCTTTACTCTAATCACATCCACTAAGTGAAGCTCTCCACGAGGGCCCATTAGTATCCGAGATAAGCCGTTACAAGCGTCTCTCACTCCACTAACACCCTTCACACATTTCATAGTTATTATACAATTCTTTCGTTCATTTTGAAGACTTTTTTCAGCTTGTTATTTCAGGTCCTTATCAAGTTTGTGATATTCTCAGCGTATTATTTCGAGATTCAATCTTCTGTTTGTTTGAAAGTGAAGCCAAATCGAGATCGGTTCGCCAATCTCGTTTAGCGTCGTTTTAACGTCAGCTTGAAACACGATAACGCCCTATTACTTGTGTCACCCCCTGTTAGAAAACTCGCATCACGAACCTGTTTTCTTTCCACAGCTTTTCTGTGATATTGCATTATCAATTGCTTTGAGTGTACCTATGTATATGGCTTGTTCTGAATACTTTGCTTCGCGTAACCAGACCTCGCTTTCAGCCATATAGTAAATCCTTGTTATATCTCAATGTATATGTCAGGATTCTGTCGAAATAACGTCGACGTTATAGTTTCCTATCCAATAACACACATACCAAATCAGTCAAGCTGATTCTGGGATCCTTCTTTTTTTATGACAAAAATTGATCTTGTACATATCTGCCCTGATTTGAAAGAACACCATTACTCAAAAAAATCGAAAAATGAGTTGTTTATATCAAAGGAATCGTGAAAGAAAGATACACCCGAATATGCAAATTAATTTTGAAAATAGTTAGTAATACAAAAATTAATTATTGCATAATTACTGCAAAACACCGTTAACTCAAATATTGTCGATAATTATTTCGCAAGAGTACCGTTAACTCTATAAATTGGACCGGAACTAGGTGAACTAAAAAATAGACAGTCGAATATATCACAGAAAAATACACAAGAATACCGTTAACTCGGAGATAACGGCATTTTCTAAATTATTCCATGGCTTTTCAGCGCCAAAAAAAAAAAACGTTTTCATTTCGAAGAATTACCGTGACCAGGTGACTGAAAAGTAATACTTTAAAAATAATTATTGGAACTTTTTACTTGTAGAGGCAAATATGGAGGGAATATTCAAAAGTGTTTGATCCTTTCATCTTTTCTATTATCATCTACTTTTTCTATGCATCTGTATGTAAAATAAAATAGTATAATAATTGGTATTTTGAATTATAATACATTTTTTGCATGCTCTTTCAGAAGGGCATCATTAATCCAATTCATTTTCATTTATCAGAATATTATGTGACATCTTTTGTTTATTAGAATATAGGTTAACATAATAATGTAGCTGGTCTTGTAACATTTATCGAATGAGGATATCGCTAACTAGATAAATAACTGACTTAATCTGAATTAGATTTATTTATTTGTAGACTTATTCAGATCAAAAGGTTACTAATTGAAAATTCACAATTATATTTCTTTTCAAATATTTAATGAATTACCAAGGTTTACCAGATAATTGTATAAGATCGTTGTGTTTTTTAAATACAAAGCAATGTAATGAAAAAAATAAGTTTCAGGAATTAAAACAAATAATAATTTAAATTTTGAAATAAAGAAAGTTCTTAGAACGTTTCCAATTTGTGTACTATCAATATTTTTATTAGCATAATAATCAGTAAAATAACAATAAAAAAAGAGTAATCATAGTGACATAATTAATTTGATGACTTATTATGAATTAAATTAATATAATAATTGATAATAAACATTATTATTTTTATTTAAGTGAACGGTGTTCTTCAAAAACAGGAGAGATTTATTCTCTTTGGTTATGATTACCAAAAATTTGATTGTGAATAATGAAAATGTGGATGGTTTAGTAAAAAAATTTATCGGACTCAAAGCAAAATGGTTGTTTAAGTATACTCATTGGCTCTCAATATTCATTGGGTCTCAGACAAACCAAAGTTTCTTTGATTCAAGGAAATTGCCCTAGATTACAGAAAATATATTTAGTTAAAAGAAATGTTTTTTTTTTCAATAAAATTCGTTTTTTAATTTTAAATTATGTTCCTAATTCCAACATTATTTTTGGTTGAATGAACAAAATTAGTTAGATTCCTATAGAAAGTGTCAGTGATTTTCCTCGATTTGACTTCAGAATTTAGTATTATGATCATAGCTTCTTTATTTTGTTTCAAAAAATAAAACCAAATGTTCCATGTTTAAAGAAAAAGCTAGAAGAGAAAATTCTTTGATTCAGTAAAATGCATGTGATTTGAGAAACCTTTTGGTTAATCACAATTTCGTCTATATAATACATTAATTATACTGATGAAATTTATTTGTAATTATTCAAGCAAATTCTTTGCAAACTGAACGCGTTTTATTGAAACAATTCATTTTCATCACTTTAGCGCTTTATTGCATTTAAGAAATGTTTTATTATATCTATAATGTACAAATTTGACTTAAACCAAACCATATTGTTACTTCAACTACATAATTTGATTGCTGTTATAAAAATATGGTTAATTCTGCCAAATATATTTTTGTTCAACCAATAAAACGATTTGTTGAACGTAGAAAACTTTTTAGTCGGATCAATCAACTGTTCCCACAAAATAATTTGTGCGTGAAAAATTTCTTTGACAATTAGTTATATTAATATAAATAAAGATTGGTATAATGAAAGCTTAAAATTTCACAATTTTAAGCCGTTAAAATAAAAAATTGTATAATTCGGACGTCATAAAGTTTAAAAATTTCAATATGAAACAGTTTTTTTAACATTGTTCAAGCATAAAAACAATTTGTAAACATTTTTTGTTTTGAAATTAAAGTCTTCAATTGTAAATTGTGCTTCATATTCAAATTCAATATAATAAAATTTCAATTTAATAAGATTATCTGTACTATTGGGACAGATTTAGGTTAAAAAAAAGTCTGAATACTTCAATATAAAATTATTTCAGTTTGAAACTATTCAATTTGGAACACCCTAAACCTAAAATTGACTATCAAGGCTTTGAATTTGGAGTGTACCGATTTTGAAAGATTTGAGAAGGAAATATTATCATTTTATCTGAATAATTAAATTTCAGCGTTTTCAATAAGGAATTTCTTTAATTCAAAATTTTTCAACTAATAAGACTTTCAATCTAAGAAGAAAAGAAATTCTGGAAGAATCAGGGGTGGGTGATTTTTTTTATCACATCGTTGTATTTTGCCTATCAAAAGGGACACTCTTTCTAACAATTTCATCCATCGTCGAAGAGATTTTATTTGCTTTTAGTCAAAGTTTATAAAAGAACACATAGCATTTTCTTAAACTACATTAATACATTTTTTGTTGCTCAGTGACCATAAAAATAATGTAATATATGATTTTAGATAGTAGAAACTCTATGATGACGTCACAATTATTTTAATGCAACAATTTTAGTACGTGAATTCGAAAACAATGATAAGTTTTCTCTAAAAATTTTTGTTCTTGAATTTACTTTCACCAGTTACCCACGCCCTTTTTCGTATATTTCAGGGTGCGTGGGTTGGTGAAACTCAGTCTTCCGGTAAGGATATTATGATGAATCCTTCTTTGTTTTTGTCTGAGGTCAAATACAAGTAAGTAGTGAAAGATAATCTGAGAACCGATCATGAAGAGGAAAGTTAACATTTTTTCCGAATTTTCATAAAAATTTCATAATGCGTGGGGAAATAAGACGCAGTCTTTCGATAAGGATATTAGGATAAAACTATTTCTGGTGTTTTTCCGACATGAAACACAAGTAATTAGTGAAAAAATATTGAAAACAGGACATTCCGAGAAATGTTAGAATTTTCTCGGATTTTTTCCGTTAACATTTTAGAGAGCGTAGTTGAAACAAGTGCAGTCTTCCGGTAAGAATATTTTGATTACATATTTACAATTACTCTCCGACATCAGGTCAAAATAAATAGTAAAAGTAAATTCGAGAACCGAAGGGCTAGAGAAAAGTTACAATATTTTCCGTATTTTTATAAAAGTTTTAGAATACGTGGGCAAAAAAATGCATTTTTCCGATGAGGAATTGGGATGAATATTTTTTTGGTGTTGCTTGACATAAAAAAAGTAATTCATAGCGGAAAATCCGAGAACCGAGCATTTTGAGGACCGTTAGAATTTTATGCGCATATAAAATATAGTGTATTTCCTTAAAATAATTATTATGATATTATAATAGAATTATTACCATCTAGAGTCATATATAACATTATTTTATGATAATTAAACAATAAAATAATGTGAGTAATTTTTAAAATATTATATTTTCATATATATATATATAAATCTTGCGAATTTCAGTTAGAATATTTATGAATTTCTATTTCATGTTATCAAATTTTCCCGTTGAAATTATTGGATCATTTTAAATAAATGAAATTTGACAAAAAAATGAATTAGTATACCTCCATGGGACATATTAAATTTTTCTTCAATAGGAAAATTTGATTAATTTTCAATTTGTGTAATACAAGGTGGTCAGTGGATGTAACATCACGAATTTAGATAACATTTAATAAGTTGAGTACGTTTTTTGATGATGAAATTTAAAAAAGATTTGTGAATTTCGTGAAGAATCTCCTTCTTTTTCCCCCTTTTCTCATTCTTTTTGTTTGAGTTGCAAACTGCCTTAGTAGAACCCAATAGGACGATTTTTTTTTAAATTATTAGTTCAAAAAGTCTACGATTATATTTTTGGTTTAGAGTTCATCTCGTTTTGTTAAAAATCCTAATATGGGTTAAGAATTTGATTATCTTGTTGAAAATATAACTATTTTTGTAAAAAAATCATATTTTTTCACAAATTCAACTTTTTGGTTGTAATTATTATTTTTTGTTGTTGAAAATTCTTGTTATTTTTTGCGTAAAAATTAATTTTCTTTCTGAAAATTGAGCTATTCCTTCTTTGGTTGGAAATATATCCTTAACAAGTTTAAAAATTAATTGTTTGGTAGAAAATTCGTGCATTTTGTTGAAACTTTGTCTTGTTGGTTAGAAAAATAATCACTTTTGTTGCAGATTCATCTTTTTGGTTTACACTTAAACTTCTTTTCAGAAAATTAATTTTGTTTGTTTGAACATTCATCATTATAGTTGAAATATCATATTTTCAGGTTGAAAATTGACCTGTTTTATAGAAAACTTGTCTTCGAGGATTGAAAATTCAACAATTTAGTTTAAAAATTAACTAAATTAGTAAAAAGTAAACTATTTTAATGAATATTTAACAATTTGGTAGATACTTAATTTTTTTGTTGAAAAACCATATTTTCGGGTTAAAATTTCAACTGTTTTTTAGAAAAATCGTCTTTCCGGCTTCAATATTCCACAATTCTGTTAAAAATTCGTCTTTTTTGGTACAATATTAATCTTTTCGATGAAAAATGAATCTTTTTTGTTAAAAATTTAACTATTTGCTTCAAAATTTATCTTTTTTGCTTTAAAGTTTAACTATTTGGCTGAAAATTAAACTACTTTGTTACAGATCATTATTATTATTATTATTATTATTATTATTATTATACTATTAAGCCGTTTCCCTTTCGGGGTTATATTAAACATTTTAGTTGAAAATTTAAATTTTTTGTGGAAGATTCCTGTTGTTTTTGGCTAAAAATTAATTTTTTATATCTAAAAATTTAACTATATCGTTGAAAGTTCAACTATTTTGTTGAACATTCTTTTGCTCGAAAGTTAAACTACTTGGTTATTAATGCGATTGTTTGGTTGAAAATTAATATTGTTGTTGTTGAAAAAGGTAGAAAATCTCCTTGGTTGAAAATGCAACGACTTTTTTTAAAACGCAAAATATTTCGACTTGAAATCTGAGGAATTAAAAGCGTTACATATTGAATTCAATTTGTTATTTACATTAATTTAATTTAAAAGAATTGATTGGCCTATTATTTCACTGTTATTTCCATGTTCACAAAAATTTAGATTATGTTCTGGGTTAGGTTAGTAAGTGTAATATGTATTATCCTTTCCATGAACATATAAAAAAGTTAAGGTTTGTTTTTTGGTAGAATCTTGTACTATCTTTTTTATAAACATAGGCAGGTTCACAAATTTGTATGTCTGTTTTTATTGCATTTTTAATACAATATGTAATATGTTTATATGTAAAGATAATATAACACATGAGACAATATGGCATATAAGGTAATATGTCACATGAATTAATATAACACAGGAGGTAATATGACGCATGATGTAATATGACACATGATGTAATATGACATATGAGGTAATATGACACATTGGGAAGCGTGGCACATTAGGTAATGTGGCACATTGGATCTATGTTTGTTACTAGGATAGTATATTTTTGGTAATACGGGGCCACCAAAAATGCGATGATATAACATGGGGTTATATGGCATATAGGGAAATATGGCACATAGAGCTTGTACTGCTTTATCTAAAAACATCCTAGATTCCTGAAAGAGCGGCGGTGGCGACAAAATCTTTTTATAATATAGAGAGATAATTATAAATCGAAAATAAATAAGGTCGCACAACTTGAAAAGATACAAATTTCAACGAGATAGATGTATGGTGAAATATATTCTGTCAGAAATATCAATTATTTTTGGCCCCCTTGGACCTTAATTATGATATATGGTATAGACTTTTGAAAATGTGCAATTATGCATCAAGGCGTGAGCGGAAGCGAATTTCTATAAAAATATTAATGCGGTTATTACAAACTTTATTTAGGTCATCGGCATTTCGATTAATACATTCTGCCAAAAAGTTGTTACAAGAGTAACGAGGCGTTGAAGAGTCGAGTGATGTGTACTCATGGATAAAGTCATTGTGCACATAACACGCGGGAAACGTAATAGGATCGATTTAACATGAATGTTCGATCGTATCGGTTAATATTATAATGAGGACCTATGTGTGCGTAACTCGTTGATTGCTTGGTTGACTCAACTAACGGAAGTTTGAGCGATAATCGACCAGTTCGATTAATTAAGTTGTAATTTATTATACTTTTTAGTTGTCGCCACTAATAAGGTAATGTTTTGCAGTATTTTACGATCCTACTTCAACACAAATGCATAAATGATTTGAATTATCTTCAAGAGCTGATTTACTTTGTCAATTTTCAACTTTATTGGATATTTTTATGTACACATTTTCCCATTTTTTAAAATAAATTTTAGTTGAATGTGTTAAAAATGCAGAAGGGCACACTTAGGAGCGTTATTAAATTTTATCATTTTTAGTATAACAATTTTCTAGTTTGACCTATTCAACTCGAACCGTTCAGGGTTTAAAGTTTCAAATTGATATCATTTCAAAATACTAAAGAATCTAAAATGAAGACTATTTCAAATTAAACAATTTAACCCTTACATGCACGGTGGGATATTTAATATCCCACCTAGATTATCATCATATTTATGATATTGCAAGTTGTCTTTTCTCGATTTTGGTGATTTTTTTTCGTGAATTTACTATAACAAGATGTTAAAAAATTGAAAATTACACTCCGTTATTTCAAGTTTCTGGTGAATTTGTAACTATTATTAAAAAAATACCAAAAAAGACACTTCTTGCAAGAAAAATCCCATATTTCCAAAAGTTTTTGTTGTATTCACATAAAACTTGGTTTATTTAGGTTTTGACTGTCGCTGTTTTCAAATCCGTTATCATTTTTATAAAATCCAATATGGCGGATCCAATATGGTGGATCAAATTTGTGAAATTAACTCTGATTGCTACTGTAGATTTAGTATTGTAATATAATTAGTATATAGAGTTTTTTGGGGTTGGTGATTACAAATGTTTTATCAGACTTCTGAAATTCAAAATGTCTGATTTAATTTGGCGGACATTCCTAAATCCTGTCCGCCATATTGGTTCCGTCATTAAAAATTTTGAGAAATCTTATGGCAGATTCGAGATCAGCGACCTCAAAAACCCATATAGACCATTTTTCATTGAAATCAGAGTTAATTTCACGAATTTGGTCAGCCATTTTGGATTCGCCATATTTATTTTGTAAATCTGATAACAGATTAAAAATTAGTGACCCTAACAGCTCAAAAATACAAATTTTTATGGAAATCAAAGTTAATTTTATAATTTGATCCGCCATATTGGATCTGCCATCTTGGATTTCGAGAATATAATAACAAATTCAAAATAATTGACCCCAAGAACACATATATACTAGTTTCTATCAAGATCAAGGTCCATTATATAGATTCTGTCCGCCATATTGGATCCGCCATTTATAAATTTGGAAGTCTGATAGCAGATTCGGAATCAGTGAGCCTGAAAATGTAAGTATATCAAACTCAAGGTTACTTTCATGAGTTCGGTCCGCCATATTGGATCTGCCATCTTGAATTTTGAAAATCTGATAACAGATTTCAAATCTACGACCTCAAAAACCTAAACATAACAATTTTTATCAAGATCACATATATCTGAGGAGTCTATTCACTAGCGACGGAACGAGGAGTTAGATAGGCGCCTAAATGAGGGTCAGAAGATTATCGGTAGAGCAGGGTCCATTTTCAGAGATAAAGACAAATTAAAAAAAAACTAAAATGACCCATATAAATCTTTATTTGTACCGGGTTTACTATATGGTAGCGAGACATGGACATGTCAAGAAAAGGGCAAGAGTAAAATCTAGATTGCCACTTTAGGGCCTCGATAGAAAATAGGAAATCTATACAGGGCCTGTTAAGAACCAAGCTTCAATTTCTACCCGGGTTTCTGTACAATTAACTACTATCTAAGGCCTCTTTTAGATAGCATGGTAAAAGAAAGAATACATGAGAATTATAATAACTCAAACAACAGTAAAAAACAGAACTGGTCTGACAATCATAATGCTACTCTACCGTATATTTAAAGCTTATCTGACAGAATTAGAAGTTCGTTAAAAAAGTCAGGAATTAATGTTTATTTGAAAAATTTCTACAAATTAGAAAATGTATATTTGAATAAAGAATATCATGATAAAATATAAAATGTATCTGACGTCGTATATGTTATCAAATGTAACTGATGCAAAAAAGATATATTGGTGAATCTTGCAGGAGATTGAAAACCCGTATAACTGAACACAAAAGAGATTGCCAATTAGGCAATACAAATTCTAGCCTATTTCAACACGCTTGAGCAAAAGAAACTATTGCGTATAAACGAAAGATTATTTATTTTTTGACTAAAAGGATGCATATTAATGATTATCAACAATCTATTTTTAATTAACCTCTTTTTAAATATCAAGCTTTTTGGTGGGCGCGTCATGGTTTTAAGTTTATCAGACTGTGTATTTTACACTCAGTGGCTATCCTAACTTTAGAGTTTCACAGATGTTGTGACATCGTCCTCTTTCCATTATCTGATATAAAAATGTCTTCATCATTTGTGAAAAAATAACCGACATTAACCTCTGGAAATTTTCAATAGGAGGTAAAGATTTCTTCGTATGATGAGTTTTTTTGAATTTTTAGGTTTTTCTTATACTATTATTACCTACATTTTCGTATTGATTCGATTGACTTTGAGCAATGATACAGGTTAATTTCAATAATCATTCATTTTTTCATTATTTTTATAATCGAACGATTTTACCATTTTTTAAAGTTAGCACGTCTTTTTATAGGGAAGACTACCATACAGTAGATAATGACCATCAGTAAATAATATCAATTAACTAGAAAACTAGACAAGAATGTTGATTGGGTTTTTCAGTATAACATTTTGGTGACGATACCACCCTTTCTGATTATTTTGTATTGAAAAATGGTCATTAATTATTGTTTGAGAGCAAAAAGTTCATTTTTAGCATGAAAAAAATCTGACGTTTTCTTTATGCATGCTTTTCATCTAAGTTGAATTTTCTGGGGCATGTTTTTACATTATATTCAGAATTTTAAGTATAATGCACAAGACTTATATGGAGAGAGTGCTGATTTTTATCACTTATAAATATTTTAGGACTTTTATTTGACATTCCATTTTCCAACAATAGTTAACCAATAGTCGATAACCGTCGAATTTAGCTACCATGATTCGCCGCACTTAGCTTCAACGTGTCATAACTTTCATGATGATTATGGCTCGTATGCGGGTATGAGAGGTTAACAATATTTAAACAATTGGTAATAAGGTAAATAAATGTTAAAGAAAAATATGTAAGTGATCTTTTAGAAAAGTGAATTTTTTTTAATTTAGTGCTTCTTCTGAGAAGTTCAACAACAATGACTCTAGCCGTGGGCTTACAGCCTCGTAGTTCTTCCAATAAAAAGAAGAATTAGTAGTATTTACAAAAAACCGAAATTAGGTTAGGTAGGTAATAAATAAATAGTTCAACAACAATGACTTTAGCCGTGGGTTTACAACCTCGTAGTTCTTCCAATAAAAAGAAGAGTTAGTAGTATTTACAAAAAACCGAAATTAAGTTAGGTAGGTAATACCTGGCACCCATTCGCACCAGCGAAGCGTCACAAAATATCAGGAATGGGAGAGAATACAAAATGTAGCTGTTCCGATTTGACAGAAATTAATAGTAGTTTTAACTACTTCTGATCAATAAACCGATTCAAAGTAAAAGTATGCTTATGATAAATTGCAATTATTGATAATTATGTATTCTATCATACCCAGGTGCAATACCAGAAGCGATTATCTATTGTTGGTAGGACGTGTCAAAATCGTGCGTTTGGCGGAGTTCAATAAAAACGTATAATAAAACTCAGTCATCAATTTTATGAAAGTTTTATATGTAAGGATAGTTTATTAAATATATAGGCATCATTCAAATATGACAATATTTTCTTTTCATTGAAAACTGACGCAGTTTAACGCTGTGGAAATTTTGGCTATCTACTGTAGGGTAGTCTCCCCTACACGCAGAAAAAGATCCCGTATAATCTACAACCACAATTTACACTGTTTCCATTTTTCTTATAGCCGAAAAATACCAACACTATGTTAATATAACAATTTATAATATCCATATTTAATATGGACAACATGACTTCTTAGTAGATGAGTAGTAAAATCTATAAAACCAGTTGATTTCACTGAACTTTTTATAAAATCTACTGAAAAATCATTTTGTCAAAAATTGTATCGATCATGTTGTAAATTTTACCTATCCTCTTTCTAAATTTATAATACTGAAAAAGATACTGAAGTGTGTCAAGACATCGGTGTACTTATTTTGGTTAATATAATACATCATTAGAACGTTTGACCAATAAAACGTTGTTTTTCTCCTTGTGAGAAATTTTCATCAACAATATAACGTTCAAAGAAAATGATATATAGGCTTTACGAGACTTTATTGTTCTATGCAAATTCTTCATTGGATTTCGTTGAATTGATATAAAATGTTTGGACTACAATTTGTAGCATGTTGCTCTGGCAATGTAACAAATCTATCCCTCTTTTCAGCCCTCTGAAAACTTTGACTCGATTTATGCTATGACTTAGAAAGTGATAAGGTTAAAACTGGATAAATGTTATGCGTCAATCTGAGAAGAATTTGAAAAGATAGAATATTTTTCCATACATACTATATGTGTATATTTGAACCAAACATGAATGTTACGTGAAGGCTGCTATTATTATAATTAGCAATATTATATGAGGCGAGAGTTATGAAGCATATAATCATAAATCTTGATTCTATGTGTCTAATAATTTAAGGAAATATGCAAACAAATTATAATGTAATTCTAGCTTGGTAAATTGTTTTGGATCAAACTTCGCCGCAAATTGCTCCGGGTCTTGGAGGATTTAAAGACGACCCTGGTCATATGATACGAGGTTCATACAAGCGTATGTATTTACTGGTATCTGCCTAGCTACTTCATCTTGTCGCACCCTCCGACCTCGTATAGCTGTTCCCAACCCACAACGATGTCACTGCTCACCAACAACAACAACAATAACAAGAGCAACATGGACCAACTACACACTGCACAACGAAACCACCGACGCGCACCCTAAATGCTAATAACAAAAAGTTGGACCGTGTGCCGGAACTTGTAGGTGGGTAATGAAACGGATTAATCAGAGGACTGTGTAGAGAGAGAGAGAGAAAGAGAGAGGTGGAAAGGTAGAGACTAAAAGATATAGGATAAAGGATATAGGAAAGTCGTTATACGAGAGAAAAAGGTCCAACTATTGTTTGGAACATGAATCTACATGAAAACCTCAATGTGCCCTTAAATTAAATAACAGTTTTTCAAAAATAAGGCAAAAACGCTGTCGTAAGCCGAGGCCAACCGGGACATGCTAGTGAAACCGGGCCTTTCATAATTTTTTATATTTTATCATTATAGATATCTTTTTCTGAATAGAAAATCAAAAGTTTTTTCATTGTTTTCTGTAAGATAAACATCACCTTTTCTTAGAGAATGTTTGATTTAGTTTCGTTAGCAAGCTCTGATGACAATAATATTTATACAAAGTTGTCATTTTCTATATTTTAATTAAGTCAGTTAAGAAACGCTTGCACAACTTTGCTTGCCAATTTTTTTATTATTCATATCACCTATAATTTGTGACGTTCCGCAAAAAAGGGCCCACTTTGTTGGTATAGAGTTACGTATATAAGCATATAACCTCAAGATAAAGCATGGATTGAAGTATGATTTCCCTAGCCGATCGTTGCGGATCTTTAAATATATCCTTGCATATCTTTACGTGTATATCTTTACATACATCATCTTCACAAAATTATCTTAATTCTTAGCCAACATAAGATGTTTCGTTTTTGCTATTGAACGATTTTTCTAAAAAATTCTGAATTTATAGGGAAAAGTCGGACGTGGTCAAAAATTATATACTGAAATTAAGTAGGTACGTCTCGATTATTTTAGACTTACCATATTAGTTTAATTCAAGATGACAACATAAACTTATAATTTATGACAATATGTTATTCAGTATATTTTAATCATTAATATTTAATTGTAATTCCTTTGTATAATTTATTGATAAAATTTAAAAACATGTACCGTCTTACTGTACTCGATACATTAGCCAATTCTTCATCTTTTGAAATCAATAAAAACTGACTCAAAAATAAGTTCAATCCATATCTAGCATTATTTTTCAAATTCATTCACTCAACATATCAGTCGAACTCAATCTTTGACAAAAGATACTTACTGGATGGTAGTTTACGGAAAATATTTTTAGTAATTTTGACAAATATTCACAGAAAGGGCTGGAGTAAAAGTTTCCGGTTTTGTGTCGATACCATCTATTTTGACGTGTAACTCGTGTAATATTAATAAAACAATGTTTGTCTGCTACAATTCCAATAAGAGGCTGTCCAAGAACTACGTCGCACTGCTTTGGGAGGATAAGAATTCCCATAGAAATTTCTATGAACTTCTATGAGATTCGATAAGAATTTTTATGAGAATTTCGGTGAGAATTATTTCGATGATAATTTCGATGCAATGCGATACGTGGCAAGGAAGGGTTAGAGGGAAAAGAGGAGGAAGAGGGGCAGAATAAGAGGATAAGGAGGGGGAAAGACTTCATTAACGACTTAATGGGCTACAAAACCCTTTTTTACAGGCTCATGTCGCCTACTTTAACTTATATTTTCTTTTTCATTTTTCTTTTTTTTCTATTCAAAATAAATGTACATTCTTTTAAAATAAATAAAAAATGCTGTTTACTACTGTTTCGCTAAAATTTTTCACACCATTTTTACTGATCATGCGAATTTTTTCAAAAAGATATTGTTTAAGCCTTAGGATAAATGAGTAGGGAGTTAAAATTTCTTTCGAAATAGAAGTGAGTGAAATTTTGTTCGAATTAATATTGGAGAAGATTAAAATTTGCCCAAATATATTAGATCCATACTTTTAGAGTCATTATTCTTATTCAAGTGAATCAAAAATTAATAAATAACACGAGAATTCTAGGTCAATCTAAAACATCTATACCCCCTACCCCAAATTACACCCTTCATCACCGAGCAAGTCACGCCTACCCCGAAAGGGAAATGGCTTAATGGTATAAGAATGATAATAACAAAAATTTAATAAACTAGAAAAAATCTTTTTTCATTAGTGATCCTCAGTTTATTAAATTTTCATTTCCATAAATAATTACAACCATTTTTAATTTCATACTTTTAAATATGATTTGGAAAAATTCGATTCCACAGAGTATTTTGATTATACTGATAACTTTTATTTGGTGAAGTCTTTTGCACGTTAGACCTTTTTGCTGAGATTAATAAATTATGTATTGAACCTAACGAAACATTTATTGACGTAACTAAAATTTGCTTGAATTTGACAAAATATTAAACTACTCTTTTGAAAGAAAAAAAAATAGGTACGAAAAAAAAATTATGAGATGGAAAATCCTAGTAGATTGGTAAAATGGTGTTTAAGATTGCGTCAAGCGTGAAAGTGGATAGAAAAAGCAAAGAACGAGTGAAACGTAACCCTAACCCCATTCATCATCGCATTACAGAGTTAGCGTGCGCACAATGAAACACCTACGCACTCGGAAATAAGTATATTCAGAAAGCTCATAAATAGCTGCATATGTATGAAAACTCTTGGGTTGATGTATTTGAATACACGCTCATAAATTCGTGCATTAAAGTCAGAAGTAAAGGAAAGAGTTATTGCCTGCTTCTGAACACTTGCAACGCCGTGTAACGTTTTATTTCTATAGAATTGTACCTACCTAAGGGTAAATCGCGATTTATTTTATTTTATAAGACATTTTTGTTTAGCTTAGTATATAAGTGACATTCCATATACTACATTTCCAATTTAAATAGGAGGGTTAGAAGGGTTCTGATGATAACTTTGAACAATGGTAAGGAAGCAAGATATTGCTAGATCTTTCGAGAGTAGAAAAGACAAATCTTTTTATCTTTGCGACGTTTCGTCTGCTTGGTTTGCCAACCTCATCAGGTTATATTTAAATAGAAAAAACACATACACCGTATTAGATATTTCCACAGTCAAGACAGGATACACATATAAAATTATTCTTTCTTTTTATTTCAAATGAAAATGATGGATATGTCACAAAATAAAAAAGAAATGAATTTACCGTAAGAATGTTGACAATTAATTATTTGCTAGACATTCTGGTTAATGCGTTGTGTGAATCCATAAAAAAATTTCATGATGACCTTATACGATCGATGATATTCAGTCAACTGAGTTTATAAGAACTTGCAAATAAAAATACGACAAAAGCAATCTTACGGTGTGTTTTACAGAATCTGACTACTATTCTAAGATGCATAATCTTTTATCTGACACTTCTACCCACCAAAAATTAAAAACCAACCATCTAAAATCACTTCAAGAGAATACTTCTAAAATTCTCAAAAATTTAAATGATAAGAAATGGCTGCATCGTATTAATCATAAAAATGACCTTACTTTGACTGACACTGTTTGAGCGAAATGTTATGGACTTCCAAAAATCCATAAAAAAGATGTCCCACTTCGTCCGACCATTTCGTTAGTTAACATTATATGTTAGTTACATTATATGATTGCAATTTAGTTCTTAATAGTTTGGATAGAAGGTTTGCTGATATTAATCAAAATTGTAAAATTTCGTTTACAGATATCATTTTTTCTGCCAAATTTTCATGCGGAAACACCTTTTTCAGTTTTGATAATGTTTTCTATCAACAAATATTCGGCACGCCTATGGGTTCACCCATCTCACCATTGTTCGCGGATATTATCATGGATGATTTGGAAAGTTCGTGTTTACAAAAATTTCAAACTATCCATAATTACACTCCAATTTTTTATTATCGTTACGTAGACGATACCATCTTATGTATACATAGGGAACACGTTGATTCTATTATCAATATTTTTAATTTCTATGATAAAAATTTTAAATTCACTAATGAATCACAGGACAATAATCGTATCCATTTTTTAGATTTGACACTAATTAGGAATGATAATGGCATCATTACGAATTGGTATCAAAAACCGACTTCTTTGAATAGACTTATTAGTTTCTTTTCGAATCATTCTATCCAGAAAGAGAAAAATATAACTAATAATTTAGTTGACCATGCGATTTTATTATCTCCTAGAAAATTTCATAAAAACAATTTGAAAAAAAAATCGAAAAAATGTCATCAAACAATGATTATCCATTCAATTTCATTCGTAACAATATTAAGATCAGATTAAATAAAATCAGATATCGATCGAATAAAACAATAAGGATTCACGTAACACTCTATATAGTCCCCGTCCAAAAGTTTGTTTACGTTTTAACGAATAATTCGATCACCTATCTACGATTTTAAAACAATTTAATATTAGTACGATTTCTTTAGTTAAAAAAAGTCTGAGTGCTATTTTAGGACTAGGTAAAAACAATACTAATAAGTGGGAAAAAACCAACGTTGCATATAAATTTTACTGTCATAATTGTCCGGCATCATAAATAGGCGAAACAAAAAGAGCGCTATACAAACATATATCTGAACACAGAAATAATAAAAATAGTTAAAATGTAATTTTTAAGCATCGAAATAATTGTAATCATACAGTTAATTGGGATGATACAATTATTGTTGATCAAGAATGAAATTACAACAAAAGGTTCATCTCAGAAATGATTTACATAAAATACAATAGTAACAATGTGAATCAAAAGAAAATTATTTATTTGTTTAATAATTTATATTTTCCATTATTCAGGATATTCAATTTGTAATTTGTCCCTAAAATTTAGTTTATATGTATGTACATTCCTGATGAGAGTCATCCTTATTGTCGTATATCATTTGCAAGTTCTTATAAACTCAGTTGACTGAATATCATCGATCGTATCAGGTCATTATGAAAAAAATTTATAAATTCACACAACGCGTTAACTAGAATGTTAACTAGCAAATAAATAATTGTCAACATTCTTACGGTAAATTAATTTCTTTCTTATTTTGTGACATTTGTGTATCCTGTCTTGAATGTGAAAATATCTCATACGGTGTATGTGTTTGTTCTATTTAAATATAGCCTGATGAGGTCGGCAAACCAAGCCGACGAAACGTCGCAAGGATAAAAAGATTTTTTTGTCTTTTTAACTCTCAAAAGCTCGAGCAATAACTTGCTTCCTCACTGTACTATGATGGAGAGTGATAAACCAATTTTTATCAACTATGAACAATGTTTGCGAATTTATTAAAATATGACCGTGCGAAGGCACAGTTCATTATTAACATAATAAATTTCATTATTACTTTCATATTTCATACTTCAAATTCTGTTACTCATTCGCCTATATTCCCCCCTTTCCCCCCGTTTTTAAAGAATTCTTCTTTTTCCCCTATTTTTAAGAAAAATCCTCTTTTCCCCATGTTGTTTGAGAAGTCTAGTATTGTATCTTTGGTTCAGAATTTATCTTGTTTCGGTAAAATTCTACTATTTGGTTAAAAATTCAATTATTTTATTTAAAATGAAACTACTTTGTTAAAAAGTAACTTTTTTATGGCTCACCACTTTGGTTGAAAATTTACCTTTTTTGTTCAAAAGTAGTTTTTTTTTATTAAATATTAAGTTTTTTATTGGAAAATTTAATTTTTCGATTTTTAGTAGAAAATTTATCCTTTACATGATGAAAAATCAAATTTTTGGTTGAAAAGTTATGTATTTTTGTTGAAAAATCATCAACTGCTTTAAAATTTTGGTTTTTGATGAGAATGAATGTCTTGAAGTAAAAATTTGATGATTCCATTTTCGGTTTAAAAAAATATTGTTTTTCGTTGAAATTTCAAACATTTTCTTTCAAATTAGTTTTTTTTTTTTCATTTCACTCAACTAGTTGAAAATTCATCCTTTGCTAGAAAAGTCATCTTTGATAGTTGAGAATAAACTTTTTTGTTGAAAATTCAACTGTCTTCTGAAAAATTCTAGTTTTTTTTTTTTTTTTTTTTTTTTTTTTTTAAAAAATGAACTATTTTTAAATAAATTTAAATCTTTTTAGAGTTCCATAGCCCCGGACGAAATCCCTTATAGTTTCGGGCGGGTTTCCGTCCATCGCATTTTTTCCAAGAACAGGAAGTAAGAAGAACTCACAACTCACTACACAGAGAACTCAGGGAACTCAGGAAATTGTGGGGAGTGGAACTAGAAAAACTGAGGGATAATGGGGTGGGGGGCTGAATGAATTAATAGCAAATGTGGGGTAACTGAGGAGTGGAGGAAGTAGATGAGGAAGAAGTTGAGGAAGGGATCGGGGCGAAGGTTGAAGTATGAGGAGGGTAAGTAGGGGAAGGAGTGTATGGGAGGGGGAGGTTTGGACTACTTATTTACGCCTTAAGAGGCTACAAAGCCTTTTTTTATAAGCGCAAGACGCCTATTGCATCTAATTTTTTATTTAGAAATTCTACCGTGTGGTTAATATTGCATATTTGTAGGTTGGAAATTCAACTATTGTGATAAAAGTCATATTTTTTGGTAAAAAATGCAACTGTTTTGTTAGAAATTTGTTCTTTTGGATTAAAAATTCATCTTTTTGCTACAAAAGTAATCTTCTTTTGGATAAAAATTAATCTTGCTTAATTGAAAGTTCAACTAGTTTGTTCCTGATGTGCTGAAATTTTGTCATTTTGGGTTGAAAATGGATCTCCCTTGGTATATCAAATCTTTTTGGTTGAAAATTCAATTATTTTGTCGACAAAACAATACATTTCGACTGTAAATTTTAGGAATTTAATTTGTTTCATATTGAATTCAATATGGCAGTCAGATTAATTTTATTAAAAATAATTAAGGTTACTTTATTGATAATTATAACAATATTACTTGTGATTTACCTATTAATATTACTGATACCAAGTCATATTATTATCAGCATCAAATGTACTAATTATAAATTTACGAAATAATTAAGCATCATAAGGGGAACCTAAATGGAACCTTAATGAGATTAGTTTTAGAAACAATAAGTATTTCGTTTTACAAAATTTTATCATTTCTTCAGGGTCGAAAATGTTTTTTCGGCTTGAAATTTCGACAATTTGATTGCAATTTTTTTTCTGAAAATTCACGCTTTTTTTATGGGGATTTAATCTTCTTGTGTAACAATGCAAATTTCTTGTTGAAAATTCATCTGTTTCGGTGGAAAATGAACTGTTTCCTTTAAAGTTCCTGCTTTTGGGTTGAAAATTTAACTGTTTTGTAGAAAAATCATATTTTAGGCTCGAAAATATAACAATATTATAGAAACTTCAACAATTTGGTAGAAAATTTAATAATTTAATTGAAAGTGGAGATAATTTGTTGAAAATTCAATTTTTTAGTTGAAGGTTCATCATATGAGTTGAAAATTCATTTCTTTGGTTAAAAAATTTGCTGTTTTGTTGTAAATGCGTTGTTTTCATATTCCCATCATTTATGACTGAGAAAGTATTAGAATTGTCAAAAATTTCACATCTAAGTTTATAAACGGATCTCTACGTTTTGAGACCCCGTGAAGCCGAAAATCAAGTTTTGGCGATGGCGTCTGTCTACCTGTGTGTATGCTTGTCCGTCCGTCCGAAACACGATAACTCTCGAAAAAATAAACGGATCGTATCGAGCTTTGGCACAATATTTTTGTGCCCTAAGAGGAAGAACTAATTTTTTAAACAGCATTTCTTCACCGACGGGTATTGTTTTATCCATGGAAAATGCTATCCAAAAATCGAATATTCCATTTTCACGCCAAACGACGGAAGATACGTGTGAATAGGATGGAAGAAGAACTGAAGCTCTTCAAAATATCTGAAAATTTTGTTGGAACCATTATGTAATAGGACTCGTTTCTTTGGTTTTATACATCAAAAAAGAATAAGTCGAAAATTCTAATTTTAAGCCAAACGACGACAGACAAGTAAAAAAGTTCGAAAGAAGAATTGTAGCTTTTTAAAAGGCCTATAATTTTTTTCGAAACCATTTTTTGATAAGACTTGATATTTTGGTTTTACTTATCGAAAATATTATTCAAAAACTTAAAAATTAAACTTTTGAACAGAACGACGCAAAATATGGGAAAAAGTCTCGAAAAGGAATAATAGCTATTTAAAAGTCCTATTAAATTTCTTATAACCATTTTTTGACAGGACTTGTCATTTCAGTTTCATTTATCGAAAATACTATGAAAATAATAGAAAATTCAAATTTTGAACCAAACGACGTGAAATAAGGAAAAAACTTCCAAGGAAGAATTGCAACTTTTAAAAATTTCTAAAAGATTTCTTCAAACTATTATTTGATAATACTTGTCCTTTTACTTTTATTTATCGAAAATACTATGGAAAAAATCAAAAATTCAATTTTGGAATCAAACGACGCAAAATACGGAAAAAGTTTTATGTAACAATAATAGGTTTTAAAAAGCCCTACAAAATTTTGTGTAACCATTTTTTGATATAACTGGTCGTTTTTGTTTTATTTGTCAAAAATACTATGAGATAATTCCAATGCTCCGCCAAAAGACGTGAGATACGTAAAAACTCTAAAAGAATTGAAACTTGTTGGAGTTTTTGCTTTATCCATCAAAAATGCTATGGAAACAAAAATCCTATTTTTAACATAACAACGCGAGATAGGGAAGAATATCTGAAAGAAGAATTGTAGCTTTTTATCGTAAGGTAGCTCAGAAAATAAATATACATTTGAAAACGTCTATCGAAAATCAAGCGCGTAGCGCGAGTGTCACGATGAGACTGTGTACCTCAAAGCCTACAGAGCTTTGAAAAGTTCAATTTTTAACTATACTTCTTTACGTAGAAAATTGAGAGTGTGGAGTTGTATACAAGAACTGGGATCTGAAAGAGATGTTTTTGTTAAAGTTTCATTCCAACATTCCGAGTCCAAAGAATAAATAAATAAATATAAATAAATATCCGATGAAGCGAGCCGCGAGCGATGAGAATGTGCCCGTGCAGCAGGCAGATTTTTGGGGTTTGAATCAATTTTTTAAATTGAAAGATTAACCACACGGAGAAAAATGGATAGTCAAACTTGAGGTGTCAAAATTTAGATAGTCAGTTTGATAATATAGATAGTCTCTACCGAACGCCAAGCGAACACACCCGACACCCGAAACGCATGTTTGGAGCGACTGACGTTCGGTGTCACGTTTGCCGTGTTTTACAGTACTTTTAATTAGTTTAAACCACCTGTTGAAACTTCAAACATGTGTCAAGCGTAAATATAATGTGTTGAACATGGTGGAGAGTGGATTGAGTGTTTTCGTTCTGATTTTGAACGTCAAATTCGATACTTCCGAGAGATTAAGGACAAAGGCGTCACTCATTAATTAGTGCGTATTTTCAACATTTTTGACTGAAAACGTGCTCAGAATTTCGTAATTCGTTGATGAAGAAACAAGACTTACGCGATTAGTAATATCCATTTATATTGTTTTCTGAATTTCCCAGTATTAATGTTTTAACTCAGTGCCGTGACGCCGTTCGCTTAGCCTCTCGTACTCAAAGTAATATCGTGTCAAAGTTTTTATACGTATACAATCATGTCTCAGTCATGCTACTCTTCAAAAATAATAAAGATGCTTTCAGAATTGATGGATTTTATATCAACTTTCATGTTTTCAGGTTTCATTTATTAATTTAATTTCCGTCTCTCTTACTCTAAGAAATATATATGTAGGTAGAAGAAGGACAAAAGATAATAAATTTGACACTCTGATATGATGAAGTTAACACTCCAGAATATATTCGTGTTTTTATTCAACATGGTAACTTTAGCATCTACATGAGAAATGTGAATGATGGTATACTACGTAATTATTTTTAAAAAAATTGACATATATACGAAGGTAAATAAATAATTAAATTTATTTTTTTAAATACACCTTTTAAATATATTTTGTATCAATTTTGTAAATAAATTTTTCCATAATTTATACCGTTCTGAAATAATCGTTGACAAATAATGGTAATTATACCAGTTTTGTAATTATTCTCTGCAACTTTGAAACTTTACAATTACATGTACTTATACTACGTTAAGAGCCGTGCAAGTACGCCGCGTTATCAATTATTAAATTTCAAGACGTGACATTACGTTGGAAAAAGGAATTTTTAACAGTTTCTGTACTTTTACCAGCGTCAAAAAATTCAACATTCTGAAAGTAGGCCCATTTATTACTTACTTTGAAAGTTACGGATTCACAAGCAGAAACTGTACTTCTACAACGCCTTGCTATAGTGTCAGTCTAAAAGTGGTAAAGTTACCAGATTGGTTGGAACTTCTAACATGCAAGTGGTATTCATCCCATAATCAGAGTAGTGAAATTGCACCGATTTTTTGTTGGTAATTTCACCATTCTAACTGCGACAATTTTTTTATTTGTTACAGTGTGGCTAACAAACTTGACCTTCATTTCAGGAGACTTCGAGGGTATATCAAAGCCCAATCCAATATGTCAATTCTTTTGAAAGTTATCGTGCTAACGGACTGAAGATCTATAGGCACACATACATGCATATATACATACATACATGCATACATACATACAGACAGACAGCTTCATTTGTAAATGGGGGGGGAGGGTGGAGACATTTTACACAAATTTAATACCTTCTCTGATGAGAATGTAAAAATGAGGATGAGCTAACGTGTAATTTTACAAAGATTTTTGTTTCCTTTTCTGAATGTATATGTAATTGCTTCTTTGTTTTGGGGCGAATGGAAGTCCTTTTAACATTAAATTTAAGAGGAAATGCCATTTGTGTGAAAGAACATCCTTTTCACACAAGAAGAAATATCTCTAAGTGCCATTAGTGTGATTTAAAATGACCAAATTCACAATATCAAGTGAACAGTTGTGTATGTGGTTGTAATAATAATAATGTAATAACGTAATAATGGAGAAAATTTGTGAAAAACGTGGAAGAAAATATAGCTCAAAGGAAATTGCTGAAGTCCGAAAAAATATACAGTCTAGGTTTTGCCAAATTTTGCACGAAAATGGTCCAATGCCCATCGAATGCAATCACTTATGGATCAGAAAATGCTTCCTCAAGTAAGATTTATATATATATATATATATATATAAATATATTATATATATAGAGGTGTAAAATACATAAAACATAATATATAAATCATATAAAAATATCCCAGACGGAAAAATTATACAGTCCAAAAAGTCTGGAAACACCTAAATAACTGTCCAGATAAAATATTTTTCAAATGGGTCACGGTCATTCTTGGTGTAACTTTTAACGAGGAATTCAATGGTAACCTTTATTTTGATCTTGACCATGACCTTCACAGTCATTTCAAGGTCAAATTGATTTTTTCAAATAGGAACCCCTATTTTTGACCCCGGGAACTGAGAGAGAGGTCAATTTTACGCCCATATATCAACTTCAAGACTCGAAAATTTGACCTCGGAAGGTCATGGCAAGGTCCAACAACGTATAGCAGGATGAATCGACTAGCATGCATTTTTGAAGAAAATGTCCAACGCAAGTGTTGTAGCATTTTCGGCTCCCGATCGTTTAGTGATCTTGACCTTGACTCTGACCACGACCTTCACCAGGACGTTTTCTTCAAAAATACATGCCAGTCGATTCATCCTGCTCTACGTTGTTTGACCTTGCCACCACTGAATTCCTCGTTGGAAGTTACTTCAAGAATGACTTTGACCCATTTGAATAATATTTTATGTGGACAGTTAACTAGGTGTTTCGAGATTTATTGACAACCCAGGGTGTCCAAAAAGTAACGAAACACCTAAATAATTTTCCAGGTAAAATATTTTTCGAAAAGGTCAAGGTCATTCTTGAAGTAACTTTTGACGGGGAATCCAGTGGTGACCTTGAATTTTACCTTGAGCTGGATCTTCAAGGTTATTTCAATGTCAACTTTTTTTTTTTTTTATTAGAGAACTTTTTTTTTTGACAACGGCAATCAAAAGAGCGGGAAATCTTTTGTCCAAACATGTACTCGGGGCACGGGTCAAGGATGACCATGAGCTTCAGCTGAAGGTTTTCAGGCTTGACCCAGGTATGGGTCGGGTCCAATCTGTACTGCTTCAGCTCAGGTGTTTACGAAAAAGATCGAGGTCATTCTTCGAGTAACTTTCAACGAGGAATTCAGGGGCAACCTTGAATTTGACCTGGAGCTTGACCTCAAAGGTCATTTGCAGTTCAATTTTTTTACACTCAGCGTTGACCAGGAAAAACGACGTGAATGTAGTAAAATCTGTTCCCTTTGAGGTGCTTGATTTACGCGAGTCCCCTTGCCTGTCACGATTTGGGTGCCAGAATTAAGTGAGTCCCCTCGCCTCTCACATTTGATTATTAACATTAATCAGCACAGCATATTATTTCAAGTTTTCGAATTTTGCTTCATTCATCCCTTGACAGTAAGCTAATCGATGACAAAAAGTATCAATAGCATTTTGAATCATTTTAATGAGAATGAGAGCTGACTCGTCTATGATCCTTTGTTGTAATTCATCTAAATTTCGGGATTTTGTTTTGAACACCGGATTCTTCAGATAACCCCAATAAAAATAATCTAGAGGCTTTAAATCAGGTAACCTAGCTGGCAATTCAGTTATGCCACTCCGTCCTGTCCACCGATCAAAAAATACCTTATCTATGTAAGCGCGAGCGTCTCGTCCATAGCGAGCAGCTGCAACGTCCTGCTGAAACCATATGTCTTCAAAGTTGTCTCCGGCTATTTCTCTGATTGCAGAAACTATTAAATGTCGAAGCATACTTTCATAGTTTCAAGCATTTAGGTTACGGTCAATAAAAATTGTCCTATAATTCTATTGTTAAGTATTCCAGCCCAAGCATTCAATTTATTCGGATACTGCGATTTATTTTCTCGCATCCAGTGAGGATTTTCATCTGACCAATATCTGCAATTATGTCTATTCAAAGTTTCATCAAGTTGGAAGGTTGCTTCCTCTGAAAAAGCTATGTTTGATGAAAAGGTTGGATCTCTGACTATGCGTGCCGTCATGTTTTCAGAAAACTCAACGCGACGATCGAAATCGTCATCATTCAACTTGTGAACCAGTTTAACTTTAAATGTATGGAATTCAGCTGTTTTTTATACGTTGCGTACAGACGATTTACTTAACTCATGCTCTTGAGCAGCTCTGCGGATGGAATTATGCGGATTTTCAGTAAATGATAACAAAACATCTAGTGACTTGTCCTTATTTGTTGTTGACCTTGGTCTGCCTGATCTAGGTAGATCTCTGACAATGCCAAATTATTGAACCTACTAACTGTATTTTGAACGTTCGAGAGTGCAATTGGAGTTCTACTAACCCTCAATATTTCATCGAAAACATTCATTACTGTCCTGAGAGAACTTTCCACTTGACCCCAACCTCTCATCATACACTGAGAAAAATGGATTATACGAACTGGATAATAGAATTAAAGAATAATACACTGTATAGGAAAGTATATTAGCACGTATACTTTATAATATTATTTTAATATATGAAGATGTTACTTAATATTAGGTGTATAACTTAATTTTTACCTTTTTCAGCAACAAAATATTTTATATCATAAAATATACAATAAATATCATATCAATCCTCGACATATTGTTAATTGTTTTCGATGACCTTGCGCCACCTATCAGGTAACTTACGGATGCCATCGCGAAAGAAGCTTGGAGTCTTCGAGCCGATAAAGTCATCAGCGAATTTCCGAACATCGTCCAGAGTTTGAAATCGCCTATCTGCCAAAGCGTGTTGCATAGACCGGAACAGTCGATAATCGGATGGGGCCAAGTCTGGTGAAATTGCCGCGTGCGGGAGAAGTGGAGAACTTCCCAGCCCAAGTTCAAAATGGTTTGCTGAGACGCGCAAGCAACATGAGGTCAAGGGTTGTCAAGGAGCAGCTTAACTTTTCGGCTTCCTTGCCCAGTAAATGGCATTGGGATATGAAGGGTACTCTATTATTAGCTTTTGGAAGCAGGTCAATCACTTACTGCAGAACGCTACAGCCAACAATTAAACAAATTGGACGCGATGATTGATGAGAAAAGGCCATTTACTGGGCAAGGAAGCCGAAAACTTATGCTGCTCCATGACAACGCTCGACCTGATGCCGCTCACGCGTCTCAGGAAACCATTTTAAATTTGGGATGTGAAGTTCTCTCGCACACGGCATATTAACCAGACTTGGCCCTATCCGATTATCACCTGTTCCGGTCAATGCAACACACTTTGGCAGGTAGACGATTCCAAACTCTGCACGATGTTCGAAAATTCGTCAATGACTTTATCGGCTCGGAGACTCCAAGTTTCTTTCGTAATGGCATCCATAAGTTACCTGATAGGTGGCGCAAGGTCAACGAAAACAATGGTCAATATTTCAAAGATTTATCTGGTATTTATATATTTTATAATATAAAATATTTTGTTAGAAAAAAGGTAAAAATTAAGTTATACACCTATATAATCTCTAGATGTTCAATTCTTATGATTCTCAGGCATTAAATTGTAGCATCTCAGATTTTTAAATATTCAGGCGTTTGTGTAGTCTCAGATGGTACGTCGCATCGCGGCACGTGTAATGTGCAACCGTTTGCATTGAAACAAGTGATAATTAGGTTAGAAAATGATTATTAGTGCTAAATCACAAGTGATTTAAATTTAGAAAATGGGTGATATTAAATTTGTTTTCATTACACTTCACTGCAACTTGTGCAAGTACAGAAACTTTGCCTCCTTTACTTTCGTTTTTGAAATCTCATGATAGTCACTTTCCTGTTTATTCCGTGTTTAAAATATTGAAATTTGTTTTCAGTTTTACTTCCAAGCTCCTCTATCAAACTTTTTTATAGGTTTATAAATACGTTTTCACAAATTATTATATATATTTGAGGTTATCTAAGGGACCAGGATTATAATATGTATGTTAGATTTTAAAATCCCATAGTTAATAGTCCAATATTATATCCGGTAACATATTTTTTATTACATGGTATAATCCATTTTTTTCCATGTAAGAAGTGTTATTCTTTCTCTTTTAGTGAGGCGTTGCATTTTGACTTTACGGACTAGCCCTTACTCAAATTTCAATCAGAATCAAGAAGTTTAAACTTATAACGCAGATAAACGTTTTAAACGAATGAGAATTGTAATCTGGTATTTTTACGTAAAAGCTGTACCTCATTTTTACATGTAAATCATGATTGATAGAAATTCTTAATTTTTCAATTTTCATTGAATTATTCATTATTTTATGAAATTTTTTGTGAAGAAAGTTAAAACTATACCTTGATCGACCTTTTTTATTATTCGTGAGTTTGATGCTAGTATAACTAATATTCAATTCGCACATTTGAAAAAAAAATTTTTTAATGAAATAAACACAAATTTTTTGACTTAAAGATCAATTTCAAGGTCAAATTTAAGGTCACCACTGGATTTCTCGGTAAAAGTTACTCCAAGAATTACCTCGACCATTTTCGTAAACACCTGAGCCAAAGCATTACAGATTGGACCCGCCCCATATCTGGGTCAAGCCTAAAAACCTTCAGCTGAAGCTCAAGGTCATCCTTGACCCATGACCTGAGTACATGTTTGGACATAAAATTTCCCGCTCTTTCGATTGCCGTTGTCAAAAATAGGGGTTCTCACTTGAAAAAACAAAGCTGACCCTGAAATAACTTTGAAGGTCAAGGTCAAAGTCAAATTCAAGGTAAAAGTTACTTCAAGAATGACCTTGAACTTTTTGACAAATATTTTACCTGGAAAATTATTGAGGTGTTTCGTTACTTTTAGGATACCCGTATAATGTAACGTGGCATTCATCTCTGACCTCGCCCATCTTAAATATCCGAAATCATGATGAATCGTATTCAATTTCAAATGTTAGGTGTCAATTAAAAAATTCGTTCATGAATTGAATTGAATGTCTTTAATTATTGAAGTACAATTCAAAGACTTTTAGGCTGGAAATTTTTAGTTCTTACCAATCATCATCAGATATTTAGATACATGTAGTCACGTGAAAAGGATTTGACAAAATTAAAAAAAGCACCACAGAATACTTCGCAGAAAATAAACCATTAAATAATACATTGCAATAATTCTCTTGTTCGCAAATAAAACTGTCATCAATTATAAAGAAGTAAATCTGTATGACATAAATTGTGTTTTATTCCTCAGTAGCGCTAAAAAGTGTAACTATAAGATTCGAATTTCATTCTTTTCTATCACAGCTTGGAGCGGAAAACACCTTTAGTATATTCTGTTCAGCGACTTTTTACTTATTAATTAATAGTTAATTTTCTGTGACCATGAAAAAACAATCTTATTTGAGTTTAATAATATTTTGTATAGTATTGTGGCAAGGAATTGCGGTTTTATTAGAAAAGAATATTGGTAAGTGAAATTGGACTTGTTTTTATTCTAATGTATGCACTTTGGCGGCCCATTCTCATTACTTTTATATACTGATCATTTATGTTATAGAATGTATAAGATTCATTTGAAATATCACACCTCAGATATGAGATACGTAAAAATACGTGAAAAAAATTACGAGATACGCAAAAATGTCAAAAAAGGAACTTTAGCTTTTTAAAATACGCACAAATGTTGCTTGTAACCATTTTCGAATAAGACTCGGCGTTTTTTTTATCCATACAAAATTTTATAAATTACATTCATATTTTTAGCCGGAAAAAGAGAAATTCGGGAAGGTCTTAAAAAGAAGTCTAAAGGGGGGATTGAAGCTATTTAAAATACCTATACATTTTCTTCGAACCAGTTTTTGAAGGTCAAATAGCTTTTTGTTATCTATCAAGAGTGCTATAATTGTAGCTTTTTTAAATACCTTCATATTTGAAACAGTTCCGGGTTGAATTAAACTACTAGTAATTAAATAATAGACGTAAGAGTAAGTTTTCAAACGGAATCCATATCCAATTTTGATCTATTTTTCATCTTATCTTTAGGATATTCGCTTGAAAGATACTTAACCATTCTGTTTGTTTATAACCTTATAATTTCTAAAAAAATAATTGGATAAACATGTCAACTTTTATCTACAATTGAAGTTAAAACACAGAAGTATATTTGCGAAAATGCCTATTGAAAATTAAGAGACATTTAATCCTTAACTGTACTTAATTACGTAGAAAATGCAAAGTGTGAAAATATATATAAAAACTTATATCTAGAAAAAATGTTTTTTGTAAAGCTTCATTAGATTCTGCATAATTAATTAAACAGTTGCCAAATCATGCCGAGTGCAATATATGATCATCTGAGCGTCAAGCGCGAGGTTTAACAATGTGTGCACAGAAAAGACAAAAGATAAAGTGTGTTGAAGATACATTTTTGAGAAGTTAAAAAATGAACGTATTTCGGCGAAAGTTTCACATAGGTTACGAGGATAATTCTGACGTTATCTACAACGTCACCTTGTCAGCTGTGCAAGTTAAAGATGTGCGAATTCCACCACCACTTCCGTCTTCTCGGGTCCAGATGCCTTGTC